>JAHLJS010000003.1:64413935-64860909 GCA_038502445.1 Eremochloa ophiuroides | reverse complement strand
CTTCTCGGCGGCCTCCGGCCATGGCGCTGCCGTCGGCCTCTGTTTTCCGGCCGAGAGCACCGCCACCCCTCCCCTCTTTTAATCTGATCCGCCGATTTTGAATCGGACGGCCGCAGAGCAGCCCATACCGATTCGGCCGGCGTTTTGCGAATAACCCCCTGGTTTTTAATGCTTAGCCCGCAGCCCTTAGCGTATTCAGTAGATTACGTTTGAAGGCGTATTTATTTTCGGTATATATGAAAATGTGTTTTCAGATTTGAATTCAAAATTGTTTCATTTATAATTTCCACGTTTTAGCTCCGATTTGAACGATTCAAATTGCGTTAGATTCGTAATTTCATAATCTATCTGATGGTACCACTGTTTCATATATTTTCCACTCTTAAAATTCGAGATTATATTTAATCTATTATTATTCTATTATAAATCTTGTAAAATTCATATCTTCCTCGTTTTAAATCCGATTTGCGCAAACTTTATATCGATGTGATCGTAGCAACGTGTAGATTTGTTTTATAACCTTTTAATTTATTTTCTCTCTGTTGGTGTACTGTTCTAATGAAAACTCTTGTTTGTATGCATGATTGCCCCTGTATGCGTGTGTGTTGTTATGATGGATCGAGTATAGACGGTGAGCCATACGTGGGTGATCAAGATCAGTACTGCGACAACCCGGATCACCAGGAGTTTGCTGATCAAGGCAAGTATTAGCATGGATCATCCTTGTTGTCCTATTCACCAAATAAATAATTGCATTTGCATGTGTCTTCCTTGTTAACCATAGTTACTTCCTAGTTTTGTTATCCTGTTCCTTGCAACCTATGGGATTATGCATATGGTAATTGATGCTAGTGCGTTATGATATCATGATCATGTAAACTGATTAATTGATATGCAATAGGATTAAAAGATGCCTTTTTAGCAACATGGAACTAGGGGATTGGAGCATAGTTTTGTGATGCACCATATCCTTCCCCTTGTAATGATCTGTCAGCAAAAGGACTTACAGTGCAACTATGAGGGCTATATGGCTCTGGTTTTAGCTCAGTATGAGGACCTTTTCTAGCTTGTTAGAGGTTACCGAAAGGCGCAAGAGGGGCTTGACGACTCGGGTATAGTGCGGCCTCTGTCCATATGTGTATAACCTGCGTGACCTTGTGCCATATGGAAGGGGGGCTCTACATCTGCTTGCCGAGGAAACCTCGCGGCCCTAACATGTTAGACGAACCTTTGAAAGGCTTCATAGTGAAACCCTGCTCTCTCACCTTGGTAGTGTTATGGGAGTAATTAACCCGAGCAAATGGGAATCACGGCTCATAGTGAAAGTGCACAACCTCTGCAGAGTGTAAAACTGGTATACTAGCCGCGCTCACGGTCACGAGTGGCCGGAAAACTCACGGAGTAGTTATCTTTGGGGTGATGTTTACTTGTTGCTAATCTATTTATTGCTACTCATTAATTGTGTTTACTATGATCATGAGAATGGGCTATTAACTTGTTGCTATCCAACTGCATAAAAGATGATTAATTAAAAGCAACCTGCTGTTAAACCGTGTCAACCTTTTGAGCCTCATGAACCCATGCTAGTCTTGTTGAGTACGACATGTACTTACGCTTGTTTATTTTTCATTACTTGGTTAAAAATCCCGGATGGGTAACAGATGGTGATAGTGATGAGGACTACCCAGAGGACTACTAGACTTGTGCTTCACCAGTCGACGTCCCTGTGCTATGGAGCTACCGCGAGAGTTATCTTTATTTTCCGCTGTGTAATGACTTTGATATTATTCGCTATGTATTAAACATTGGTTATGATACAATTTATGCAATTTGTTGGCTTATGTGTGTGACTGATCTCTGGGCGCACATAAGATTATGCATCCCATTTTATCCTTAAAATTGGGTGTGACAAATTGGTATCGAGCCGTGTTGACTGTAGGACGCAAGCCTAGTTAGCACTGGATAGCCCTTAGCTTTATTATCTCTTTTTACTTGTTATATTAATTTGCTACAAGTTTTTGCTGATATCCTACCCTTGTCCATTGCAAAATTTTGACTTAATCTTAATTCTTGTAGATGGCCAACCTTAAGCGCACTGCTCGCAAGCGTGTCATGCCACCTAAGAGGTACCTGCAGCGCTTCATCTCTGGCGGACGTGTTTCCCGACCAGAGGTACCCGTGGAAGACGTACCAGTGGAGGACCCAGCAGGAGGTGCCCGCAGAGGAGCCCAGTGAAGAGCCCTTGGAAGACAGCTCTGAAGACGTACCTATGGAGGACCCTCAGAAAGATGAACCGAGAAGGTGGAGCCGCAGGGTGACCAGGATTGTGCTGGCGACCCTGACGACGGAGATGATGGAGGCAACTCGGATGACTCCGACGACCCCGAAGACGATGGCGATGATGATGGAGACCAAGGTGGAAAACCCTGGGTGGGAATGATTCACTATGATCATCATGGTGATGACTACTACCACCCGCTGCTTCTCGACTTGGTGCGCCGCTTCTACCCCAACGCCTCGGTGCTGTACAAGACGGAGTACTGGAAGCACCCTGACTACGCCGCCTACTATGAGACGAGGGTGTACATCAAGGAGGGAAGCCAGGTGAATATCACTATGCTGTCTCCATTCGACTCTCCAAAGCTGCCGCCATCAAGGATGCCGCACGACAAGCTCTTATGGTGCACCGCCATGAGAATTGGGACATCATCAAGTGGGAGATGCACCGCTACCTTCCCCGCCGTCAGAGTGGCCAAGCTAACTGCAGTATCGCCGGTCCACTTGGAGAAGTGAAGCCCGACTCCACGCTGCCTTGGAATGTTGGCTCAGACCAACACTTTTCTGGACCAGACACTGGATGAGCTGAACACCAGGACTGAGCTAACTACAAGCTCAGCCGGGCAGTGGATGGGTTGAACAGGCAACTCGGTGTTGGACCCCCTCCGCCATCACCAAGGTGTCCAGCTGAATCGCCGCCAAGGAACCGAGGAGACCATGGAGATGCTCACACCCGCACCGACATCGACCCCTAGAGGAGTTACCCCCAGTTAGTAACAAAAGACGCTAGAGCGCAAGTTGAGTCAAGTCGAGTCTAGTTCGTGTCTTGTGAACTTTTGTGCTAGATTGCTTTTCCTTATGAACAATGCTTGATTTGGAGTTTGTAATGAGTGCTGAGATTGTGGGCATGTCCGCAAATCTCTTTATATAGGTTTGAATAATGCTAATAGTTTGGGTTGATTATCTCAGTTTCCAGCAGTGCTGTTTTTCAGACCTCTCTGCCTAGTTATTTTTCCTATTTAATATATACGACCAAAAATCATGAGAAATTTTGTGAAAAACTAGACTTCTGTAGTTTTCTTTGGCCGCAAGAATCATCTCAATATCAGTTACGGTTTGGGAGAAACAAATGTCACAAGTCAAAGTTTCTGCGCTGTCTGTTACTCTGAAACAGTTTCGAATCAAATCTGTTTTTGATAAACTTAACGACAGAATCTGGAGAGATGGTATGAATAAAGTTGTAGAGTTTTTCTCATGCTTTCCAACCATGTATAGCATGTCTCTGTTTGACTTCGGGAACTCCAGATATGACTGTTTTTCTACTCTGCCATTGTTGGATCGCCCCGGAAATTTCCTGTTCTAGTCTTTTAAGTGTTATTATCAATGGAAAAGAATTCTAACCTCACTTCAATGATTGAACAGCAGATGGCCCACACCAGGAGGAACCCAAGGGGTGATGGTACCTCTGAAGAAAATGCTAATCACCACCCACCTCCGCCACAGCCTAATGGAGCAGCTGATGATGATGCAAACACAGCTGATGCAGCAGATGGCCCAGAACATTCAACTGCTTGCAGCGAAACAATGGCAATGGGAACCCACCTCCACCACCCCGTGACAAGAGAAGTGAATTCTTGAAGGGACGCCCGCCCACCTTCGATCATTCCAGTGATCCTCTCCAAGCTGATGATTGGCTGCGTGTGCAATAAAAGGCAGCTGGAGATTCGCCCAATGCAACGACGTCGAGAAGGTTCTCTATGCATCTGGGCAGTTGCAGGGAGCTGCTCTGGATTGGTGGGAGTCTTTCCATTTTGGACGTGCCGACCCCCATCTCTTGGCGGCAATTCCGTGAGGGGTTCCGCAATCATCATGTGCCTGCAGGGTTGATGAAGTTGAAGAAGAAGGAGTTTCTTTCTCTGAAGCAGGGAGGAATGCTAGTTGCTGAGTACCGTGACAAGTTCATCACATTGTCGCGGTATGCTCCAAAAGAGGTCGAAGATGATGCCAAGAAGCAAGAGCACTTCTTGGAGGGACTGAATGATCATCTCCAAGTACCAGTTGCTCTCCCACACTTTCGCCAACTTCCAACAGTTGGTGGACAAAGCTTTGATCATCGAGAGCAAGCGCCGTGAGATAGATGAGAAGAAGAAGAAGAGGAAGTTTTAAGGGCAGTCGTCTGGAAGGCAACAGCCGTTTCCGTAACAACCAACAGCAGCCTCAGCAGCAACAACGTTTCCAGGGACAGTCTGGATTCAAGAACAATTTCCAGAATCAACAAACGTTCCCAAAACCAGCAGCGTTCCCAGTACCAGCAACAAGGTGGCAAATCAAGCGCCACAACTGACTGCTCCCAACAACATCCCAGTGAAGAATGGTGCCCCCAACAAGTGTTTCCGCTGTGGCAAGGAAGGACACTTGTCCTACAATTGTCCTGAGAAGCAGAATCCCCCAAGCCTCCCAGAAGCAGAACAACCAGCAGAGAGTGCCACCCTCGCACCGGGAAGGTGAACCATGTGTCGGTTGATACGGCACAGGAGACTCCAGAGGTCATGATGGGTATGTTCAATATCGACTCCATCCCCGCTACAGTTCTTTTTGACTCTGGTGCTTCGCATACTTTCATTTCGCACACATTTGTTAGAAATCATGGTATTCCCCTTAGTGTCATGAAACATCCTATTATGGTTTCTTCTCCGGGTGGTGTTATGCAAGCTACTCTTCAGTGTCTCCCGATTACTGTCTCATTAAGGGAGGTAGAATTTGAGATAACCCCTACTGTGCTCAATACTGCCGGAATTGATCTTATCCTGGGTATGGATTGGATGATGAAGAACGACATTAATATAAAGTGCAAGGAGAAGGTCGTGACTATCACTACCCAGAAGGGAGATGAGGTCAGAGTTAAGGTTGTTTTGCAAGTTCAACAGAAAGCCACAGTACATCAGCTCAGAGAAGAAGTGCAGCCGGATAACTCAGTGGTGGATGAGTTTGAAGATGTGTTTCCAGATGAGTTGCCAGGTATGCCGCCTGACCGTGACATTGAATTTATCATTGAGTTGTTACCTGGTACTGCACCTATAGCTAAACGTCCATATAGAATGGGAGTTAAAGAATTAGAAGAACTTAAGAAACAAATCAAAGAACTATCAGAAAAAGGTTTCATTCGTCCTAGTTCTTCACCTTGGGGAGCCCCGGTTATTTTTGTTGATAAGAAAGATGGTAGTCAAAGGATGTGTGTTGATTATCGGTCACTGAATGAGGTCACCATTAAGAACAAGTATCCATTGCCTAGAATTGATGACTTATTTGATCAGTTGAGAGGTGCTTGTGTGTTTTCCAAGATTGATCTCCGTTCAGGTTATCATCAGTTGAAGATTCGTGACTCTGACATACCTAAGACTGCATTCACTACTCGGTATGGACTGTATGAGTATACGGTAATGTCCTTTGGTTTGACTAATGCACCTGCCTACTTCATGTATCTGATGAACAAGGTATTCATGGAATTCTTGGATAAGTTTGTTGTGGTGTTCATTGATGATATCTTGATCTACTCCAAGAATGAAGAAGAGCATGCCGAACATCTGACATTGGTTTTGCAGAAGCTCAGGGACCATAAGCTGTATGCCAAGCGAAGTAAGTGCGAATTCTGGTTGAGAGAAGTTGCTTTTCTAGGACATATCGTGTCCAATGGTGGAATTTCTGTAGACCCAAGCAAGGTGACAGACGTGTTGAATTGGAAGCCGCCAACTGATGTAACTGGCATTCGTAGTTTTCTTGGTTTAGCTGGTTACTACCGAAGGTTCATTGAAGGATTCTCCAAGCTTGCGAAGCCAATGACTTCCTTGCTAGAGAAGAATGCCAAGTTTGTGTGGTCTGAGAAGTGCCAAGCTAGTTTTGAAGAATTGAAGAAGAGATTGACAACAGCCCCAGTGTTGGTTTTGCCGGATCTGAGTAAGAAGTTCTCTATCTATTGTAATGCTTCCCGCCTAGGTCTTGGTTGTGTTCTCATGCAAGAAGGAAGAGTCGTAGCATATGCATCGAGACAGCTGAGGAAGCATGAGTTGAATTACCCTACTCATGACTTGGAGCTAGCAGCTGTGGTGCACGCTTTGAAGATTTGGAGACATTATCTTATTGGTCATAAGTGTGACATCTATACAGATCATAAGAGCTTGAGGTATATCTTCACCCAGTCAGAGTTGAATTTGAGGCAACGTCGTTGGTTGGAATTGATAAAGGATTATGATTTGGAAGTGCACTATCATCCAGGCAAAGCAAATGTTGTAGCAGATGCTCTTAGTAGAAAGAGTTATGCTAATGAGATTCGAGCAACCACTATACCAGTAGAGTTGTGTGCAGAGATGGAGCGTCTCAACTTGGGAATTGTGATCAATGCTGTTGAGATGGAGGTTGAACCCACACTAGAGCAAGAGATACGAAAGGCTCAGTTGGAAGATGAGAAGCTCAAAGAAATAGCAGAGAACATTGTGGTTGGAAAATCACCCGGATTCAGGCTAGATGAGAATGGAACCTTATGGTTTGGGAAGAGACTCTGTGTACCTGAAGTGAAATTCATCCGAGACGCTATACTGCGTGAAGCTCATGAGTCAGCATATTCTATACACCCAGGAAGTACCAAGATGTATTTGGATCTGAAGGAAAAATATTGGTGGGTTGGACTGAAGCGTGATGTAGCAGAATATGTGGCTATATGTGATACCTGTCAGAGAGTTAAAACTGAACACCAGAGACCTGCAGGATTGCTACAACCACTAAAGATACCTGAGTGGAAGTGGGAAGAAGTCGGTATGGACTTCATAGTTGGATTGCCACGTACTCAGAGAGGTTATGATTCAATCTGGTTAATTGTGGATCGACTGACTAAAGTTGCTCATTTCCTCCCCGTCAAGACCACCTATACCGGAGCAAGACTTGCAGAGTTGTATATGGAAAGGATTGTGTGTCTACAAGGAGTTCCCAAGAAGATAGTGTCCGATAGGGGTACGCAGTACACCTCACAGTTTTGGCAACAAGTGCATAGATCATTGGGAACACGGTTGAATTTCAGTTCTGCATATCACCATCAAACTGACGGCCAAACTGAACGAATTAATCAGATTTTGGAAGATATGTTGAGAGCTTGTGCTTTACAGTATGGAACAAGTTAGGATAAGAGTCTGCCGTATGCGGAGTTCTCTTATAATAATAGTTACCAGAAAAGTCTCAAGATGGCACCCTTCGAAGCATTGTATGGGCGCAAGTGCAGGACACCCTTGTTTTGGAATCAAACTGGAGAAAGTCAAGTGTTTGGACCGGATGTGTTGAGAGACGCAGAGGAGCAAGTCCAGACAATAAGAGAGAACTTGAGAATAGCACAATCTAGACAGAAGAGCTATGCGGATACACGGAGAAGAGAACTAGCTTTTAATGTAGGAGACTATGTATATCTTAAAGTGTCCCCGATGAGAAGTGTGAAAAGGTTCAACAGCAAAGGAAAGTTGGCACCAAGGTATATTGGTCCTTTCAAGATCCTAGAGAGACGTGGAGAAGTGGCATATCAGCTAGAACTTCCGGAAAGTTTGTCCGGTGTGCATGATGTGTTCCACATATCTCAGCTGAGAAAGTGTTTGAGAGTACCGGAAGAGCAGGTTCCTGTCAAGGAAATAGTTTTCAAGAAGGGTCTCACCTATGAGGAACATCCAGTGAAAATTTTGGAAACCGCAGAAAGAGTTACAAGAAGCCGAGTGATAAAGATGTGCAAGGTGCAGTGGCATCGGTACTCTGAGGAAGAAGCTACTTGGGAAAGAGAGGAGGATCTCAGAGAAAAGTACCCGGAGTTGTTTGAGTAAGCACCAACTAAATCTCGAGGACGAGATTATTTTTAAGGGGGGTAGAATTGTAACACCCGAGAAATTGCATTCTTTTAAATAGTGGGAATTTATTTAATTATGCAAGTAGTTGATCATTCCAATACAGGGAAATAATAATTTTTCTCAAATATACAATCAAACCTAGGTCATACACATGTCTGATGCATTCATGCTGGAGCATTTCTTCTTTGTAGTGTTGTAGATTATTTGAATTTCTCAAATATTTCAAAACCCAATTTGAAAATCCTTTTGGAAAATGGAAAGGAAATAGAGCAGAGCCCTTCCCCTCTCCTTTCTGGCCCGAGCAGCAGTTTGGCCTGTTTTCCACTCCCTGGCCCCAGCAGATCTAGGTCGGATGGCCCGAGGACAGCTCGGCCGACCTGCTCCCTTCTTTTCCCCTTACCCCCTCTGACTGTCGAGCAGGACCCACGGGTCAGCCCTTCCTTCTCCACCTCCCCCGCCGCGCGAACAGAGACGCCGCTGCCGTGTTCATCCACCGCGGCCGAACGCGCGCGAAGCGTCCCTCTGCCGTGACTGCCAGCCCGACCCCAGCGCTCGGTTCTACCGACCTGTGGACCCACAGGACAGCCTCTTCCCTGTTTCCCTCTGCTGCTCGCTGAGAGTCCGACGCGGGCAAGAAAGAAACGGCCGAAGCCGAGTTCGTCGCCGCGCCGAGAGTCCGAAGCAGAGAAGAAACGGCCGAAGCCGATTTCTCCGCTCGCCGAGTTTGTTTCAATCTCCGAGATTGACGCCACACCTCGGGAGTATTTAAGCAGCGCCACACCCCCCCGTAGCCGTCACCTAACCCTAGCCGCCTCTTCTCGCCGCCATTGCCGAGCTCCCGCGAGAACTGAGCAGCCGCCGCCGCGAGCAATTAGCTCGATTCGCCACCAATTTCCTCTCGGTAAGCCTTTGAGGAGCTTCGCTGTGATCTTGTGATGTTCCCGAGCAGTTTCCCCCTTCGATTTGTGCACTGACACGCCTCCGCCGCCGTTGCAGAGATCCACCGTCCGCCGGATCACGCCGCGAGCTATCTCCGAGTCGATTTCCGACCTTCCCATCACCCTAGGTGAGCTCGCGATGCTCTTCCCGATCTATGGGTACCCTTCCCGACCTATTTCATGCATCAAAGGCCGAGTTCGCCTTCTCCGGCGGCCTTCCGGCCATGGCGCTGCCGTCGGCCTCTGTTTTCCGGCCGAGAGCACCGCCACCCCTCCCCTCTTTTAATCTGATCCGCCGATTTTGAATCGGACGGCCGCAGAGCAGCCCATGCCGATTCGGCCGGCGTTTTTGCGAATAACCCCCTGCGGTTTTTAATGCTTAGCCCGCAGCCCTTAGCGTATTCAGTAGATTACGTTTGAAGGCGTATTTATTTTCGGTATATATGGAAATGTGTTTTCAGATTTGAATTCAAAATTGTTTCATTTATAATTTCCACGTTTTAGCTCCGATTTGAACGATTCAAATTGCGTTAGATTCGTAATTTCATAATCTATCTGATGGTACCACTGTTTCATATATTTTCCGCTCTTAAAATTCGAGATTATATTTAATCTACTATTATTCTATTATAAACCTTGTAAAATTCATATCTTCCTCGTTTTAAATCCGATTTGCGCAAACTTTATATCGATGTGATCGTAGCGACGTGTAGATTTGTTTTATAACCTTTTTAATTTATTTTCTCTCTGTTGGTGTACTGTTCTAATGAAAACTCTTGTTTGTATGCATGATTGCCCCTGTATGCGTGTGTGTTGTTTTGATGGATCGAGTATAGACGGTGAGCCATACGTGGGTGATCAAGATCAGTACTGCGACAACCCGGATCACCAGGAGTTTGCTGATCAAGGCAAGTATTAGTATGGATCATCCTTGTTGTCCTATTCATCAAATAAATAACTGCATTTGCATGTGTCTTCCTTGTTAACCATAGTTACTTCCTAGTTTTGTTATTCTGTTCCTTGCAACCTATGGGATATGCATATGGTAATTGATGCTAGTGCATTATGGATATCATGATCATGTAAACTGATTAATTGAATATGCAATAAGGATTAAAAGATGTCTTTTTAGCAACATGGAACTAGGGGATTGGAGCATATTTTTGTGATGCACCATATCCTTCCCCCTTGGTAATGATCTGTCAGCAAAAGCTGGGACTTACAGTGCAACCATGAGGGCTATATGGCTCTGGTTTTAGCTCAGTATGAGGACCTTTTCTAGCTTGTTAGAGGTTACCGAAAGGCGCAAGAGGGGCTTAGATGACTCGGGTATAGTGCGGCCTCTGTCCATATGTGTATAACCTGCGTGACCTTGTGCCATATGGAAGGGGGGCTCTACATCTGCTTGCCGAGGAAACCTCGCGGCCCTAACATGTTAGACGAACCTTTGAAAGGCTTCATAGTGAAACCCTGCTCTCTCACCTTGGTAGTGTTATGGGAGTAATTAACCCGAACAGATGGGAATCACGGCTCATAGTGAAAGTGCATAACCTCTGCAGAGTATAAAACTGGTATACTAGCCGCGCTCACGGTCACGAGTGGCCCGAAAAACTCACGGAGTAGTTATCTTACAGGGTGATGTTTACTTGTTGCTAATCTATTTATTGCTACTCATTAATTGTGTTTACTCTGATCATGAGAAAGGGCTGGATAACTTGTTGCTATCTGACTGCATAAAAGATGATTAACTAAAAGCAACCTGCTGTTAAACCGTGTCAATCCTTTTGAGCCTCATGAACCCATGCTAGTCTTGTTGAGTACGACATGTACTTACGCTTGTTTATTTTTCATTACTTGGTTAAAAATCTCGGATGGGTAACAGATGGTGATAGTGATGAGGACTACCCAGAGGACTACTAGACTTGTGCTTCACCAGTCAACGTCCCTGTGCTATGGAGCTACCGCGAGAGTTATCTTTATTTTCCGCTGTGTAATGACTTGATATTATTCGCTATGTATTAAACATTGGTTATGATACAATTTATGTAATTTGTTGGCTTATGTGTGTGACTGATCTCTGGGCGCACATAAGATTATACATCCCATTTTATCCTTAAAATTGGGTGTGACAAGCTAAGAACTAAATTAACATCATTGCATCAATTATGAATTAAATTTTCATCGTTAGGATGTTATTTTTTTCAATTCATTTAATCAAATTTAAAGTAGTTTCACTTCCGATAAATCCTATAAACAGCTATATTTGAGGACATAAAAACAGTATGGTATATTTCGTTGAATCTAAAGCTTTGCGGAAGAACAACATTTGTTAAAGGGAGTAATAAAGTTCTTTCTTCGTTTTGGTTCAAGAAAAAATCACCCAAATAGGAAAGTAATCCAATTTGATCTGTGTCCTGAGCTTTTTTGTATATTTTTAGATAATGGTACTGATTCAAATTGCACGATTGCTCACTTAAAAAACAATTTATAAGGAAACCAATCGCTACAGCTATCCATAAAAAGGCAAAATATTGCTTTCTCAGAATTCTCTAGCCAGACTCTACAGCTAGGGCCAGGCTTTCCCAGGATCAGGTAGAGGCAGCAGGTTTAATCCACACACTCCTACAGTCACTTGATTGATCCCGCTGCTAGGGATGAAAACGGATTGGATACGAATGGATATTATTGATATCATATTTATTCTCATATTTTTGGTCGGATTCGGATTTGAATACGGATAATGTTTGTCATGCCGGATAGGACACGATTGGATGTCGACATCATAAATATACGATTTGAGTATTCGGATACGGATACGGTATCGGATATTGAATATCCAGACTCAGATATAGAGAGATCTGAATACCTCTAAATGGATTCGGTCGAACAGACAGTCGAATAAATATCCGTACCATTTTCTTCCATACCCGGTGCCTTCTTTCTCCATTGAGGTAGAGGAAATTTTAAATATTCAGGAAATTGTACGTGAACAGTTTGAGAAATGGGCG
Source organism: Eremochloa ophiuroides (assembly GCA_038502445.1). Lineage (NCBI taxonomy): Eukaryota > Viridiplantae > Streptophyta > Magnoliopsida > Poales > Poaceae > Eremochloa > Eremochloa ophiuroides. Next base: position 64,848,810 of record JAHLJS010000003.1, on the reverse strand, counting down.
ACTGCAATGGAGCGGGGCCTCTGCCTCTGCCTGTGCCTGCTCAGATCTGAGTAGGACTTGCCATGCCTGCTCAACTGCCTTTTTCTCTAGATCTGTTGTGCCCTCTGAATTTGATCAGCTCTTGCATGCATGCATGCACCCATCTCTGATATCATCCAAAAGGACTGCAGCGAGCGGACACGATTTGGAAGCTCTCGTCAGGAATCAGGCAGGACCCTACCCCTTCTGAAAGCAGAGATCGATGCTAACCGCGCTTAATTAACGCTGGCTAGCCAAGATTCAGACATTCAACCATGGAAAAGTAAGAAATTCAGTTCAAAGCTGGAAATACCACGAGACACAACAGACGATACCACAACAATCCAGACATATCTCAAGACCATCTCTACGTTGTCTCTGCTAACACACTCCTTAACTCATAGAAGAATCGGTCTTGAACCAGCTAACTTGGCGTCAGCCTAGTTAGTTTGACTTCCATCCAAGATAAGCAGTGATTCCCCAAGCAGCTTTTGCGCTTCCTCTCTCCTCCTGAAGACAAGTATTTATGCAGTCACAATTTACAGTGAAACCAGAAGACACGCTTGCCACCAGTTGCCATGTTTCTAAAGACGGAGGTTATTCACGAAAATAAAGCAAGCGTACGGGCTCCACAGTTGGCATTCCTCACCAGCCATGACTAAGCCGCTTCATCGAAAACACAACGATTACGATAGTTCCAAATAGTCCAAGACCCCAGAATGATTAGGGAGTTAACCCCTTGCCTTACCAGCTCAGAAGTAGCATTACTAGCTCTCTCCCACAAAATCAAGAAAGGAGTATTCTACAGCTTCACAGAATAAGATGTATTCTACAAACTTTTTTTTTTTTTACCAAACTATCAGCTAACCATCTCTCGAACTACACTATATATGTTTCGAATCAGGGCAGCAAAGCAATAGTTAAATGGCCCTTTTGATATCGTAAACTGTGACGAATGACTACAGTTCACATCATCTATCCTACGCCATAATGCAGTTGGTAAAAAAAAGAATTTTGCAACACTTGTGAACAATAAAGCATGTCCAGAGACTACCCATTTCCCCGAGGGGAAATTATTTCCTCGGCCCTGAAAAAAGTTCGATTTAGTTGCTTGGCCCTGTTTTCATCGAACTTTGTTATTTGGCCCTAAAACGAAATTTACCTATATATTTCTGAGATATAGTTTTATCTTCTCGGCACTTTGAATAACTCTTTCTATTACTGAACCCAATCTTTCTAGCATATGTGTTGTACATCTCAAAAGCTTTCTCCTATGAATCGAAAGTCAGACCAACTTCAGGAATGATCAAAGTTTGCCTATATTTATCAACCACCTATTGTAAATTGAGATAAAAATTAAAGCTGTGTAATGGTAAATTCATGATATTTTTTTTTCATACCTAACAAAGAAACTAACATGGCATACCTCAATTTCTTGATGTTGGTCCGGTTCACATATCTCTAAAACAGGCGTAGTCGTGGGTGATGCGTAGGCCGATTCAATTTCAACGGATGGCAACATGAGCATGCCAATGGGATTAACGTCGTTCCCCTACAGAAATCACGTCTTCCAACGGGTTATGCCCTCTTTAGTTGTCTTTAGCGTTGGTCGTGCAACATTTGCTGTCGGTCGTGTTTTGTTTGCCGATTGGCCCAATATGGGCTTGTATCTCAGCTGTGTACCATTCTCGGATGGTAGAGACTGGAACTTTGTTTCATTATTAAAAAAACATGTTCTAATAAATAAACTATTAATATAAACTAGCATAGACGTCTATAGCCATCTATCTATAATACTGCGTACCTGCACTTCATCATAAGTGGCGTATGAAGAATTTGCTTTGGCCTTGTGGGCATCAGCGTCCGGGGCAGCATCAACGGAGCCAGGGTCAACCTCCATGGCGCTAGTGCAGTTGATGCCTTGATGGCTTACGTGGTTGCTGTGTAACTGCGGCGGCGGCCGCGAGTCGCCGATCCGTCCCGTCGACAAGAAAACAGATTAGGGCGTTTTTTCCGTATACGTAGCTGAAGAGCGAGACGCTGTTTTTTTACGAGCCTGCCAGCGAGCCGAGAAAAAAAAGAAACTGATTCCAGCTAGCGCGCAGGCGGCCGCTGGCGTCGCGAGCCATCGCACGGAAGGACACGCGTCGCGCTTTCATTGGAGTCCGTACGTAGCCTCGGTGTGGACGTACCGTACCCAATTTTTTTCCATGCGCGCGGCTGCGGCAAGGGAAGCCGGGCAGGGGAAGGGCAAGTATCGAGGGCAGCCTTTGATTTTTTTTTTTTCGAGTAAAGAAGAATTATCTTGGGATACATCAACACGTTACAAGCCCTTTAAATAAAAAAATACTCACGCCGTACCTTAAACCCTAACTTATTTGATGCTTTGCAGTGTAGATGACCGCACAGGCAAGCACTCGGTAAACGGAGAATAAATGCCTAACGAACGACGGCCAACATTTCTGTAGGCGGAATTGGAAAACTTCTTTTTTCTGGTGTCTTCCTTCTTCTTTCTGTCACCGAAGAATAAGGAAGACTAATCTGAAACTTATTCTCCCTAATCCTTCATTATGGCCAGATCTAACCACAAGAAAACGGAGAAGAGACCGGACAAAATTATTCCATAGCGACGACATCATCTCTGCCTTGATGCTGTCGTTCGGAAACAAAAATCTTCATATCGTCATGTTGATGAAGATGCTAACGCCATGGCTGACGCCCTCATCTTCAACGAAACCGCCATGGAGAAGACGATTCCACCCTTCTCCAACACCGTTGCCGGAGAGGATGAGAAGGAGGAAATAAAACTCCAATGCCAAGAACTTCGACATGGAAAGACACTAACCCTAATAATTCAATCTACTAGAAAAAACTTATAAAAAATAATTGATCCCCGCCCTTCAACCCTTGGCGAGATGCCAGAGGAGAAGGGAGGTGGACCAGCGGTAATGGACGGAGAAAGACGGCGACGGCGGCTCTAGGTTTCGTATCCTACATCAGGCTGCGGGGTAATTTTTTTCCAAGATTCCTTACCAACTCAACTGCATACCACATGTTGGCAGCCTTTGGGAGTTGGGACATACCTGGGTGGAGAGCTGACTGATTTTTAAAGGTGTCGGTGGACATCCGAGTTGTGTTTGCTATACTACTAGTAATCAGAAGTTCTGAGATACATTAATTGTAGTATTCTTTGATTAGCTGCCAGTAATTTTAAAGTGTATTATTATTTATTTTTATAAAAAAATATATAACATATCGGTTTTTTTTTTAAAAAAAATGACGTATCCGCATATCCGTATCCGTCTGATACCGATACACGTATCCGTATTCGTGCTGCATAGCTAAGAACCAAACAGGCCCTAGATTCTTGATCCAAAACTGCATAGCCAATCCATTTTTTGCTTCGAAATTATATGTTTACTGTCCTAGCACTGATAATGTAGATTACTGGCAAAAGAAAAGGTATGGATAGAGCAGTTAAAGTGTTAGTATTCCACCAGAGCCAATTTCTTCATCTTTATTTCTTCTCCACATACTTCTGTAAAAGAATAATCTTGTTGGATCAAACTAAATCATGAGCTTTGAGAGCTATCAATACTTTCCAATGGTTTGGGAACTTTAAATGTTTTTCCCTCTACATTTCATTTTATTTATCCATCTCTAGGGATGTTGGATATGTTGATCAAAGAATTATATCTTCTATATTCTGCTAGTTTGGTCACTGGGTGCTCGTCCTGTACTGCCTGTGGCGCTTCTCATATCTGTTTATTCCAATTCTCGCTCTCCAATTTGCAGTTATTATGTTCCTAATCCTGTCCCGGTGATTATTGATGTTCAGCCCAAGGAGCTGGGGATACCCACCAAAGCATACTACGCTGCGGAGGAGGTTAAAGAGGTATGTCTGGGTTCTGAGATGCTGGAGTGTTTCACTTGCGTGCTCAGTGTTTAATTTGCCTTTTGTCCTTTACAGAATGCTACTCAGAAAAGTCAGAAGGTATTTGTCCATGTTCCTTCAGAAATTGCTCTCATGAAGTTGAGGAAATTGGTAAGACTTGTTGATCTGATACTGCATGAACGTGCATTTTACTATCCAGATAGTATTGTCAAATGTTATCATTAGGGTCCACCAATTGCTGCCTTCATTTTGAGCAACAAAATAATTATGTATGAATATTAGAGTCTGCACCAACTCATGTTTTGTGCTATCATCAGGATTTGGGCGCCTTCTAAATTTATGTTCGATTTATTATTCAGACCCTATTCTCAATGTTGTCACTTAGAGTCCTCCAATAGGAACAAAAATAGTTACCAAGAAATATTGATAGAATTTGCGCTGTGATGGTTTGTTAACTGATATGCTTTGTGCTATCTTCAGGAGTTGAGCACCTTCTAAGGGATGTAAAGGACACAACAATAAGCACACTTGCCACAGAGGTAGTATTTCATAAGTGGATTTTCCGATTGCATATTGTTTTATTTATAAGGCACTCCCTAAATATGTGTTTCCTTTGTCAATTAAGGTCACTAGCAAGCTTGCAGCCTTGAAGGGACTTGATGCAAGGCTTAGGGAGATCCGAAGCTATTTGGATCTTGTAATTGACGGGAAGCTCCCACTGAATCATGAATTTTTTTTACCATTTGCAGGTTCGTCTCTCTTTCAATTCGTCACGTATTACTTTCATTGGAATTGAATGAACTAAATGGTAAATGCTGAAATATACCAGCTTTCTTAGTTGCAGTAGTATTGCAATAGGAATTGAACGCATAAATTATTATTAAACTGTCTATAATGAAAAAAAAAATAAGTTATAACTAAAAAATTTGAATAAGACGGATGATCAACTAAGATGTCTGAAATTCTAAAATGACACATTTTTTTTGGACGGATGAAGTAATAATGTTCAAATTGGTTGTATGTTCCTGGGTGCTCATCCTGTACCGCTGTTTATTCCAATTCTCGCTCTCCAATTTGCAGTTATGTTCCTAATCCTGTCCTGGTGATTTTTGATGTTCAACCCAAAAATTTTGAATTAGACAGATAATCAACTAAGATGTCTGAAATTCTAAAATGACACTTGTTTTTTTTGGACGGATGAAGTAATAATGTTCAAATTGGTTGTATGTTCAAATATTTCCAGTGTTTATTTTTGTTCCGTCAGTCACCTTGCATCAACTTTTATGACCGCATAACAAGTTTGAGCAATACGTTAGAGAATTAGGCAATTTCCATATCATTTTAATTCCATAAATTAATCTTATGATGATGACATAAAAGGAATTATTAATCATTGAGATTATAACATCAATTATAATTATGATAAAGATGCATGCCAAAACATATATCATGTGAATCATATGAATATCAAGAACATATAAACATGATTCATGTAGCATAACAAACATGAACACAAGGCATGATATATATCTCATAGAAGCAACACAAATATGACAACAGAAACGAAATAACAGAACTGATGAAACAAACTTAAGACAGCATACGAAACAACAGAACAGAACAACTGAAACATATATACAGAGCATATATCCAGCAGGAATAGACATAATGAAACTTATGAAACGACATGACAGAACTATTGAAACAAGCTTGCGATAGCATAAGAGACAACTAAACAAAACTACTAAAGCATACAGACCTGACATATAACTAATAGCAGAAACAGATATGCAGAACATGAGACTAGCAGAGACAGACATCAAGCAAGATATGAAACGATATGATAGAACTAATGAAATAGACTCAGGACAGCATACGAAATGACTTGAAAGAACTACCGAAACAAGCAGGAACTGCAGAATGAAAAACAGATTGAAGATGAAGAGATCATACCCTCCCATGCGCTCCGATGATCCGGATCCTTGTCCAACTTCCAGCGTCATACCTCCAGGAAGACGATGAAGTCCACGGAGTCCACCCGTGAAGAAGATGAAGATGATGTCGCCGGCAACTCGAGGAAGAAGACGACGAACGGCAGCGGTGATTTGGGCAGTCACGTAGACGCTCCCCAAAAACCTAATTGCCGATCACTCGTGCAAGGTCTCGAACGGCAAGGGCTTTGGAGGCACCTGCCCTCTCACTCCTCCATGCGTGCGGAGTTACGAGATGGGGATCACTTTCTTTGCTGCGGAATTGTGGAGTCTATTGTGTTCTCTCTCGCGTACCAAAGAGACAGAAGTCTCCCCTTTATCCTCCCCCATGCGCAGGAAGGGGAAAGAGTAGGGAAGCAAAGAGTCACGCACGACCTTTGAAATTCCACTCCGGTACAATTAATATTGTCTACCATTACACACCATAGAGTTTATTGATTTATTGAATATATAAATAGGCCTAGCCCATAATAAATCTAACATAATATGTATGAGTTTAGATAATCGTTGGACCCAAACGATTGGACATATTGTCATCATATTATTTACAAGTATTCATGTACCTGTTATCCGTATTTTGCAGATTTTGTTCTTTGCCTTGTTGACACATACATGAATGCTCATTGTCCTCCTTGTTCTGCAAAAAGAAAAGTAATTAAAAATGGTAAAGACGATCAAAGTCAGCCAAAGATGTTGACTGAAATACCTTTTCACAATATATTATATTCCTATCTTCTTGTCTTTTGTTTCAATTGCCTTCCTTTTTGTTCTGCAGCTCAACCTGCTCTTCCTTAAGTTTCTCTCATATTGATTTGGCGCCATGTAGTACGATGCCTAACAAACCAACGACTTCACAACCAACAAATGTGAGCCCTTGGTTTAGGCATTGTTATGTTGTCGACAGACCAGACGGTAATTGCTCACTTGTAGGATCTGCCGGTACACGTGAGCCCTTGGATGTGGCTGCTTCAAAGCACAATATATTGGCCCATGCGCTAAGAAGATGGCCGCCAATACGCTTCAGATACAGCTCCACATATGCACTAGCCAAGGCAAACCTAGCATCTGTCACTGGGACAACGTACATAAAGTTTGTACGCCAAAATGGTTCTCAGAAACCAAAATAATCATGACCTTGACCTTCTTTTCCTTTTTTTTTGAATTTGGCCGATCTATTACTCATCAGACAAGTCGTCAGATATGATTACTCAGAACATTGATGGTTCTCCCTCGACATGCCATCACCACATCACCGCCATGGTCACGAATCAGGAACCCCCAGCTACCAGACATGGAATTCTGGAGGAAGGAGGCGTCACAGTTTAACTTGAGGAAACCCTCTCCATTTTGCTCGGCGGTCTTGAAGATGTATGAACCATGGAAATTTCGTTGGAATACAATCTGATAGACCGAGCAAGATCAAATTCCATTCCACGATGGATCAACTTGCATCGAAAGTTTAACCTTATTTGGGCACCAGAGAAGGGGTTGGATCTCATGTGTCATGCACCAGTGTGAAAGGATCGAGGATGCCCAATATGGAGGGTGAATTAGGCAACTAGTAATTTTTTGAAAAACAATTCAACCTATCGTCATTTTGCCCAATCTCACCCCACAAGTGCACAAGTATTGTTCTAAGCCTAAAACAAATTATACAACCTAGAGCCAAGTTCTACATAAGCAATTCTACTCTAGAAAGGTAAAGTACACAAAGTAAATACGGAAAATTAAATGAGATAGAAAGACAAAGCCAATTTTTTTCGAGGTATCCGAGAGTCGGCACTCCCCACTAGTCCTCGTTGGAGCACCCACGCAAGGGTGCAGCTCTCCTTTGATCCTCGCAAGGACCAAGTGCTCTCTACGAGCTGATCCTTTGCCTCTCCGGCGCGGTGGATCGCCCACAACCGCTCACAAGCTTGGCTTGGGCCGCCCACAAGCTCTCCAGGCCGTCACCAAGCCTCCGATCGCCACCAAGCCGTGGAGGTGATGCTGATCACCAAGAGTAACAGGCTCAAACTCTCACTTGACCCAAACAAGGCCAAATAGATGGATGGATGCACACAAGTCACTCTTGATCACTCTAGGGAAGAAGCTCACTTGAATTCATAATTCACTCAACCTCCCTAGGGCTCTTGCTCTCTCTCAAGGTCTCAAGGTGTTCTCAGCTGTTAGAAGTGGAAAGAGACCTCTCATGGACAAGCACAAGGAGTATAAATACCCCTCACACAAGTCCATGGCCGTTAGGCACAAAACAGTCTGTTTTCGGGTGCACCGTACGCTATTAAGTTCATACCGGACGTGTCCGGTGGTTGTTTGGTGCCCCTCCAACGGCTACTGTACCTGCCGATTTTTGAACGCATCGGACACTGACGTTGTCCGGTGGGGTAGCACCGGACGCGTCCGGTGGCCAAAAACCCTCTCTGGAACCTCTCTGCATGGACACAGGACGCTCCCAACTTTGTTCGGTGGTTGTCCGGTGCTGAGTCCTCACCCAGCGTTAAGCACCGGACGACCGCACAGTAACTACTGCGCGTCCAGTGGTTCCAGAACTGAGTCCGCTGCGTCTGTCTGAGCACCAGACGCTCAGGCCCAGCGTCCGGTGGTTGTCCGGTGCATCAAAAATGGCTCAAACTTCGCCGAATCAAAAACTTTCCAAAACGAAGTTTGTTCCATATAGACCTGGGATTGAGAAGTGTGTACCACATTACCATCTCCTAGACAAGTCTAGCTCAAACTACCCATTCAAACCCCCCTTAATAGTACGGCTAAAGTCAAAAACAAGATCTAAACTACTCTAAGTGTCTCTCAACACCAAACGGCACTTAGAACTAGCCTATCTCCGTCTTGTCTTCCGTCCTTTGAAAACCGAAACAAATTCTATTGCTAGGGACTTGAACCTACATGTTATTATGACCTAACCTCTAGGTTTTCTTCCTGCAAAACACACGTTAGTCATAATAACCTCTTTGTTATCATTAATCACCGAAACCACTAGAGCATAGATGCTTCAATCTCCCCCTTTTTGGTGATTGATAACAACAACCTTAAATAGATTTAGAAAGCGTGAGGTTTTCAAATCTTGATTCATATAAGCATGAGACAATAAGAGCAAACGGGTTAGGCATGCTTATACGAACCAAGACACAAGGTACACAAGTATATAAGAATTAAGCGCAAGTACCAACAAGTATAGCTCACAAGAATCGGAGTAAAAACACGGAAGCAACACAAGTGAGCTACACAAAGCAGGTGACATGATATAGATATGAAACGAAGCACACATGTCACAAGAGTATATCATACACAAGCATATCACAATGCATGAAAGCGGTAAACATGATGCATGAGTATATGTCACAACAAAATAAGAGCCAAATCCCAAAATCTCACACGCTCCCCCTAAATCTATGGCTCTCTCTCCCCTTTGGCGTCAAGCACCAAAACCTAAAAGTCTGGGGGTGCAGTCGGGTCGCGGCGAGCTATCTAGAAGGCGGCAGCATCTGTCTCTGACTCTGGGCTGGAGGCCCCCTGACCCTCTGTCTGCTGAGCTGGAGGTGAAGCGGTCTAGGTCGGAGGCACCTCAAGTGTCTGCTGCTCTACCTGAGTGTCAACCGGCTGCTCGGAAAGTGTCTGCTCTGCCACAGGCTGCTCTGGCTGAATCTGCTCAACTATGGGCTGCTCAAGCTGAGTCTGCTGGCCTGAGTGTCCTGAGTGGCAGGAACGTCCAGCTGTGGCTCAGAGGGCTACTCAAACACAGGCTCCGTCGCCGTTGTGTCATGAGTAGCTGGTTCTAAGGAAGCGACAGATGACGGGAGCGTCTCAGTGGTTGTGATTGTGACCGGAGCTGTAGTCGTCATGGGAAGCTGAGTCTGAGGCGGTGGAGTATCCATCCCTGTGAGCTGACTATACGAGAACTCCAGGCCCCTGCCAACTGACAGTGAAAGCAAAGACTGCGTCGCTGAGGTAGGAGTGAAACCTGTGACAATCGGTGACTCCTGTGCAAACTGCCACTATGGCGCCTGAGGAGGAGGAGTGACCTCTGACGGAGCAACAACCTGTGACTGACTCTAAAGTCCACTGGACAGTAACGCTGGAATAGTCACGGGTGTAGATGTTGTGGATAGGCTAGGCTGCTGAGTAGGAAGAGGAATCCCGGTCACTCTGGCCAACGCCTCTAGCAAGAACTGCTGTTCCTGTAGAAGTTGCTGCTGCTGGACGGCTGCCTGCTCCTGAAGCTGTCTCTGAAAAGCATTCTGGTGAGCCTGAACCTGAGCAAGGGTAGCTGCCTGCTCTCTAGCAAACCGGGCCTGCTCCTGGGCCATCCTCTGCTGCTCTATGGCCTGCTGCTGCTGTGACTGCTGGAGACTCTGTATGATACCAAGCAGTGCAGGGTCACTCTGGTGAGTCTGTGGTACTGACCTGGAGCTGCCGACCTCACAGTTGTGGGCACGAGGAGATGGAGGTGCCACGGGGTCAAAGTCCTTGTCTGTGCTGTCATACGGGAAGTCGTCGTCAACAGGGCTTCCCCATGCTAAGCACTCAGCGCGAAGCTCCTCTGCCTCTGCAACGGCCCTGATGGCCTCGTCCTGCTCCTCCTCAGTCTCTGGCACTGCCCCTGTCTGTCGAGTTTGGTGAGGTGGAAGCTGCCGCTGACACCGAGCTGCTAAGGGTCTCTCAAGATGGACAAGCTATGTCACGTTGTAAGGAGCGTAGACGTGTGTAGTGTCGGTCAGCTCAGCGTGAATCTCTGGAGGGATAGGAGCAACTGTTCGAACAATCAGGTGACAGATCCAATGCCCATATGGCATCCTGCGGCCTCCTCTGAACCCATCGGTGATCAAATCCTCCATCTCTGATAGCATGAGATCCCACAAATCAAAGCTCTCCTGTCGGACCACGTGGGCTAAGAGCCAAAGCTGAAGGTGGGTGATCCCCTATCTATAGCCCTCATGTGGTAGTATCGTCCTCCTGAACACTGCATCTAGCACTCGGGCTAGGAAGGTGAGGTCCATGAGACGACGGCTGGAACCCTCTCCAAACAGCTCTCGAAAGCAGGGTCGGACAAAGTCTATGGTGGGGTCTATCCCGCCGTGAGGTCATCGAGGTGGGTCTGTCAAGTCGTAGCACTCCACGTGAAGTCTGGTCTTAGACGCCTCAATCCCAAGTATTTCTCGAGCTCTCTCAGCGTACAGGCAGTGCTCTCTGCTAGCAAACCCAAAGTGAATCCACCTGTGCTCTGGGTCGACGTAGAGTGAGGCATAGAACTCTCTGACCCAAGTCTCTGCGTACTCCCCTCTCCTGCTAATCAATCCTGAGAACCCTAGCAGATAAGTCAAGTAAGGACAGATCTCCTCTCCAACAACCGTGCAGATAGACTCGACTAAGATAACTCTGTGAGCTGCAAAATGAGTCCCTGCTCTGAGAAATGCCCTGAAGAAGTCCTCGTGCAGCGGGTGGTAGAACCGAGGACGGGCTCTGGGGTCCTGCTACAGAGGAAACCACTTATGGAATGGGACGCACCTCAAGAGTTGTATCTGCCTCACCGAGACATTGTGTAGATCGTCACGGTGGTGGTACTCGTCATGGTGAGGAGGTGCTTGGCTCCCACGACGCTGCATGTCACTCCGAGAAGGAGGAGCCTGTGTAGTCTGTCGACGTGCGGACCGACGCATGGCTAGAGTCTCCGGTGGTAGCTCTAGGTGCCCTGACTGCTCTGTCTGCCTCTCTGTCTACTCCTCTGACTGACCCTTTGGTCCTGTGCCCTCTGCCTACCCTAAAGAGCCTCGTGTAACAACTAGCCGAACTAGCTTCCCTCCAATCAACACTGTCTCTATCGAAGGGTCGTCAACTGTACGAGCCTTTCTCTCCATCTCGAGCAGAGTTTCCCTCTCTCGAGCTGAAATAGGAGTGGCACCAATCACTATGCCACCCCCATGTCCACCTGCCTCGGCCCTCTCTGCTACTGCTGCCACTGTCCGTGCCTGCTCTGCATCCCTCTCCTCTCTGGTGCGCTTCTTCTTCTTCTTCTTCTTCAGCTCCTCGACCACCGGCCTCTTGCCCTTGTCGCCACCTGTGGGCGAGAGGGCGGTGGGTCGTCTGCTGGAGGAGGTCCCCCAGGTCGCTTGGTTCGGGCCATCACGCCACGAACAAGCAACCCACGAGGACAACTGCTGAAACACTGACAAACCTCTGAAACTCTGCCACTAAACCACTGTCACTGAGTACCACTGTCAAACTGCCTCTGTCACTAACTGAGTAGAAGTGTGGAACTGACACTCAGAGGCTTGGCCTCGTTCCGTATCCGCGGGCTTGGCCCCGGATTCAATCTGACAGTGACCCGCTGCAAGAGATAGAATAGAGGGGTTTATATAAGCAATATAAAATCTAGAGAGAAGAAGACCCTATCAGAAGCAAGTATATGATGAGAAATAGAATGAAATATGGCTCACTACCTCAGGTAAGAAGCTGAACCTGCGAAAAGGAAAGATGACCACAACACGGGGCACCACAAGCAAGGCAAATCACTGCACGAAAGTAGGGCACATGTCATGACTAAGGGCAATAACACGTGAGTGCAATGAGCATGAATCAAGGGTTGGAAAGCCACGAGTAATACCATGGCGACGACGAGAGGCTCTTCCAAGCCCTAGAAGCTGAGGGGTGTGGACTAGCACTTCCACACTGCAAGAACAAGGCAGAAAACTCTAAGAGGCATTCAACCGAACACCTGGAGTGCACTGTTTAAGAGAGGAAGGCTAGGCCAAATGGGGAACAAGCTCTCACCACTGAGAAATGCACGAGCACGAGAGGAAGAAGCCGCAGGAGCTGACGAGGAAACTCTCGCCGACGAGGAGCTCCCTGAACGACGACGAAGGACACGGCTGTGGCAGAACCGCCTGAATTAACACACTAATAGAGGCACTTGTCTTTCACTAGACACTGAGTACCCTAAAAATGGGCTATTTCAAATAGTTCTGTCGAGCACATCCAAAAGGGAGAACTCGAAAATCCACATTTTTCCGGCAGGATCATAAATGAGGGGATAAAACTTATAACATTCTTAACCATTTCTTACATCAGAGTTATTTATGTCATATTGTATTTAACTGTGGAAATAAAATTTATTACATAATTAATAAAAGTTGGTACTGCAGGTTTACACATTTTATCTTGCAACATAATAAACATGGGAATAAAGTTGTAGCAGCAGTAAACATTTATTGAGAGTCATATTTAACATTTAACATGGTAAGCAATGTTAAGCTTTTCTTTATAAAACATTTTTGTAAGAGTTATAAAATGAACTATAATCGTAGCGCAAGGAAATCCTCTCTGAGCCCACCAGAAAGTTTCCACACACAAGGGTCAGCTTTAGCTTTCACCTATTACCTGCAACAGAGAAAAATAAAACCCTGAGTACTCAATTGTACTCAACAAGACTTACCCGTCAGAAGAAAATAAAAGACTTTCGAGAATATGCAAGGCTTTTGGTTTGCTGGGGTAAACTTGTGAGAAAGCATTACTAATAGTTCATCCCTATTTTTAACTTTTATTAGCAGTTATATTAGTTCATTAACCTCCACTTCTAGATTAGCACCTGTTCTACTTTCAAGCAGTTGGTAAGCAATCAAATTCATTTTATCTCTTTCCAGTTCCAGTTCTTACTACGACACTAGATAATAGCCAAGTCGTTACCGGCTCAAAAGAGATGGCGATTCACGAACCATTATCCCAGCTGGGTACCCCGAAACGTACGTCCCGCCTGCACCCAGGTGCAAAGCAAGGACTAGCTCACCCAATCCTGCCCGGGGCACACAGATCCCCGTCCAACTCGAACTGTAAACCCCCACCTGTCGGCATTTTTCCTCGACAGTGGTGCTTAGACCTCCATCTTCCCCGCCTCCATACAGCCGGTCCGGAAGAGTCGGAACCCAAGACAAGATAGAGCTCGCTTTCCAAGCTCCCATACGCAAGTATGTGCTCGGGATAAAAATATGACAAGGACTAACACCCAGTTCGAACGGTTCCTAAGCGACACAGGCGGAACAACTACAACTAGAGCCTCGTTCAGGTGCCAAACCAAGTCCAATCCCAAAATACCGTTCTGCCCGGTCTCCGATTATTATCCACATGTAAATATCTCATGATAATATAATATAATATAATATAATATAATATAATATAATATAATATAATATAATATAATATAATATAATATAATAATAACAATAGTATTTTCCTGTCTCTCGCGAGTGACAAGCAATCACTCGACTTCTACCGTAGCCCTACAGCATAGCATTCTACCCGATCCTGTCCTGTCATACTAGTAGGACTCATAGGATATATATATATATAGAGGTGGGTTTCATTTCAACTCCTCGAAACTTAATGCACAACAATTATATTAAAAATGCAGAAAGTAGGAGTTATGAACCGAGGCTTGCCTGGGTAAATAATAATATAAAGAGCAGGTTAGCATTTCGATCTCCATGGCATGATCACCTTGCACCATCTTTTGGATCGACACCAAATTCTCGATCGATCCATTGGTTCATCATAGTCCCTAAATGATATGCGTAATGCAATTGCATGCTTTAACAAATAAACATATTAAAGACATTCAGGACACCAAGGAACAGCAAAACATTCCAAGCATGCGTCCAACTTTAATTATTTAATCATCATAATTTACTCAAGTGTTTATTATCAATATTAAACTATAGACCCAAAATTTGTAATAACTAGTGGAACCAATTACTTTCTCATAAAGTATACATTTTTAGGAAGCTAACTGGATTTATTTCAGATCCGAGAATATGATTCACTATGTTTAAGAAAATATTTATAGGTCATCACATTATACCAAGGTAGGAGAAACACGTTTCCTATCTTTTAACCTACTAGGCCGCTTCTCAAGAGACGGACAAAGGATGCTGGTTGCTAGAGCAAGTGTATCTATATACGAATATGGAATACTCGTATTTCTGATGTATTTTGTTTTGTTACTCAAGAGGAAAAGCAACCATATTATGTAAGCATGACATCATGATGATATCGGCGAGCTAACAAACGAGCAGAGTGGAGCAGAGACAGAGCAAGCCTGCTGCCGGCCGGTGCGTGCCTTGCTCCGAGCTGAGCGGTTTCACGCATGCGAGGCAAACAAGTGCTAAGCGCACCAAAGGAAGGAGGCAGCTGCGGGGCCAAGGTCGGCGACCGAAACAGCTCTGCGCGGCTGGGCAAGGGCGCCCACGCGCAGACGCGCGGTGACGGCGGCGAAGCGGCGTTCCGGCGAACACAGACCGAAGAAATCCAAACAGGCTGGCTTTCAAGTAACAGGAGCTCACCTAGGAACTGGAATGAGTGACAGTTGGGAACGAGGGAGGCCTCGCGGAGCTGGTCGCGCTCGACCGACGGGGCAATGGCGCACCGAGACTGACATGCCGACGTCAGCTCGTCGCCGACGATACCTCTGGCCAAACAGGGGCGAGAAACATCATGCGGAGGTCAAGGTATAACCACAGATGCAAGCAATCGAAGAAATTCCAAGGAATCGAGCTCACCCCCGAGGTGCTCTGTGCTCGGCGGTGAACTAGCCGGCTGAGGCAAGATTTCCAAAATTCGTCCAATGCACGGCACTAAAGAGTCTCCCAGTGTGCTGTGCGCGTAGCTAGCTTCCTCAGCTACTTACTAGAGCGACGAATTGCAAGGGGGAGTTTGGTGCTGCACGAATTTGAAGGACGATGCGAGCTACACCCACCTGTCCGCACTGAACGTGTCGGCACGGGTCTTGGCGCGACGTGCTGAATCGACGTGACCAAACCCGAGCAGTGCTCACCGGTGGCCGCTAGTGAGGCAAGCGAGGCAGAGAAGCATTGCGTCCGCGACCCGAGCCAGCAATCAAGCAACACGGCCCGAGGTGACAGTTCGCTGTCGAAAACGCGACGGCGGTGCAGTCACGCGGGCACGCGCAGCTCGGCTTGCCGTACGTCGCACCGACGAAATAGTGACGAGGGAAGACGCTATCGCGAACACGACCGAGGCAACAGCGCGAGCAGGGATGCTCTGCGACGCAAAAGACAAGGGGAAGGACAGAAAGTCTAGCACGAACGGCGCTTCTGCCGACCGAAACCGACGACGACCACGCTGCTCTCGGCACGCGCGCGACGACCAACGCAGCAGCCGAGGCAAGCAAAGCGACACGGAGAGAGGGGGCAATACAGTGGCACCTATGCTCTGCAGCGGGCGACAAAACGAAAGCAGAGGGTTGGCAGCAGCGGCAATGCACATGGACATGTTCAGCATGCCCAGAGCGTGCCCAGGCCCTGATCATCGCGAACAGAGCTTGCTTGCTCTGTGCACACCCTGGGTCGTGCACGGTTTTTAAAGCGGAGCAAAGTCGATGATTCCAGAAGATGGTGGCCAACCCAGGCTCACAGTCGCAAAGGAGGGATATTGATCTTACTCCAGGAATCAACATTGGCCACTAGTGCTCAGATGGATTGCTCGGAATAAATCCAAGAACCCAGCAAGGCCAGTGGCGAAGCTACATTCACTCGACGGGGTCGTCCGACACCAACGACTTTGCGGTTGTACGTGTACCCCGGAAAATTTTTGCCGTGGCAGACCCCGTTAAAAAATTCTTTAGACCCCGGCGGCCTGGCAGGCCGGCAGCCCATTAGCAGCAGTCCATCGTATTCCTTCTCAGTCAATAGGTCCAGAATGCCAAACGTTGGCCACTTGGCCTCCGATATAGCCTGGTGGCACGGCGCACGCGCACGCCCTTTGATCTACGACTCTTCGTAGTCTCTTCGTAGTCTCGCATCTCAAATCCCCAAATCCTAGGGCAGGCTAACAGCCGGCGGCGGCAAAAAGCTCCTTTTCCTCCTTACATTCCAGACTTCCAGTAAAGAACTTAAGAAATAAGAACGACGTGTTCTTTCATTCAGAGTTTCTTTCAGCCTTTTGGATTAAGATGCCAGGTATGTATGCATATGCTAATCTACTAGTTCAGTATGGCTTGCACATTAGCATCTACTATAATTTTTCATGATATCACTAATTGTCTAATTTGATAGGCAATCAAAACAAATTGGATGGGTTCTATAAAAGGAAATTGCCACCAGCCGGTGATGAGGAGAATAATAACAGAGACACTTCAAGAGCAAGAAGAGATGGAGATGTTCCTGCAGCAAACACTAACTGTACTATTCAGCGCACTTCTCGGATCTCACGACATGAGGTAAATTTTGATGAGCTTCCATATGATCCAGCTGATAGAAGGAGGAACCTAGCATAGCGAATTCATGAAGTTGAATATAAGAAAGAGATCAGATTACATAGGTGAAAAGCTGCAGAATGATGTTAGGCGAAAATATTTGATTAGAGGTCCTTGTAAGCCTCCACCTAGTTTTATGTTTCCAATGACGATGATAGCGGGTTTTCCACGGCGGTGTCAACATGAATGGTTCTTTAAGTATGATTGGCTTGAGTATAGTGAAAAGGAGGATAGGTGTTTCCGTTTGTACTGTTACTTGCTCAGAGATTGCAACAAGGGTCAAGGTGGGAATGATGCATTTGTTGTAGATGGCTGGGATGGCTAGAACAAATCTGATAGGCTTCGAGATCATGTAGGCAGGAAATGCAATAGTTTCCATAATACGGCTGTGAAAAGATGTGACAATTTGTTGAAGTCTGGTCAGTCGATTGGTGATGCTATAAATAAGCAAAGTAATATCACTAAACAGCAACATCTAACTCGACTGAAGAAATCAATTAAATCTGCCCGATTCTTGTTGCATCAAGGTTTAGCTTTTCGTGGCCATGATGAATCAGAGGAGTCCACAAATAAAGGGAATTTTCGAGAGTTAGTACAACTTTTGGCTGATGAAAATGAGGAAGTCAAGAAAGTTGTTGGAAGTAATGCTCCTAAAAATAATAAGATGATTGCTCCAGAAATTCAAAGGGATATTGCAAACTGTTTTGCAGAGGTATGTCAAATTATTTATTATTTTAGAAATTATGTCATCTCATAGTACAATGATATAAACTAATACGCACCTATTTATTTATTTTTCAGATTATAGTTAAATCTATTGTTGAAGAAATTGGTGGTGATGTGTTTTGCCTGTTAGTGGATGAGTCAGCTGATGTGTCTGGGAAGGAACAAATGGCAGTTGTCTTGCGGTATGTTGATAAGCTTGGGGTAATAAAGGAGAGACTTATTGTTGTTGTTCATGTGAAAGAGACATCGGCTTCATGTCTGAAGTCTAACATTGATCATTTGTTTGCTAAGTATGGCTTGAGCATAAAACAAATTAGAGGACAAGGTTATGATGGAGCCAGCAATATGAGAGGTGAAGTCAATGGATTAAGGGCTTTGATCACGAGAGAGAACAGCTCAGCATATTATATACACTGCTTTGCCCATCAACTCCAATTAGTCATTGTTGCAGTGGCTAAAAAGAATGATGATGCTAGTGATTTCTTTGACATGATAGCTCTATTACTTAGTGTGGCAGGAGCATCTTGCAAACGTAAAGATATGATTCGAGAAATGCAGCAAGACAGAGTTAGCAAAGCCATAGGCAGTGGACAACTAAGTAGTGGAACTGGATTAAATCAAGAACAATCCCTTAAAAGAGCCGGAGAGACACGTAGGGGTTCTCATTACAAAACCCTCAAGAGCATAAGCAATCTGTTCCCTGAAGTCATTGAAGTTCTCCAATATGTTGAAAAGGAAGGTCCAACTGATGTAAAGAGACGGCAAGCTTGTGGTCTCCTAGACTACATGAAGGATTTTGACTTTGTGTTTCACTTGCACTTAATGTTGCTTATTTTAGGCCATGCAAATTCTTTGGCATTGTCCCTGCAGAGGCAGGACAAAGACATCGTAGAGGCCATGATAGAGGTGAAGTTAATCAAGCAAAAATTTCAGCAAATTAGGGATGATGGTTGGGATTCTTTATTGCAGTCCGTATACTCCTTTTGTGAACAGCATGCCATTGATAAGTTGGATATGGACGAGGAATATATTGATCGCCATAAGCCAAGGAAAAAGCCAATCGCACCTATTATCAGCATTATAGATATGATTGCTTGAAGCCAATTATTGACTTGTAGCTTACAAAGTTTAATGATCGTTTCAATGAGGTGAACTCTCAATTGCTTACCAATATCGCCACTTTCAATCCCGAGAATTGTTTTGAGGCTTTCAAAGTTGAGAGTTTAATGGAGTTGGCTAAGTCATATCCTGATGATTTCAATTCAACACAACTGAATGATCTTCACCGTGACCTTAATTTGTACATTGACAACATACGAGCTGATGAAAGATTTGCCAACTTGAACACTATTTCTGAGCTTGCTAGGTTGATGGTGGGTACAAAGAAACATTTGGCTTTTCCTTTGGTCTATCGGCTTCTCAAGCTAGTACTAGTTCTTCCTATCGCCACTGCATCGGTGGAGAGGTGCTTTTCATCCATGAAAATTGTGAAGACAATACTGAGAAATCGTATTGGAGATGGATTTATGAATGATTGCATCATATGCTTCGTAGAACAAGGATTTTTGGCCACAATTCCGATTGATGATGTGATAGTTCGCTTTCACAAGATGGAGGATCGTAGTCGTCGAGGGACACTGTAAGAGGTAATTATTATTGTGATTTGTAAAAGTATATTTTGTCACGATATGCAGTTATTACCATGTTAATTTATGTTATATATGGTATTATATTATCGCAACCTATAAGTTAATGTTCGATTAGTTTTGAGTGCCGACCCCGGCGGCCGATTTTCCTGGTTTCGCCGCTGAGCAAGGCCAAGCTAAAAACTACACACCAGAAACAGCTAAGTCCACAGGAAGGGTTGGATTCAAATTCAGCTCCTAAACCCTTACTTAACCAGGACAGTTTTCAAAAATAAGTATTTCATCACCACCTATGAAGTTTATATTTCAAACTTTATTTAAGGACTATATACATGTTTTATATTATTTTTGCAAGATAAAAAATAGATTTCAAGCTCAAAGATATTACATACAATAATGACCAAATATTGATTTTCATTGCCTCAAGAGATGAACTATATATATATATATATATATATATATATATATATATATATATATATATATATATATATATATATATATATTAGACTTTAACAAATGCAAGGACACACAACATGATGCTCATGACATGATTTAGAAAATAGTTTAGTGCGTAACACCGGGGGTGTTACAACGGCGGCGGCGCTGCACTGCTCCGACAGTGCCGCTGAGCACCTCACACGCGAGGAAAGGGAGGAAAGAGCGCGGATGCGGCGGAGGAAGCTAGCAGCGAGGTAGCCGGCGAGGACACTCCGGCGAGGAGTGGCGGCGCGCGGCGGAGACGGCGGTGCGGTGGAGCTAGGGCACGGAGGCGGCGCGGCGTACGGACAGCGTCGGGTGAAAGAATGAAGAGGAGATGTGGGACCCATGGTCAAATAGAAGTCAAGCGCGCCGGTTATAGTTGCATCGGACGCTCACACAGTAGCACCGGACAACGAGGCCCAGCGTCTGGTGCGCCACCAGAGAGCACCCGAGAGCAAAAATTCACACCGGACGCGTCCGGTGACCACCCACCGGACAAGCTCCGCGTCTGGTGTACTCTTCCTGGCCTTCGTCTTCAATCCACACCGGACGCTCGAAAAACATCACCGGACGCGCTGGAACCACTGTTCCAGCGTCCAGTGCTCCTATTTATCTTCTCTGCAGAGCTGCTGCTCACACCGGACCTAGGGGCAGCGTCTGGTGCAGCGTCCGGTGTACTTTTAAGTGCAAATTCTCCTCCGGTCTTCACGAAACTTTCTCCCGACCAAGTTCCAACATCAATAAGAGGCAAATAAACACTGTTTGGAACTGGTATGAGACATCCTCTCTCAAACCCTCAATTTTTTAAATATTTTGCCTTAGGCATATGTGAATTTTATGAAAATAGGCAATAAGAACCAAGAACAAAACAGAAAACAAACAACCATGCAAATGCAATGCAAGTTCGCGTAAATTAAACTAGTTGCTTGTCAAGTTTGTCCTCGGGTAAGCTTCTTCACACGCTTCTGGGCGGTTATCTTAACCGAGTTAGACAAGCCCTACGTGCAATTCAAAGTTAGACATGTTTTATATTACAATGCAATGCACATAACAACACAAGATCATCTTTTAGTGAAGTTGCTTAGATCAAGGCAATTAAGTTCATTCCTTAGTGTGCAAAACCATGCCTCATCCAATGGTTTAGTGAAAATGTCCACCAAGTTATCATCCATTCTCACTCCCTCAAAGGAAATGTCACCTTTAGCAACGTGATCTCTAAGGAAGTGATGGCGGATGCCAATGTGCTTTGTGCGAGAGTGTTGAATTGGGTTGTTGGCAAGTTTTACCGCACTCTAGTTGTCACAACAAAGGCACCCTTTATAAGCTAATTCCATAATCAAGTAGGGTTTGTTTCATATAAAGAATTTGTGCGCAACAAGCACCTGCGGCAATGTATTCCGTTTCGGTTGTTGACAAGGCAACACTATTTGTTTCTTGGAGGACCAAGAAACTAGTGATCGTCCAAGCAAATGGCACCCTCCGGATGTGCTTTTCTAGTCAATCTTGCAATCGGCATAATTCGAATCGGAAAAGCTGACAAGAGTAAAGTTAGCTCCTTTAGAATAGAAAGGCCAATGCTTGGGTGTGCTTTAGGTACCTAAGGATTCTTTTTACCGCAACTAAGTGAGGTTCCTTAGGGTTAACTTGAAAGCGCGCACCCTCGGATGCCAAATCTCCGATTTGCCCGAGCCTCCACGAGAGGGCTCGGGATAGCGGCACCCTCGGATGCTAAATCTCCGATTCGCCCGAGCCTCCTCATCTTCCACGAGCGCGGTCTCTCTAAGGCATCCAATGCACAGTCGACGTCAACAGGGCAATCATGGACTGCAAGGGACCCCTCTGACCACTTTACAGGCGCGGCCCCACTGACTGGACGCCACGAGGCGACGGCACCCCGCTCGTGCACGTCCTCCGTACCAACTGCCATACCTCCTCCGGTGACCGATACGACGGTTCCACTCCTTCCACTCCGTCCCAAGGACAGTCAACCGGATGACACTCCTTGCTGATGGAGAGATTCTCCAACTACGACAGCGACAGCTCCTGCCCATAACGCACGAGTCTCGCGGGGACAGGAGAGGTGACGGCTGTCCCGCCGACCCGGGAGTATGGGCAATGTAGCAACGGGACCGTTCGCCCCTCGGGAAAGTACCGCGCATGAGAGGAAAACGCGCCCGAGGGAGGACACCCCTAATGTCCCATTCCGTCACGCTCCCGATGGCAAGGAAGGCTCCCGAGCCTCGGGAGTCAATCTTTGAAAGTCAACCGGTCTTCTCGTTGCACTGTGCAGGACCGGACGCGACGCCGTGACGCAGCGCCACGCAGCCAGCCACGTCCTGAACACTGTACCACCTTGGAACTCAACGATCGAACAGTAGAAGATCAGTTGAATGATCGAAGCCATATCGCCGAAGCGCCAAGACGATGGCGTGGCTGACGATAGCCAGTAATCACCTCTGATCCCACCATGCCGAGTATCATCATCATAGGTCACCACATGTAACTCTAGCTTCTCCCTTGTAACTATAAAAGGGAGGGCGGAGGCCAGTCGCAGATAGATTCACCAAGTTCACGACGCCAACATACACACAACACAAATACACGAATACGAAAGCATCCTCTTCCGCGCACAAGAGACTTGGGATACTCTCCCTCTCTCGACTCAGCTTGTAACCCCCTACTACAAGCACTTTGGTGCAAGGCAACACGACTCGCCTCTCCACTGGACGTAGGGCCCTCTTGGCCTGAACCAGTATAAATCTCCCGTGTTCCTCCTTGCACACCATCCAAAACCTCAACCGCAAAGCACAAGTTACTAGCCGGTGCAAGCGCCCGCCAAAACTAGCACCGACAACACTAAACATGATGTCGGGCCTAGATGCGATCAAGTACAACAAACTACCGATCATAGAACGATAGAGTGTTTGGTCAACCGATTTACCTCTCTCATCAAGGTCGAGATGTCCATTGGTAGGCATGGGGGTCTTGATGGGCTTGCATTCTTCCATCTTGAAGGGTTTGAGGAGGTCCTTCATGTACTTCTCTTGTGACACGAACGTCCCCTCCCTCAATTGCTTGACTTGAAAGCCGAGGAAGAATATGAGCTCACCAATCATCGACATCTCGAACTCCTTGGATATCATATCACCAAATTCCTTACAAAAATCTTCATTAATCGAACCAAAGATAATATCATCAACATAAACTTGACAAATGAAGATATGCCCTTTATGCTCCTCGGTGAATAGTGTGGTATCCACCAAGCTGATTTTGAAGCCCTTGTTGAGGACGAAGTCCCGAAGACGCTCATACCAAGCCCGAGGGGCCTGCTTCAACCCATATAGCGCCTTGGACAACCTATAAACATAGTTTAGATATCTAGGGTCTTCAAAACCCGGCGGTTGGGAAACATAGACAAGTTCATTTATGAAGCCATTTAAAAATGCACTTTTCACATCTATTTGAAAGAGTTTTAGGTTGTGATTAGATGCATATGCAAGTAGGATACGGATGGCTTCCAATCTTGCAACCGGGGCAAAAGTCTCCCAAAATCCAAGCCTTCAACTTGGGAGAATCCTTTTGCCATGAGCCTTGCCTTGTTTCTCACAATGTTTCCCTTGTCATCTTGCTTGTTGCGGAAAACCCACTTGGTGCCTATGACTCTTGCTCCTTTTGGCTTCTCTTCAAGTGTCCAAACTTGATTGCGGGTGAAGTTGTTAAGTTCTTCATGCATGGCATTCACCCAATCCAGATCTTGAAGAGCTTCTTCTATGCTAGTAGGCTCAATGCAAGAAACAAAAGAGTGATGTTCAATGAATTGAGCATGCCTTTGTGAGCGAGTCATTACCCCCCTTGAAGGACTCCCTATTATGAGATCTTGAGGATGAGCTTGTAGGAGTGGAGTAGTTCTTCTATCAACCACTTGAGGAGGAGGATGTGGAGCATCAACATCTTGAGCTTATGCCTCAACTTCTTCTTGTGTGATGTGGGTGTCTATGTGGATCCACCCCATCTTTGTCTTCATCATCTTGGGGCACATTTGATGAAGAAGGTTGATTGATCACTTGCACATCATCACCATCATCTTCATCATCTTTAGGCTTGATGTCTCTGGTTGGTATATTCTTCATAGCCTTCCTCAATGGTTCATCACCTACATCATCAAGATTCTCATGCTCACCTTGAGAGCCATTAGATTCATCGAACTCCACATCATATGTTTCTCCAACAAGGCCGGTGGCATTGTTTAATACTCTATATGCTTTGGACTTCAATGAGTAACTAACAAGAAAACCAATGTCACAACGTCTTTGAAACTTCCCTAGGTGTTGCCGCTTCTTGTAGATGTAGCATTTGCAACCAAACACCCGAAAGTAGGAGACATCCGGCTTCTTGCCATTGATAAGCTCATAGGGGGTCTTCTTTAGCAACCGGTGAGGGAATAGACGGTTGGATGCATAGCATGCGTTTTTTATTGCCTCTGCCCAAAACCTCTCTAGTGTGTTGTACTCATCAAGCATAGTCCTTGCAAGGGTTATCAATGTCCGGTTCTTCCATTCAACAACTCCATTTTGTTGAGGTGTATAGGTGGATAACACTTCATGCTTGATCCCAACTTCATCACAATAGACTTCAATGTTTGTGTTGTCGAATTCCTTTCCATTGTCACTTCTAATCTTCTTGATCTTCACTTCAAATTCATTTTGTGCTCTCTTGGCAAACTTCTTGAAAGATGCGGCAACTTCGGTCTTGTCATGAAGAAAGAACACTCAAGTATATCTTGAAAAGTCATCAACAATCACTAAGCAATAGAGCTTGCCACCAATACTTGCATAAGTTGTTGGCCTAAATAAAACCATGTGAAGTAGCTCTAATGGTCTTGATGTTGAAACAAATGCCTTGGATGGATGTGTATTTGCCACTTGCTTGTCGGCTTGACAAGCACTACATAATTTGTCCTTCTCAAATACAACATCTTTCAATCCTCTCACCATTTTCTTCTTCAATAGCTTCTTGAGTGTGCTCATCCCAATATGTGCAAGCCTTCTATGTCATGCCACCCAAGAGATTGTTTAGTGAATAAACAAGTCTTCAAGTTAGCATCTTCCGAGTTGAAATCCACTAAATAGAGGTGATTGTACTGAAAGCCCTTGAATATCACTTCATTGTCATCTTTTTTGGAAACAATCACTTCTTCACTTGTAAACAAACATTGGAAGCCAAAATCACACAATTGCCCTACGGATAGCAAGTTGAAGCTCAAAGAAGCAACTAGAAGCACATTTGAGATAGAATGATCATTTGAGATAGCCACTTTACCAAGCCCTTGCACTTTGCTCTTGAAATTATCACCAAAGGTTATCTTTCCTTGGTTTTCTACATTCTCTTCTAGTGAGGTGAATATACGAGCATCACCGGTGATATGTTGAGTACATCCACTATCAATTACCCAATGAGAGCCACCGGTCTTGTAGTTCACCTACAAACAACAAATCAAGCTTGATGTTTAGGAACCTATACTTGAGAAGGGCTCCGGAGTTTCTCAACCAAAGCTTTTGCCACCCACAATTGTCTAGGCCTATTCTTGTTAAGGGGACCTAGGAACATCACTTTGACTTTGCTCTTAGAATCCTTTCTAAGCATGTAGTGAGAATCAAATGCAATGGGCCTAACATGCTTGGGAAAAGATTGTGGTGGTGGTGTCTTGCACTCATGAGCAAAGTGACCTTCTTGTCCACATTCAAAGCATCTCTTCGGTTTGGGCTTAGGCTTGTTCTTTGCTTTGTTGAGTCTATTTTGGGCTCTAATGTTTTGAACCTTCTCACCCATATAGCCAATCCCACTTCTATTAAATTTCATCACGGTGTTCATGAGAAGATCACATTGAAGATATTGCCTTTTTGTGAACCTTTGCAAGCCAACGGTGAGGTGACTCTTCTCTTGCTTCAACTTCTTGTTCTCTTCCAACAAAGATGCAAGTTGACACTTCTCACTCTTGAGAATCTTGTTTTCTTCTCTTAGCACTTCAACTTCATCATCTTGTTACACCGTCTCAATGACAATAGTGTTGGTGGTTGATTGCTTCTCTAGCTCTTTTTTTCAAATTCTTGCCTTTTGCCCTTGTTCTTGTTCTTGAACTTGTCTTTATTGGGCTTTGGGCATTGATGAGCAAGATGCCCAAGCTCCCCACAATTGTAGCAATCCATCTTGGAGATGGGCTTTCTCTTACTACTTGTGAAGAACTTCTTCTTGTTGGAATCAAACTTGATTCCCTTGGAGTTGAGCTTCTTGAGCATCTTGGTGGTCTTCCTCACCATGAGAGCAATTTCCACATCATCATCATCACTATCACTTGTAGAATCATGAGAAGAGTACTTGACTTGAGATTTGCCTTTCTAGTTGGCCTTGAGAGCTAAGTCCTTCTTCTCTTCTTTCTTGGATGATGAGCCATCTTGAGGGGTGATCTTCATATATATCTCATGAGCATTGATCTTCCCCAATATTTGAGTGGAAGTTGTATTGGAGAGATCCCCTTGGTGAAGCACGGTCACAATGTGACCATACTTGTCAATAGGGAGAGCATTGAGAATCCTCCTTGCAACTTCGGCCGGAGTGAGTTGAGTGAGCCCAAGGCCATTGACTTCCTCTACAATGATATTCAATCAAGAATACATGTCATTAGCACTTTCATTAAGAAGCATTTTGAAAGAATTAAGCTTGTCCATCACAAGATAATAGCGTTCCTCACGCTCACTCTTGGTTCCCTCATGTAGCGCACAAATATCCGACCATAGTGCATGGGCGTTTTTGTGGTTCCTCACACGGTTGAACACCTTTTTGCTAAGGCCTCTAAAGATGATGTTTCGAGCCTTAACATTCCATTTCTCGTGTTCTTCCTCAACGGGTGTGAGGGTAGCGCCGGCTTTGGGAGTGGGGTAACCTTACCTGGCGGCTTTGTGAACACCAAGGTCCACCGCCTCAAGGTAAGCCTCCATACGAATTTTTCAATAAGAAAAATCATTACCGTCAAAGACGGAAGGGGGACCATCGTGACCCCCGGACATCCTTCTCTTGCCAGTTAAGCCAAATTAATGAGCACAAGGCTTCGATACCAATTAAAAGGATCGAGGATGCCCAAGAGGGGGGTGAATTGGGCAACTAGTAATTTTTCGAAAAACAATTCAACCTATCGCCATTTTGCCCAATCTCACCCCACAACTGCACAAGTGTTGTTCTAAGCCAAAAACAAGTTATGCAACCTAGAGCCAAGTCCTACACAAGCAATTCTACTCTAAGAAGGTAAAGTGCACAAAGTAAATACGGGAAAGTAAATGAGATAGAAAGACAAAGCCAATTTTTCCCGAGGTATCGGAGAGTCGGCACTCCCCATTAGTACTCATTGGAGCACCCACGCAACACAAGGACCAAGTGCTCTCTACGGGCTGATCCTTTGCCTCTCCGGCGCGGTGGATCGCCCACGACCGCTCACAAGCTTGGCTTGGGCCGCCCACAAGCTCTCCAAGCGGTCACCAAGCCTCCGATCGCCACCAAGCCGTCTAGGTGATGCCGATCTCCAAGAGTAACAAGCTCGAACTCTCACTTGACCCAAACAAGGCCAAAGAGATGGATGGATGCACACAAGTCACTCTTGATCACTCTAGGGAAGAAGTTCACTTGAATTCACAATTCACTTAACCTCCTTAGGGCTCTTACTCTCTCTCAAGGTCTCAAGGTGTTCTCAGCTGTTAGAAGTGGCAAGAGACCTCTCATGGACGAGCAAGAGTATAAATACCCCTCACACAAGTCCATGGTCGTTAGGCACAAAATAGTCTATTTTCGGGTGCACCGGACGCTGTTAAGTTCACACCGGACGCGTCCGGTGGTTGTCCGGTGCCCCCTCCAACGGCTACTGTACCTGCCGATTTTTGAACGCACCGGACGCGTCCGGTGGTCAAAAACCCTCTCTGGAACCTCTCTGCATGGACACCGAACGCTCCCGATTTTGTCCGGTGCAGCGTCCGGTGGTTGTCCGGTGCTGAGCCCTCACCCAGGGTTAAGCACCGGACGATCGCACAGTAACTACTGCGCGTCCGGTGGTTCCAGAACTGAGTCCGCTGCGCCTGTCTGAGCACCGGACGCTCAGGCCCAGCGTCCGGTGGTTGTCCGGTGCATCAAAAATGGCTCAAACTTCGCCGAATCGAAAACTTTCCAAAACAAAGTTTGTTCCATATAATGCCCAGACACTCTCTGCACTCTCTAGACCTAGGATTGATAAGTGTGCACCATATTACTATCTCCTAGCCAAGTCTAGCTCAACCTACCTATTCAAACCCCCCTTAATAGTACGGCCAAAGTCAAAAACAAGACCTAAACTACTCTAAGTGCCTCTCAACACCAAACGGCACTTAGAACTAGTCTATCTTCGTCTTGTCTTCCGTCCTTTGAAAACCAAAATGAATTCCATTGCTAGGAGCTTGAACCTACATGTTATTATAACCTAACCTCTAGGTTATCCTACGAAACACACGTTAGTCATAATAACCTCTTTGTTATCATTAATCATCGAAACCATTAGAACCTAGATGCTTCACAGAGAAAGTGTTTAATCTTATTTGGGCAGTTGAGACCCCAAATCTTCTTCCAGACCGGTTCTAGTTGTTGCCACTACCTCGTGCTGCTTTGCAGTTACTATCCTCAATGAAATCATCTCTGCAAACTTTGTACGTACTTCGGAGAAAGCCTTCCTTTGCCTCTTAACATCATTCTCCTGTCTTGTAGAAAACAAAACGGAGAACCTTGGATTCCTGCTTCCAAGCATTAAGAAGCAATAGACACCTTTTGTCACTTTTCTGTCTAGAAGCTAGTGTGTGTGTGTGTGTGTGTGTGTGTGTCTATATATATATACAAGCTACGGTTTGCTCAATTTTGGCAAACTCACAGCTGAACTACACTTAAAAGATCTTACATGCCCGCTCATTTACACTTCATCAAAGATCTTGCATGCCATTAGTAAACCCCCCATGCATTTCCCTTTTGCTCTAACATTTACTCAATCTACCCTAAAAGGAAGATAAAAATAATGACTAATCATACATTGTCCTAGGTTGCGCTAAAAAAAAACTCCAAGCTCCCTGCTTGTGATTCTCACTGGGGAGGAAGAGGCAGAGACTGGGATGGAGGGGGGCTAAAATTAGAATGCCAAGATGGTTTCGAGAGGATCTTTGTGTAGAGTATTTGGTTCCACACGTCTGGTACGCCGGGAAGGCACCAGTGGATGCAGTCCGCATACTTCTCTGGGTCTGCCTTCTGCTTTGGTGTCAGCAGCTTCCCTTGCCGGATGGAGTACAATGACGTGTGGGCATCCTTCCGGTAATCTGACATCTTCGTGATGTTGATCACTGTCACCGGAACCTTCTCCATGGAGTTGGCCACCTTTACCACCAGGTCATACATCCGCATGTCGTGGTACAGGTCCAGTGGCTGGCTGTAGTTCTGATACGGAAGCGTCTCCTTCACGCATCTGATCCCATCAGGGTTTCCCCAATTATGTGGGCTGGTTTCAAAGAAATGCAGCAAGTTTTAGCAAGACCAGCACTTATAAATAAATAAGTAAAGTATGATGTTAATCTCAATCCAAAAGCAACAGAAAACATGAAGTTGGTTATATGCTGACATTATCTAATAAAAAACTCGATCTGCAGGGTGTAAGACAGCCCCGGGGCATTCGGGGCATTGGGGGCATTATCTAATCACAATTGCTCTTAATTTTATTCCAAGTGACACACAATTACATCAAAATAAAATCAACCCAACAAAGTAAAGCATGCAGCAAATGGTGCTTGCTTTCTCTTATGATGTCCAGGAAAAGACAATGTGGAGGCATGTGGGATAATCTCTATATGAAACATTAGTTTTATATAGACACCGATGCTCACTTTTGCAAAATCCTGGCTATGAAGCACTCAACATTCACATTATGTTATATTACTCTGCCAACCTACTCCAGAGACATTCGCTACAATAATAATTAGTTTAGCTTTGTGTAACAATGCACAAGATTCCAAACCTGATGACAGCTTGCCCACTAAATTTATCTCCCATGGGTAACAGAGCACATCTATGCTATTTAAATAAGCCATCCATCATGCATTAACAGCATTATGTTTTTTCAAACTTAAATAAATACCACATTGATTAAGATAACATGAGGCTAAAATGAAGCTAGTCACTATATGTAACAGAGGATATCTTTACATATAGATGGGGGATGTAAGCATGTAATGTTCGCAAAAACTAAAAGATTCTGATTAAGAGAGGCTAAACATTCAGCAAAATGGCATTGGGTGCTTGAAAGGGTTATTTCCCGTTTTTGTTAACATAAGGGTACGCAGCTCTCCTGTGTGTTCGAGAAAAAAAAACAACAAGAAAGGAAGTAGTATGGTATTTAACTCACTGCATGCTACATATATAATATTGCATCCATTTTTAATTGGTGTATATGAATTGATAGTTTCAAATTTGAAGGAAAAAGATTTCTAGCATTGAAGTAAAGGGAAGATAATTAAACCGTGACTCAACAGCTTTAGAGGAATGGAAAAAAAAAGAGACTATTTTCTATATAATATTGCATTCATATTTAATGTGGTGGTGCTACATCATTTTATAGATTTATTAAGAAGATGAAAATCAAAATGCAGATGTGAATGGTGAAGTTTTGGGCCAATCATAAATATAGAGAACTTCCTTCAACTTTGCTACTGCCCAGCATCAATTTTTAAACATTCGTTTGTATTTCAGAAAACGAGTGTTTTGTTCCTACTGTCCAGTCCTGCTGCATACTATATATGATTTGATATTACTACTATTTACAATGAGTGTGATAGCTTTAGATGTTTGTACCAAACATATTGGTTGGATTGGATTTACAAAAAAAAGGATCCACTTCATTTTAGCAAATGAAGCTCATTGTTTTTTTATAAAACAAAAATAAAGAAAATCACTATGACCCTGTATATATGAAGTTTACAAGGCCACATATTAGTATTGTGTATACTTCATTATTTGTCCAGAGTAATCAGTAACGTTATTCTTTATCCACTTCGGTGCCCCTGAAATGTTTAATGATATGCTAAGCTAGTAACTAAAATGTTTTCTATTCTGTTTGGCCAGTGATTTGTGCTCACATTTTCTATTTTTTCTAGCTGCTGGTATAGCAATGGGACAGCAGGAAGCAAGCAAAGTTTTGAGACTACTCAGGCGTAGTTCCTGGTTCTTCTCTCGCTCCAGGTCCCAATAGCTTCCAGTTATGCATCAAGATCTCCTGGTGCAAGGAACCTAGGCTCAGCAAGGACATGTTGCTACTTGCTAGCATGAAGATAAATGATCAAACTTCCAAACCATGGTGATAGATAACATGGTACTGAAGTCATTTCCACCGTAAAGAGATTGTATTGGTTAATGGCAGTGGCCAAGATAAGGGACATCTCTCGGCTCCTTCAAATTTCAGAACAGGGAGCTTCAAATTTTTTTAACATGTTGTGTGCTCATCTCTGAACCCTCAAACACTGCTGCACTGTACAAGCCTCTTTCTATTCATGACTTAGAGATCCAGGTCTTTCTCAGCTTTCTATGAGATAGTTTTCATATACGAATATGGAAGTGTATTATATCCACGCCAATGCACGGGGTACAGAAGTAATTCTAGATTGTGAACATGGATCTCCTTTGTGTAGACTGCATGCCAAGTGCCTAAATGTGCAAATATACTTCTGGACCTATTTGGGCATGCAAAGCCGTGCCTGCTTTTCTAGTGTACCACTATGCTCATATCTTTTATTTAAGCACATGTAAGGAGGCAACATTGAAGTAGATCAGTATTTCAAATTCTCCTAGCAAAATTAGAGTTCTGTAGGAGCATGGTTTATATCAACCTAATTTCAGATACTCCAACATCACAAGTTCAACATACAACGGCATCAACTGTCCAATTGTCTTAACAGAATAAGAAGCCACTTCTTTCTTAGAAGCACAATGACTTTTAATAGTTATGGCATGACGTAACAAATGGCAAAATTTGACCCTTGATCAAGATATCATATACCAGAAACTAAATTTTAACAGGTTTATCTGTTTTCTAGTAAGCATCCATATATAAATATTTATCAACCGTTAAAAAAAACCAACATATCATCAGTAGTCATACTTAAGTCTCTGTTAGGAACCAGGAGAGATACAGAAGCCAATTCCAGAACAGCGAGGCACGAGGCTCCTTTTTCTCTCTATAGGCTGTTTACATGTCAAATCCCAGCTTTCATTTTGCTTGTGATGCAAAAAATGGCACAAAAATCTCAGCTAACCCACACCACACTGCTCTTTTTGCTGTTGTACCAAATGGAGCCTTTTGCCTTCCCAAATGTAAATCAGGCCCACATAGAAGTTTCTTGAGGTCATAAAAACCATTTCCTCACCATCCCTAAGTGCTAGTTTTGGTGCACTTCAGTCTACAGATGCTTCTTACCTCAATTTTCATATACCATGTTAATCACACAAAGCCTGAAATGCAGTGCGAGGTTTCAAAATGAAGTTCTAATATTTATTTGGTCTATTCATCTTTAGTTTTGCAAATGCTGAAAACTCTAAAGATTAGTATCATCTATGTACCATGGTACCAAGTCTAAAATCGCATAATGCAAATACGACAAATCTGAGAAATATCAAACCAAAATCTACTAGTAAGCACAGCGTGCAGTTCAGAAAGCTGCACTAAATTTGGATTTCGTATCCATGCAAGAAGTTTCACTATCAGATCCATAAGCTAGGCCATCACTTTCCTTGTGGGCCATGAAGCAGCCTGACAGCTGAGTCCTATTCGTTGACTGATTGACCACATGGTTTGGTTGGGTGGACAATGACATTGTGCCCTGCTGAATAGAAAAGGAGGAAGCTTGCTGCTCTAGGAAGCAATTTGGGCTTAACAAACCCCTTCGATCAAATCTATGCATGGTGTCCAATTGGATCGAATGTGGCCCACAAAGTTCAAGGTTGCATTGGAAATCACTCAAAATGGTACTAATCAATCGAAGTCAACAGCGAACCACCACTGCTTGTACCAAAGGAAAATAAAGCAAATATAAATGCAGCAGCTTTCAGTTACCTGATGTGAAGTGGAGAAATTGTCATGAAGAAGACAGACGTGCGGGCAGGATCGATGTTGTCGTTGAGCCAATCAGACCATGTATTGAACACCCGGCCATACGCCTCAATCCTGGGAACCTCGTCATGCTCCGACCAATACCTCGAATTTGGTCTCCTGCAAAAATCCATCCAGCATCCTCAGAACACGAACCAACCATTTGCTGTCCAGATGGAGGAGACAGGAACCAGTCCAGTCAAAAGCAGAAAGGAAGCGGCGAGGCTGACCTGACTTTCATGTCGGCCGTATTCATCCACCAGATGTAGGTGTTGAAGATGAGGTAGTCGACGCCCCTCCAGTACTTGGCGTGCCCCTCGATCCGCTCGGGCCTGATGATCCGGTGCTCGATGCTGTGGATCTTGGGGTTATCGGAGTTGGACTCGACGAGGAAGGGCGCCCAGTAGAACTCGAGGGTGGCGCGGTACTCCTTGGCGTGGAAGACGGTGAGGGAGCCCCGCTTGACGATCTTCTTCCTGCCCTTGGACAGAATGGGCTGCACCAGGCACACCAGCGACTCCCACTGGTTCCGGTTGAGCGAGTCCCCCACGAACATGAGCCGCTTCCCGCGCATCGCCTCCATGAATCTCCGAGCGTCGAACCTGCTCGGATTGGAGAAAGTTGGGGGGCATTCAGTTGAATCGATTGGATTGGGTGGGCGGCCAACAAAGACGCACGCAACGCAACCTTTAGCACGACCAAGCGAAATGCGAGCTCGCAATGAGATCTGGAGTGGAGGGAGGAGACGTACGTGGGGAGGGAGCAGTCGTCGGGCTGCCATTTCCAGTACTGCCACAGATCATCGGGGCGGCCGTTGGCGAGGCAGGTGACCTGCTTGGTGAGGAAGGCGCAGTCCTTCTCCCGGTACGCCGGGAGGGAGACGTTGTCGAAGACCCAGCGGCCGCGGGAGAGGTCGCAGGCGGGCGGCGGCAGCGCGAGGGGCGGGAGGCCGGAGACGTTGTAGAACTCGGCGTCCGGGTAGAGGTAGTCATCGATGGAGAGCTCGGCGATGGTGCGGACGTCCTCGCCGTACATGAAAAGCGCGAGGAGGAAGAAGGCGGCCACCAGGGTGGTGACCGGGGAGCGGCGCGCCGCGGCGAGGAGGGAGCGCGCGGAGGAGGAGAGCGAGCCGAGGAGGCCGGGCCCCCCGGTGGTGGTGGATAGCGGGGGGTCGGAGGCGGAGGTAGAGGTGGAGGTGGAGGTGGGCGGCGGCGGCTTGGCCATGGCTAGCTGCTGGTGATGGGGAAGGGGCGCAATGCCCAGCAGGCTGGTGAGCTACGGGCAAGAGCAACGAGTGATGAGTAGTAAGATCAGTGGAGGCGACGCGAGGACATCTGCGAGAGCGGGAGAAAGGAGGTGGCCGGAGGAGAGGATGGTAGCACCGCGAGCGCCCCGCGCATGGCGACGGTGGCGCTGGGCGCCGCCATGGAGAGATCTGATGAGGAGGGAACGGAGCCACGGACTAGCGCAGCAGGGGAAGTGAAAAAGGAGTGGGGGAGGCGTACCATCACCGGCACCGGTGGGGTTTAACCACACCTAAAACCCTCCTCTAATCAAGGGAAGGGAGGGTGTCTGCTTCCTTCCTCGTGTTAGGCACGTACAACGGCTCTCCAGAACCCGTCTCCATGGCGTATATTTTGAAGAAGAAAACATCCCACCGACACAAAAAGACAAGCACGTCGCCGTTCCATTCCATGAGAGCTGGGGAAGTCCGGCTGTCCGGCAGAGTAAAATATGTCATAGAGAAGAAAATTGACCATTCATTTCGTGAGCTTTATCAGAATGCCCTTACGAAAAATGTGCTTTCACATTATTTTACCATTTTACGAATTGTGACAAATTTAAAAATATCTGAGCCCTTCTTTTTTACCTGCCGTGGTGCAATTACCCCAGTCCCTTCTGCCTTATCTCCTCGGTTCCTTGTTCTCACGGCCTCACGGTCACGGCGTTCGAAAAAAACACGTCGTCGCGAGTACGCCATCGCCGCCTTGTGCACGCGCCGCCCTGTGGCCAACCCGCCGCCGTCTAGTGCCCACGGTGCCTTCCCGCCGCTGTTTGCCCAATGCAAGCAGCCGCCGTCCAGCGCCCACGGTGCCTTCTCTACGCCGGGAGACCGGCCTCGTCGAGCAGGGAACCGCTTGCCGCGGCCTACTATCAGCGTCCATCCATGAAGGGGCTAGTAACACCGGCGAGAGCCTTGGTTGGTTATCGCTATCCCAGGTGGCCCGACGACGTCACCGACGCCATTCTCGTGGTCTGTGTGGCTGGCTGTCCATCGTGCAGGTCGCGGCACGCAGGCTGGCATACGCGTACCTGCATGAGTGCAGCCCATGGCGGTAGGTGCACAGCTGCATCAAGTCCTCCAATATCCTGCTAGACGATGAGCTCCGCGAATGTGTCCGGTTTCGGCCTCACTCGCCTGG
The DNA here is from genome assembly GCA_038502445.1 of Eremochloa ophiuroides. NCBI lineage: Eukaryota > Viridiplantae > Streptophyta > Magnoliopsida > Poales > Poaceae > Eremochloa > Eremochloa ophiuroides. Next base: position 64,813,164 of record JAHLJS010000003.1, on the reverse strand, counting down.
TCGCCAACGCGAAACAAGGTCGCGACGGGGCCCACTCGAAGAAGCTCGGCAGCGCACCGAGTCGTATGCAGGGTTTTTTTTACCGACCGGTTACCGCGGTAACCGGCCGGTTACCGGTCATACCGGTCCGGGCCGGTACCGGTACCGGTCGGTTTGAAAAAACCGAAATTTCAAATTTAAAATCGGTGGAAAAAATGGTAAAAAAATTCCTAAAAATACTTCATGATTTATAAATTCCAATGGTGTCAAAATTTTTCAAATTTGACTACATTTAGAATTTTTTTCGAAGTCCCAAAGTAAAAAAAAAAAAGGCCCATTAAGTCCCGTTAGGCCCATTAAATCATGAAGGTCGAAAAATATACTAAACGCACTCAAATTTGAAAAACTTTGACATCATTGGATTCTATAAATCATGAACTATTTTTAGAAATTTTTTTAGCATTTTTTTTTAAAAAAATAAATCTGAAATTTGAAAATGCGACCGGTTACCACCAAACCGGTCGGTAAACCGCTCAAACCGGCCGGTAACCGGTCAAACCGGTCGGTATACCGGTCCGGAACCGATTGAACTGGGGTTCAAACTCAAAATTTGAATTCGACCGGTTTCTACCGGTAACCGGTCAAACCGGACCGGTATACCGGTACCGCCGGCCGGCGGTTACCGGCTACCGGTCGGTAATAAAAACCCTGGTCGTATGTGGCCTCAGAGCTACGCGCGGCGGGAGCAGCAAATCGACGTCCCTACGCACCGTGTGTGCGTGCCCGCGGCGCCTGCGTGCTCCGACGGTGTGCTGGGTGCGGCGGCCGCCTGGCTGCCCATGGTGGGCCCGTTGTCTACAGCGGCGCAGGACGTAGCGCCGTCTACCGACGCCACCTCGGCGGGCTCGGAGCTTCTTGCCGCGGCATAACAGGGATGTTCCCGACGCGCGACGCAGCGCGGCCTCCAAGTGCGCCAGCGCGCGGCTGACCAGCAGCGCCCACAGGCCACCCCCGCCGGGTGGGGAGAAAGGGGCGGCGGCTACGACTGTCTCGTCTCTGCGAGAGACGGGAGAATAACGTGAGAGAGCGGACCGTGAGGGAGAGAGAGGATAAGGATACAAGGGCTGGGGCAATTCAGTCACAGTAGGTAAAAAGAAGGCTCGAGAAATTTACAAATTTGTTAAAATTTGTGAAATGGCAAAATATAAAGGCATTCTGGCGAAGCCCATGAAATTGATAATATTCCAGTGAAACCCACTACTGATGAGGGTAAATATCTAATTTTCTCGTCCTCGAGGGCATGTGCCCTTGAGGAAAAAAAAACTACGTCCCAGGAAACTCCTCGAGCAGCGTTGTACGAGCGTAACCGTCCCGGAACAGCCCAAAAAGCGCCCGAGCCACTAGCCGTCTCCTCTTTTTCTCTTCTCCTTCCTCTCTTGCCCTTTTTATTAGGGAATGTTAGATACAGTTCACAACAGCTCTGCCAAACACACTTTTCTAAAACAGCTTCATGGTAAAGTTATTTTTCTCCCTTTCTCAAAAAGGATGAGTCATCATGAAGCTGGAAAAAATAGCTCATCCTAATTTCTTCCCTCATTTTTCTCTCTCAATCATACATGAAGTTGTTGGTGAAATTGTTTTGTCAAACAATATTCTCAAAACAACTCAGATTTATGAAACAAATTGCTCATGAATCCTTTTTCTAAAAAAAAGATTCACTTCTGAAGCTGAGCTGTGCCAAATTGGTCCTTATTTCTCAATGGCTTTGCCCGTGACGGGGAACTCTCGCTTCGAAGCTGTCGTCATCACCGTCTGTTGGGTACCAAAGTATGGGGTACCCAACTTCAACGCAAAAACAAGCAACCTCAGCACAACCTGGCCCAAATAAGGCCAGCCGAAGCCCACGAAGGCTACGCGCGTGAAGGCCAAAAGTGGCCTCCCGTAAGGCCCGACGGCACGGCTCGGGACAGTGGTACCCTCGGGTGCCAAATCTCCGATTCGTCCGAGCCTCCACGAGAGGGCTCGGGACAGCTGCACCTCGGGCGCTAAATCTCCGATTCGCCCGAACCTCCACGAGAGGGCTCGGGACAACGGCACCCTCGGGCGCTAAATCACCGATTCGCCCGAGCCTCCTCATCCTCCTCGAGCACGGTCTCTCTAAGGCATCCAATGCACAGTCGATGACAGCAGGGCAATCTTGGACCGCAATGGACCCCTCTGACCGCTTTACAGGCGTGACCCCACTGACTGGACGCCGCGAGGTGACGGCACCCCGCTCGTGCACGTCCTCCGTACCAACTGTCATACCTCCTCCGGTGACCGATACGACGGTTCCACTCTTTCCACTCCGTCCCAAGGACAGTCAACCGGATGACGCCCCTTGCTGACGAAGAGATTCTCCAACTACGACAGCGACAGCTCCTGCCCATAACGCACGAGCCTCGCAGGGACAGGAGAGGTGACGGCTGTCCCACCAACCCGGATGTATGGGCAGTGTAGCAGCAGGACCGTTCGCCCCTCGGGAAAGTACCGCACATGAGAGGAAAACTGCGCCTGAGGGAGGACACCCGTAATGACCCGTCCCGTCACGCTCCCGACGGCAAGGAAGGCTCCCGAGCCTCAGGAGTCAATCTTTGAGAGTCAATCAGTCTTCTCGTTGCACTGTGCAGGACCTGACGCGACGCCGTGACGCACCGCCACGCAGTAAGCCACGTCCCATACACTATGCCATTTTGGAACTCAATGATCGAACAGTGGAAGATCAGTCGAATGACCGAAGCCATATCGCCGAAGCGCCAAGACGATGGCGTGGCTGACGATAGCCACTAATCGCCTCTGCTCCCACCATGCCGAGTATCGTCATCATAGGTCACCACATGTAACTCTAACTTCTCCCTTGTAAGTACAAAAGGGAGGGCGGAGGCCAGTCACAGAGGGAGATTCACCAAGTTCACGACACCAACATACGCACAACACAACTACACGAAAATGAAAGCATCCTCTTCCGCGCACAAGAGACTTGGGATACTCTCCCTCTCTCGACTCAGCTTGTAACCCCCTACTACAGGTACTTCGGTGCAAGGCAACACGACTCGCCTCTCCACTGGACGTAAGGCCCTCTTGGCCTGAACCAGTATAAATCTCCCGTGTTCCTCCTTGCACACCATCCGAAACCTCAACCGCAAAGCACAAGTTACTAGCCGGTGTTAGCCCCCGCCAAAACTAGCATCGACAGTTGGTGCGCCAGGTAGGGGCCTTTTGCGTGTTGACGTAGGTTTCGGATGGCAGCCAGCTCCACCACGCTTCCCGCTGGCGCGGTACTCCGGTTCGGGACTCTCGAGTTCGTGGCCACCGGCCAAGGGCTCGAAATGAACCTGCGCCCGACCGGGCCCCGTGTCCTTGTCGTCCTAACTCCTGGCCCAACAGGCGGCCGGAGAAGGGACCCCTGCACCGCTTACACCCGCCCCAGAGGACGGGGGAAACATTGCACGCCGCTCCCGGCGGACCAGGAGGAGGAGGCGCAACAGCGCCAACCAGCCTCTGGCCGCGAGAGATGCGGCCAACCAGGCACCCCCAACGGGGGAAGCCAATACTGCACCAGCCGCTGTCCCGGGATCTCTGGCACCGGCGGCCACGCATCCGCCTATTGCCCGAAGGACGGGCGAGAGCGAAAACACGACGCCGGCCGAACTTTCTCTCCGCCCTCACCAGGGGAGGGGAACGACGCCATCGTCCCTCTTTGGGCTCCAGACCGCCATGGACGCCCATGTTCATGCAGTTCGCGTATTGTTGCACGAGCTGTCGGACATCTCCAATCCAGCACCTCGAGCGCCTGGACAGCCTCGTGGGAGACCACGTGGCATCCTCACCGTCATCCCCTGGGGAAAGTACCAGGGCGCATGGCGGTGGGGAAACGGATACCACCGTCAACCTCACCCCTCGAGAAGACTCGGAGGGGCGGGACCGTTATGGCTGGACCTCGTCGTCTCGTCGCAGCTACAGCGACGATGATGATGAGTTCTGGGCAAACGTGGACTTCGTCGCCTACACCGACGACTCGAGGGAGAGTGCCCTGAGCGTCATCACCAACTCGGACCAGTCCAACATCGACCCCGCTCGGGAGTGCTACAATTTGATGCACCCTGATGAGGGACGGTTGGAGGACGTCCACTTGGGGGGACAACGAAGACATACCCCCTCCATCGCAACCCCAACACCAACAAGTCACGCCCCCTCCAGCGGCCCCGCGGCCTGCACAGTCAGTCCCGCCGCTGGATCAGGGGGCAGGAACATCTCACCCCGCACCTCAAACCCCGGAGCTAGAGCAGCTCCGGGAGCTTGAGGCGCGGATGGACGAGGACCGCTTGTGCCTTACCCAGCTGCGAGCTACGCTGGAGCGCGACGAGCGGCGGAGCGATGGAGGAGCAGCTCGGCGTCGAGCCCGAGATGTTCAGGCCCGAATCGTTGCTGACGACGGGGCCGAGACACCGGGGGCCGCCCCCCGGGCAAGCCGAAAGCTCGCGGAAGCAGCGATGCTGCTCCGAAGCATACCTGAGCCCTCCACCGAGGAGGCACGACAACTTAGGAATCAACTCAAGGACCTCCTGAAGGATGCAGCCGTCCTCCAGGTGGAAAGCTCAGCGTCGCAACACCGTGGCGCTGAAAGTCACCAGCGTGGCGGCATAGCACGCCACGAACGCGAAGCCTCGGTTCGACCCGAGGCTTCAAGGGCCCCGCCAGTCCACCAACGGCTTGGCAAGGACGTCGACGTCCGAGCCATTCTACAAGCCCGCGGCCGGCGGAAGACTAACGGAGCCGCGCGCGGCTATAGCGTCCATCGGGGCGAGCGCTACGATTCGGATGAGGATCGCGAACCCTCACCTGAGCCCTCGGGACCTCGCGTCTTCAGCGAGGCCATCCGAAGTGCCAAGTTCCCGCCCCGGTTCGACAGCCGGCCAACATAACCAAATACTCGGGGGAAACGAACCCCGAGCTTCGGTTAGCGGATTACCGTCTTGCGTGCCAGTTTGGCGGCGCGCAAGATGACCTCATCATTATCCGCAACCTCCCCCTGTTCCTCGCCGACTCTGCAAGAGCTTGGCTGGAACATCTTCCCCACGGATGATCTTTGACTGGAACAATTTGGTCAAGATCTTCGTAGGGAACTTCCAGGGCACGTACGTGCGCCCTGGTAACTCCTGGGACCTCCGCAGCTGCAAGCAGAAACCGGGCGAGTCCCTCCGGGACTACATCCGGCGCTTCTCCAAGCAGTACAATGAGCTGCCCCAAGTCGCCGACTCCGACGTAGTCGAACATTCGTGGCAGGTACTTCCTGCAAAGAGCTAGTACACGAGCTAGGGCGTTAGACGCCAACCAGCGTCGCCGAGCTCATGAAGATTGCTACCAGCTTCGCCTCAGGGGATGAGGCAGTGGGAGCCCTTTTCTCTGACCCTAAGGGCAAACAGAAGGAGGAGGCCCCCGAGGGCACCTCTTCCCGAGCCCCGACCAACAAGAAGAAGAAGGGGAAGGGAAAGGTCCCACCACGCAGCGACCCCTTGGTGGCAGCCACCGAGCCCAAGGAGGCACGGCCCCCTCGGGGCCGTTTTGACGAAATGCTGACCAAGCCGTGCCCGTACCACACAGGTCCGGTACAGCACACGCTCGGTCAATGCGTAATGCTCAAAAAGCATTACGGCCGGCAAGCGTTAAAGGAGGAAGCCGGCAAAAAGCCCGGCAAGGATCAGGAGGACAAGGACGAGAAGGACGACGACTTCCCGCCCATCGACAAGTGCCTCATAATCTTTGGCGGACCAGGGACCGCCCCTACGCCGCGCCAGGGAAAGCGCGAGCGCCGGAAGGTCTACTCCGTCGGGCCAGCGACACCTCGCTTCCTCGACTGGTCGCTTGACGCGATCACCTTCAGCCGGGATGACCACCCGGACTACGTCCCGTCGCCAGGACGTTACCCACTCGTTGTCGACCCCGTCGTCAGCAACACGAGGCTCACCAAAGTCCTCATGGACGGAGGTAGCAGCCTCAACCTTCTCTATGCTGATACCCTCGATTCGATGGGAATTAGCCGCTCGCTCCTCCGGGCCACGACGTTCCCATTCCACGGGATAGTGCCCGGAAAGAGCATGCAACCCCTCGGGCAGATCGACCTGCCCGTTTACTTTGGGACCCCTGACAATTTCAGGAAGGAGGTCCTAACTTTTGAAGTGGTAGGTTTCCACGGCACCTACCATGCCATCCTTGGGAGGCCGTGTTACGCCAAGTTCATGGCGGTCCCGAACTACACCTACCTCAAGCTCAAGATGCCTGGGCCTAAGGGGGTGATCACCATCGGCACTTCCTACCAGCACGCGTACCAGTGCGACGTCGAGTGTTGCGAGTATGCCGGCGCGCTGGTGGAGTCCGAGGCCCTCATCACCGACGCCAAAAGGCTGGCGAAGGAGGCCCCCGACCCCCAAAAGGTCACGGGCACCTTCGAGCCCGCTGAGGGGGTGAAAGAGATCCCCCTCAACCCGAGCTCTCCCGACGGCAAGGTGCTAAAGATCAGCGCCACCCTCAACCCCAAATAGGAAGCCGTGCTCGTCGACTTTCTCCGCAAGCACGCCGACGTGTCTGCTTGGAGTCCCTCAGACATGCCAGGCATCCCAAGGGAGGTCGCCGAGCACTCCTTAGACATCCGGGCCGGTGAAAGGTCCTAAATGGCTAGAGGGGGGTGAATAGCCTATAAAAATTCTACAACCAACAACTCAAGCAAGAGGTTAGATAAATAGTAAGCGAAGCGAATTCTTGCGCTAGCCTACCAAAAATACAAGCCACCTAACCGTTCTAAGCTATAGTCTCTATTTCACACACGTGAGGCTAAGTTACTACTTCTACTCTACTCCTAGGTGAGCAACTTAAGCTAACAAGCTACACAAGAGTAAGTGCGAGAATGTAGAGAGTAGAGAGAGTGAATCTTATACAGCCGGTGTAGTGATGAGATGAGTAGCAATAAGAACAATCACAATAATTAAGAAATCATCGGCAAGAGATTGACACAAGATTTTTTACCGAGGTTCACTTGCTTGCCGGCAAGCTAGTCCTCGTTGTAGCGATACACCCACTTGGAGGTTCACGCGCTAATTGGCATCACACGCCAAACCCTTCTCAAAGGGTGCCGCACAACCAACACAAGATGGGGATCCACAAGCTACGAGCAATCCACTAGAGTAGCCTTTTGCGATATCCCGCGGGGATAGGCTCAAGAACCCCTCACAACTTCACCGATCGGAGGCGGAGACAATCACCAACTCCCCTCAACGATCTTCGCAGCTCCAAGCTGTCTAGGAGTCGGCAAACTCCAAGAGTAACAAGAGAAACTGCTGTGAAAGATAATTACCAAGTGCCTCTAGATGATCTCAAGCAATGCAATGCACTTGATGCTCTCCAATCTCACCAAATGATGATCACAATCAAGTAGGATGAGTGAGAGTGGAGTGGGAAGGCTCACAAGCAAGTAGGAGTGATTAGAGTGGCCAAGAGTCCCTTCCCAAACCGGCCAAGTGACTATTTATAAGCCACACACAAAGAACTAGCCGTTTGGACAAAACTGCGTACCATCGGACTGTCCGACGGCCAAACCGTCGGACTAACAACACTGGTCCGACGCTTCGGATGGACGCCACGTGTCCTCTGCCGTTTGAAATCGACCGTTGAAACACAACGGCTATTTTCTCCCGCCAAAACTCACCGTCGGACAGAGCATCGTCGGACCAAAACCCTCGGTCCGACGCCCTCAGCAGACCACCGTTGGACTGAAGTTTCACTGCGCGTCGGACTAAACGAAGTCACAGTTCGACGTTTCCAGAGAGCTCCTCAAGCGCTGAAAACCGTCGGACGATAGTCCGACGCACACCGTCGGACTAAATAGAACGGTCCAACGCCCTCTGAGTTCTCCACGTGTCAGCTCTCGCTCGTTCACCACCGTCGGACACTCGGACAATAGTCCGATGCTCTCAAAATGAGCAGGACAAGTGTTAGCCGTTGGATCGAGGCTAATGGTCCGACGCTCTGTGACAGCACGGTCCGACACCAGTTTTTCTATTGTAACGTTTCCGAAATTCGCCGAATCCTGCCTCGCAAGCTCGGCAGGAGGAAAAGAGGACCAAACCCTCTCTAACCCTCAAACTTCACCCCGTTCCAAAGTGTGCTAACACTCCAAAGTGTTTCTCACTTAGGTGCACGTGTGTTAGCCTTTTCAAAGAGTTTTCCACGGGTCAAGTTAGTGTCACTAGCATCTATATGCATATGCAATAATCATAAACACCTAGTGGCACTTGATAACCGCATTTCATCAACGATTTCGCCCCTCTTGATAGTACGGCTATCTATCCTAAATGTGATCACTCCCTCTATGGAGTCTTGATCACCAAAACCAAAAGAGCTCCTATTGGTTATACCTTTGCCTTGAGCTCCTAGCTTTTTAACATCTTCCTTCTCATCTCTTGATGAAGCTTGTGGACATCTCTTGTTGATGGGCTTACACCATTTGTATGGACGCCGTCAATGCCCTACACTTGTGGTCTCCACCGACTAGATCCTTTGCTCCATCTTGTTTACTAATGATTCTCTTAAACCACTTAGAGCAAAACATTAGCAAACTAGGTTTCATCAATTACCCAAAACCAAACGTGGGCTTTCAGCCGGGTTCAAGCCGGTGAAGCAGCGCCTGCGCCGATTCGATGAGGAGAAGCGTCGGGCCATTGGGGAGGAGGTCCAGAAGCTTTTGGCGGCCGGATTCATCAAGGAGGTCTTCCATCCAGAATGGTTAGCGAATCCTGTTTTGGTTAAAAAGAAAAATAGAAAATGGAGAATGTGTGTCGATTACACTAGTCTAAATAAAGCTTGTCCTAAGTATCCATTTCCATTACCTCACATTGACTAAATAGTTGATTCCACTGCTGGCTGTGAGCGACTTTGCTTTCTTGATGCATATTCTGGTTACCATCAGATTCGTATGAAAGAGTCCAACGAATTAGCGACTTCTTTCATTACTCCTTTCGGCACATATTGCTACGTAACCATGCCATTTGGCCTCAAAAACGCGGGCGCGACTTACCAGCGCTGCATGGTCAAAGTTTTTGGGGACCTCATCGGGCGGACCGTTGAGGCGTACGTAGACGATATAGTGATAAAATCTAGGAAGGCCAGCGACTTAGTAGCTGACCTAGAAAAGGCATTCGACTGCCTCAAGAAGAAAAAAATAAAGCTAAACCCCGAGAAGTGCGTTTTCGGGGTCCCTCGGGGCATGCTCCTCGGGTTCATCGTTTCCGAGCGTGGCATCGAAGCCAACCCGGAAAAGATATCGGCCATCACACAGATGGGCCCGATCCGAAGCCTCAAGGGTGTGCAAAAGCTCATGGGGTGTCTTGCAGCCTTGAGCCGATTCATCTCTAGGCTTGGTGAAAAGGGGTTTCCCCTGTATCGGTTGCTAAAGAAAAATGAGCACTTTACCTGGACCCCTGAGGCCCAGGAAGCCCTCGAAAGGCTGAAAGCTCTACTTTCCAAAGCGCCGGTCCTTGTGCCGCCAACGAAGGAAGAAAACCTCTTGTTATATGTTGCTGCCACGAACCAGGTTGTGAGTGCAGCAATTATCATCGAACGACGAGAGGAAGGGCATGCCCTACCGGTGCAACGGCCGGTTTACTTCATTAGCGAGGTCTTGTCCGAAACCAAGACGCGCTACCCTCAGATCCAGAAGCTGGTGTATGCAATCGTCCTCGCTCGGCGCAAGTTATGACACTACTTCGAGCCACATCCTGTGACCGTGGTGTCATCATTCCCCCTTGGGGAGGTGATACAGAGTCGTGAGGCCAAGGGAAGAATCGCCAAATGGGCAATCGAACTCATGGGCGATGGCATCACCTATGCGCCACGCAAGGCCATCAAGTCCCAGGTATTGGCGGATTTTATTGCGGAGTGGATCGAGACACAGTTGCCACCGCAGCTCTCCCGGGACGAATATTGGGTCATGTACTTAGATGGGTCGTTGATGAAGATGGGTGCCGGTGCAGGCATCGTGTTCGTCTCACCCCTCGGAGTCCGACTCAAGTACCTCCTGAAGCTGCACTTCGCCGCCTCCAGCAACGTGGCGGAGTACGAGGCACTCGTCAACGGACTTCACATCGCCATCGAGCTGGGCATCAGACGCCTCGAGGTACGAGGCGATTCTTAGCTCGTGGTGGACCAGGTGATGATGGAGTCGACGTGCCATGACGCAAAGATGGCGGCCTACTGCAAGTTGGTGCGGCGGCTCGAGGAAAAATTCGATGGCCTCGAGCTCAACCACGTCACGCGTAGGTATAACGAGGAGGCCGACGAGTTGGCAAAAATCGCACCTGAAAGGACTTCGGTCCCGACGGGGGTGTTTGCCAACGACCTCTACAAACCAACAGTCAATGACAGCCTCTTGGGAAGCAAGGAGAAACAAGCTCCCAAGCGTTCTGAGGGGCCCGAAGCCGTCCCGAACCTCAGAAATGACTCGGGGGCTGCCGACCCTTCAGGAGAAAGGCGACCCCCGGCCGAGGCTATGGATGACAGCGACGCCGAGGCTGAGGCGATGGAGGTCGATGCTGAGGCATCAGAAGCCGAAGCCAAGATGGATGACAACGAACCAGACTGGCGCGAGCTACTCGTCAATTGGCTTGTCCGAGGGATCCTACCCTCGGACAAGACCAAAGCTCGGCGGCTGGCACGTAAAGCCAAGATCTACAGAATGGTAGACGGAGAACTTTACCGACGAAGTCCCTCGGGTATCCTCCAGCGTTGTATCCCCTTCAGTCAGGGTAAACGCTTAATCAAAGAGATACATGCTGGGGCCTGCGGGCATCATGCCGTACCGAGGACCCTCGTCGGCAATGCTTTCCGACAAGGCTTCTACTGGCCAATAGCCATAACAGACGCCACCGAGGTAGTACGCTCCTGCGAAGGATGCCAGTACTATGCTCGACAGACACATCTCCCGGCCCAAGCCCTCCAGACGATCCCTCTCACCTGGCCTTTCGCCGTATGGGGACTGGACCTTGTCGGGCCCCTCCAAAAGGCGTCCGGGGGCTTCACCCACCTGCTTGTTGCCATCGACAAGTTCTCCAAGTGGATTGAAGCTCGGCCACTCACGTAGATCACCTCAACCCAAGCGGTCCTGTTCTTCACCGACATCATTCACCGATTCGGCATCCCAAACTCCATCATCACTGACAACGGCACACAGTTCACAGGGAAGAAATTCCTGGTATTTTGCGACCAGCACCACATACGAGTGGACTGGTCGGCGGTGGCCCACCCGAGAACAAATGGCCAGGTGGAGCGTGCCAATGGCATGATCCTCCGAGGCCTCAAGCCCAGGATCTTCAACAGGCTGAACAAGTTCGGCAAGAGGTGGCTAACCGAGCTTCCCGCGGTGATATGGAGCCTGAGGACTACGCCGAGCCGAGCCACGGGGTTCACGCCCTTCTTCTTGGTCTATGGCGCCGAGGCCGTTCTCCCCACGGACTTGGAGTATGGTGCCCCGAGGGTCCGGGCCTACGACAAACAAGGCAACCAGACCTCTCGGGAAGACGCGTTGGACCAGGTCGACGAGGCTCGGGACGTCGCCCTACTGCACTCAGCCAAATACCAGCAGTCCCTTCGCAGGTACAACGCTCGGTGCATCCGAGGCCGAGCCTTCAATGTAGGCGACCTGGTATTGCGGCTCAGGCAGGACAACAGGGGACGTCACAAGCTGACGCCGCCATGTGAAGGGCCTTTCATGATCGCCGAGGTGTTGCGGCCCGGGACGTACAAGCTGGCGAACGAAGAGGGCGAAGTCTATAGCAACGCCTGAAATATCGAACAGCTACGTCGCTTCTATCCCTGAACCTTGATCGATTGTATTGTATAAGTCATGAAATCTATAAAAGGAATCGTTTCGTCCTTCTTTATATTGATTTTAACCCGAGCCGACCCTCGGGAAAAAGCGAACTCGTAAAGTTCTGCGCATAACAAAGTGAGGCTCGGCCTTATCTTTAAGGCCGACCCTCCCTCGGGGGTTAGGACGGGGGGAACCCCCGGACTCTCCCGAGCCGCAACGAAAATCCGAAACTTAAAAAATTTCAAAACTCGCTGAAATTTTTCCTTTCCCGAGCACATCTCCTACCCAAGTCAAACCGAGGCTTATAAAGCTCGGAAGAGCAAAAGAAGTCCCAGAGGACAGAGCCAGCCAAGCCGCGGGACCGCCTACGCCTCCGGGCTACGGCATCTTCACTCGCCACTCCGCGTCCGAAGGATAACTCGAGCTCGGAAGAGAACTAATAAGATCAACGTTCGGCAAAGGCAGGAGGCTCAGGAAAACTCGGCCAAGCTTTCTTTTTAAGTTTTTCCCTCTCATCGAAACTCTTAGACCATGGCTGCGTCCAAGCCCCTAAAGCTACGACACCCGGAAAAGTCTCCCGAGGCTCGATGGCCCGGGCACAGAGTCAGTAGAGGAAAATACTTAAGAAAAAAACGCCGAGAACGAATAAAAAGCAAACATGAAATAATATTTACATAAATATTGAGGCCATGAAGGGCCGCATGTTTGTTCCCTGGTAACTACTCACAACAAATTTTTTTCCGAGGGCACGATGGCTCGACTTCTTCTCACGGCAGGTCCAGGGGAGGAAGCTCGACCTCGAGCTCGAAAAGGCTCGCCAGTGCCTCTGCAGGCGTCCTCATGGAGTCCTCCAACGCCAGGAGCACCTCGTCATCTGCCTCAACGAAGCCCTCGCTGACGGGGCCAGCGTCAAAGCTCTCGTAGTGAGACTTGGCGACCGCCAGCGTTTTCTGGACCCCGGTCAGCAGGGCCTCCTTGACACGATCGTGGACACTGCCGTGAAGCGCCTCCAGTCGACTGCGGAGCGACATCCCCAAGGGCTCGCCGCCGCTGCCGACGGAGTCACACAGGGCATGTGCCACCCACTGTAGCTCCTGGTTGTCACGGACCTCGCCATCGTAAGCGGCCTGCAGAATTGCAAAGGTACGAAATAAGAAAATAGATAGGGTTTCAGGCAGTAAGCAACGGAGACGAACGAAGCAAAAAAAACTCGACACAACGCATACCGCGGTCTTCACCGCAGCCAGCCGCGTAGCCTCCCGAGCCTTCGACACCTCGCCCCGCGCCAAGTCAACCTCGCCGACCGCCTGAGTGAGGGCCACCTGAGTCTCCTTCCGGTTGTCGGCCAGTGATGCGGCGGCGTAGGTCTTCTCGGCGGCGAGCTGCAGGGCGGCGTCACGCTCCCTCGTCGCCTCGGCTAGGGCGCTCTCCAGCTCCTGCGACCTCCTTATCGAGGCGGCGACCCAGCCCACTGCCTCAGCAACCTCCTCCTTCAGGAGGGCGTTGCTGACACTCACTTCGGCGAACCGGGAGGTCACGGCGGCGAGCTCGCTTTGGGCACGGTCGAGCGCCCTCTTCTTGAGGTCAAGCTGCCTCCAAAGGCCAAGCCCACCGCGGAGGAAGCGGGACTTGTCCCGGGAGGTGCGCATCAGGCCCTAAGAAGGAAGGAAAAGACGACAGCAGGTAAGTCAAGTACTTACGCGCAGGTGAAAGTCACAAGGCAACTGAGGCTCACCCGAAGCCGATCCGAGAGCTCCGTGTCGAGGACATCGGCGATTGCGCGGAGGGTCACCGCCGAGCCGGACCCCAGCTCCTGGACGGCGTCCCACTCAGGGCCCTTGAGGTCATCCCGAAGCGAGAAGATGGGCGGCCCCTGAGGGTCCGCCCGATCCGCCCACTCGATCCGAGAGGACGTCAGCTCCCGAGAGGGCGGGCCCGTCAGCGCCAACGCCCAAGGACGCTCCTCACGAAGACGAGGAGCCCTCGCTGTGCCGTCCGCCCGTGCCGAGTCCGCGGCGACTGGTTGCGCGGCGACGTCAACGGTCGGCCCCCGCGAGGCATCTCCGGAACCGACGACCGGAGACCCGGGGGCTGGCAACGGAACTGCCTCCACAGTAGCCAAGGATGCGGCAGCAGCAACCTCGGACGGAATCACCCTCCCCATAGAAGGTCCCTCCGACGCCGACGTCAGACCCACAGGAGGGTGAGTCTCCTCGCCTGAGGCGCGGGCTCTCTCCCCGGCCGTGTCATCCCCCTGGATCTTCAGCACCTTCTGGTGAGAGACCCGGAGAGATAGCCCGGACCACGCGCTGCGGTAGCAACAGGAAAAAGGTAATGTCATTATGTTAAAATAAAACTCCGGCAGGAAAAATCGACACGCAAAATGACTTGCGTGGTCTTTGGCACCACCCTCCTCTTCCTATTCGTCGCCCCGGAGCCGGTCGGAGCGGCAAGCTCGGCGGACGAGCCGGTCCCCGCCGACGGTGGAAGAGTGACCAGCACCTCGGCGTCGCGCCCGGCCCCACTCCGTGGCTCGGATGTCGCCCGCTCACCCGAGGGAGTCTCAATGGTGACATCCCTCGACGGGGGCATGGGTGGCGGCACCTCCAGGTCCCCCCCCGCCTGTGGCCGTTGGGGCGATCAACGACGCGTCGGCGGGGAGGGTCCGAGGAAACAGGGGAACCTCGGTCCCCCCGCCGGAGCCTCGGGGCATCTCGGGCGCCGGGCCTGAGCCCGTTCCTGGCCCCTCCGGAGGAACCCCGTTGCTGATGGCGGGCGGAGCCCCGCCTCCTGATGTTGCCCTGCCAGGAGCCGCGTCCTTGGACGCAGTTTCCGGCAGGTTTGCCTGAGGGTTCGGATCACGAACCCCGGCACTTCCGCCGGCGGACGCTGACAGCAGAGCCTTCCCGGGCTTGTCAGCGCCCACCGCGGGCTGTGTGGCCGCAAGTGGCCGGTCAGACTCCAAGTCAAAGATGGAAAAATCTTCTTCTTCTTCATCATCGTCGTCGTCGTCGTCATCAGTGGGGGTATCCACCTCAGGCTCCCCCGCCTCCCTCAGGCGGCGGCGGCGGCGCTGGGAGGATTCCTCCACCTTCCGCGCCTTCTTCTACTTCCGGGCAGCCGCCTTGTCCTTCTTCGCTTTCTCCGCCGTGGCCTGGAGACGGTTCTAGGTTTGCCGTTCTTTGTCCTCCGGGACAGGCGGAATGGAAGCCTTCCCGGTCCTGGAGAGGCCCTACGATGAACGAAGGAAAAAGGTTAGGAAGAAGATGGAGAAATCAGCGGCCCGATCAAGCGAACGACACTTACCAGCGCCGGGAAGCCCGTGCAGGGACGCATAGGCACCCGGTTTACCTCCTCCCAGGTGGGATGACCCCCCACCATGTAGCCGACGTGGCGCATGACCTCCACCACGCCAAGGTCACGGGCCAGCATCGCCGTGCCCTCCCGCTGCGACCCAGTCACCATCTGATGGAGCACCAGGCGGTGCTCCATTAGAGGTAGCACTGTCCGCATGTGGAAGTTCCCCGCCACGACAGCCCCCGTAAGGCCCCTTTGGCGCAACTCCTCAAGCGCGTCGAAATAGACGGCCAGGTGCTTGGACTCCTTTGACGGGCACCCCCATTCCCTCTGAGGAAGGGGAGCCATGAGCGCCCTTCCCGTGAACTTGGGGAAGAGACCCCCGTCGTTACGAAGGTAGAACCAGCCACTGTGCCACCCCTTGTTGGAGGAGGGGGCCCTGCAGGGGATGTACGACGAGGAGCGGATCACGAAGCCGCAACCCCCCACGCGCTGGATCTCCCTGCGGCTTCCTCGCGCCGTCCGACTTTGGTGTACCAGTCGACGCGGGAGACGCGGCGCCACAGGTTCCAGTGCGGGGGCACCCCGAAGTAGCCTTCACACAGGGCGGCGAAAATCGACGCCTGTGTGATGGAATTCGGGGTGAGGTTGTGGAGCTCTAGCCCGTTCTCGAAGAGGAGGGCCTGGCAGAAGTGGCTCGGTGGCGAGCCAAGCCCACGCTCGTGGTAGGCGATGAAGCTCACCACGTACCCCTCGCCGGGGTTCGGCTCTTCGTGGTCGCGCGGCGGCACGGCCCACTCCGGGTGCTGCGCGTTGGTACGAGGGCGCAGCAGCCTCAGAGTGACAAGGCGCTCCAGTTGCGCCTCCGTCACGGTGCTCCTCGGCCATGGCTCTAGAATGAGGATGCCGGCGGCGGCCGCGGCAGCGTCAGTGGCGGCGGCGTCGATGGCGGCGACATCGGCGGGGGCGTCGACAACGGCGAAGGAGGAATCCATGGCAAGCGAAGGGGAAAAGGCTGCGGGGAGAACGACGGCCGCAGCAACAATGGCTCTAGCGAGGAAGCGAAGATGAGGAGACGGGTAATGGGAGCGAGAAGGCGAACGGTCGTGCGAGCAAATGGCTAAGGTAAAAAGAAAGAAACCGCGATTTTCCCTTATATACCTGAGCCGTGATCCACGGTGAATCCGCCACATTAACTATGTGGGACCCGCCACGATCCCCACATCGCCGCCATCGCCGCGCACGCAAACCGCCTCGACTGCGCCGAAACCGTCGCGTCCGTCAGACTTCGCGCCTCAAAAGGTGAGCCAAATCATTAGAACCGCGCACCTCGATTCCGCCAATATTCTCTCCTTCCCGACAAAGGAACCCTGGGCTCGGGCGCCCGTTACATTCCCTAGGGGATCGAAGACAGTCGCCCCAGGGAAACCGAGTTAGGGACAGCTAGTGGATGGGTCACGAAAACGGCCAGTATCCCGACGCCCGAAACGTCACAAGGGACATCCCATGCTGTGTCCAAGTCCTAGTAGCGAGTCGGTTACGTGGAATCCCTCCGTGGGAGGCATCATGCCCTCGGGACCCATCAAAGGGACCCGACATCCACTAACTGACCCTCGGGAAATATTTGGAGTGTGCTCAGGCCACTAGCCGACCCCCAACGAATGGGGCACTGACCTCTACTTGGACCAACCCGTTTGTAGCTCACTGGAAATGCCGACTCGCGCCCGGCGGGAAAGTCGAGCAGGACCAAACCTTCCTCTTTCCGAAAAAAGAGCGCGAAGGTCGAACTAACAAAAGACATGGAGGACCGGGTCGACCTCCGATACGAGAATGAAGGCCCGGGAACTTGCCCTGCACCTCGGAAATACCACCGGATAAACTCCCTTTACGATGGGAGGCTCGGGGGCTGCATTTCTGAGGGATCATCTTCCCTTGATAAATACCCGAGCACGCGCAACTACGATTTTCAGCCTTTGAAGAGATATAACATCACTCCAAAGCCTCGGGGGCTACACCCGGCGAGTGCGCGCGCACCCAACGGAAAATTATCTTACCCTTTACTGTTTTGACAGACGAAAAGGTTTTAAACCTGTAGAGGAGTACCTTCACTCCCCCACAGGCTCGGGGGCTACACCCGCCGGGTGCGCTCGCGCGCACCCAGCGGAAAAGGCGCCTACTCCCGACCACAACGGCAAGCATAAAGACTTGAACCTGTGGACGAGTACCATCACTCCCCCACAGGCTCGGGGGCTACTGTCGTGTACCAAAGTATGGGGTACCCAACTTCAACGCAAAAATAAGCAACCTTAGCGCAACCTGTCCCAAATAAGGCCAGTCGAAGCCCACGAAGGCTACGCACGTGAACGCCAAAAGTGGTCTCCCGTAAGGCCCGGCGGCACGGCTCGGGACAGCGGCACCCTCGGGTGCCAAATCTCCGATTCGCCCGAGCCACCACGAGAGGGCTCGGAACAGCGGCACCCTCGGGCGCTAAATCTCCGATTCGCCCGAGCCTCCACGAGAGGGCTCGGGACAGCGGCACCCTCGGGCGCTAAATCTCCGATTCGTCCGAGCCTCCTCATCCTCCTCGAGCACGGTCTCTCTAAGGCATCCAATGCACAGTCGATGTCAGCAGAGCAATCTTGGACCGCAAGGGACCCCTCTGACCGCTTTACAGGCGTGGCCCCACTGACTGGACGCCGCGAGGCGACGGCACCCCGCTCGTGCACGTCCTCCGTAACAACTGCCATACCTCCTCCGGTGACCGATACGACGGTTCCACTCTTTCCACTCCGTCCCAAGGACAGTCAACCGAATGACGCCCCTTGCTGACGAAGAGATTTTCCAACT
The DNA here is from genome assembly GCA_038502445.1 of Eremochloa ophiuroides. Classification (NCBI taxonomy): domain Eukaryota; kingdom Viridiplantae; phylum Streptophyta; class Magnoliopsida; order Poales; family Poaceae; genus Eremochloa; species Eremochloa ophiuroides. Next base: position 64,795,142 of record JAHLJS010000003.1, on the reverse strand, counting down.
ACGACAGCGACAGCTCCTGCCCATAACGCACGAGCCTCGCAGGGACAGGAGAGGTGACGGCTGTCCCGCCAACCTGGAAGTATGGGCAGTGTAGCAACAGGACCGTTCGCCCCTCGGGAAAGTACCGCGCATGAGAGGAAAACGCGCCTGAGGGAGGACACCCGTAATGACCCGTCCCGTCACGCTCCCGACGGCAAGGAAGGCTCCCGAGCCTCGGGAGTCAATCTTTGAGAGTCAATCAGTCTTCTCGTTGCACTGTGCAGGACCGGACGCGACGCCGTGACGCACCGCCACACAGCAAGCCACGTCCCATACACTATGCCACCTTGGAATTCAACGATCGAACAGTGGAAGATCAATCGAATGACCGAAGCCATATCGCCGAAGCGCCAAGACGATGGCGTGGCTGACGATAGCCACTAATCACCTCTGCTCCCACCATGCCGAGTATCGTCATCATAAGTCACCACATGTAACTCTAGCTTCTCCCTTGTAACTATAAAAGGGAGGGCGGAGGCCAGTCACAGAGGGAGATTTACCAAGTTCACGACACCAACATACGCACAACACAACTACACGAAAACGAAAGCATCCTCTTCCACGCACAAAAGACTTGGGATACTCTCCCTCTCTCGACTCAGCTTGTAACCCCCTACTACAGGCACTTCGGTGCAAGGCAACACGACTCGCCTCTTCACTGGACGTAGGGCCCTCTTGGCCTGAACCAGTATAAATCTCTCGTGTTCCTCCTTGCACACCATCCGAAACTTCAACCGCAAAGCACAAGTTACTAGCCGGTGTTAGCGTCCGCCAAAACTAGCACCGACACCGTCGTAATAAGATTTTTCGTCATCTCCCTTAACTTTGACGACTGCGCCTCCAAGGGTCAATGGAAATAAGTAAAGTTGTCCTCCCAATTAGCTCCACCTTTGCCTTCCTCCATCTTGGGCCCCCTCACTACCGCTCGCAGTCCATCTAGGTTGGAGGTCGATTTGAGAGTTTTGTTGTTGGATCAGCTCTCCTTCTGGGTAGATCTGGTTCCTAGAGCCGGCTCTCAGCTTTTCCTCGTCTTGCTGTTCTCCGTCTCCTTCGCCTCCAACCGTCGCCCCTGTGCAGCCCTATGCAAACCATCATCAGTCTTTCGTCGAGCATGTCGTCTATCATCCTGCAGGTTGCCATCTCCCGGCTCTGAGGAAGTCGGTCTTCAACCCTCCGTTGACTACTACAACTTCATCTTTGGTTCGGCGGAGACTTCAGACCTTGTCGACTTCCTCAACCACTTCAAACCGTCGCGTTGCACGGTCATTCCATCATGGTTCCATGCGCCCGAGATGTCTCTGGTGACCACCAACAGTGACCTTCTCGGTGGCGTCATTGTCATGCTCCACTTAGTTACGGTGGAAAAGCACGTGTCCTATGTCATGCTGTATGACTCTGTAGGTGTCCTTCTGGCCACCTTTGGTCATGATGTATTCCGGTTCTTTTTGAGGACCCTCTTTGTAAAAAAAAAACACGAGCTCGTGGATCTACTGCGCATGCGGTCAAGGAAATCTCGCTCAAGAGATCCGTTCATTGCTGGCCGCCGGAGAGGCTATCGCAGCGGCAGGCCTTTCGTTGCACGCCGAAGGAGGACGAGACTAGGGGAGGATCTTGAAGATCAACGCCCACAACGATGTTGATGGCGCAAGGAAGTAGCTATCGAGGCCATCGTGGTTGTTCGGCGTGTGGTGCCCTACAACAAAGACACCGCCGTGGAGAGCGCAGGAGCGCGATCCTACGCAGCTATGGCGTGCACATCGACGAGTGTGACCTGCGCATGTATACGGACTTCAAAGATGAGGTCTGACTCACACCGAACGATGATGGTTGGCTGCCACTACTACGACATGTATGTGCTCACCGACCGCTGGAACGTCGACGGCCTGAATGACGTTCGCCGCCTCAACAATAGTCATGAATCATGATGATTTATTTTTGTTTATGTTCAAAAATTGTTTTGCTCAAGCAAGGACACTAATTTGTTACGATTCTGCTTCAACAAAGTGACAAGCACACAGTCGGATCAGTTTTTCTTAGATGTCGTAGTTAGCCAAAGTTTTGATACATCCTGCGTTTTGAGAATCTTTCTGAAAGTTGGATATTAGTAGTCATTGATGACCCATTATATTTTGTTTTTTTTCAGGGATAAAGACAACATCCTAGGTACAGACCGACAACACGATCAATGTGTAAAGAAAGCCAATCAATCTGTAAGAAATATACTCTATCTGATCCCTATTCATTGTAACAAACTAGCGCCCTATTCGGTTGACCAATTACCAACCACGAAAACGTATTTTTCTCACACAATAAATAATATCAAAATCACTATTTATTTTCAGTTCAAACGAACAAGGCAAATAACAAGATATGATCAGAGTTACCCATTCTAAACCCTTTCTCTCGACTATATAAGGATGGGCTAGGGACCCTTATATTGTCATCTTGTTTCTTAACATAACCTTCGCATTATCAACACCCTTGCACCTGAATGCACGATGCAGTAGAGAAGCTATTCTCAACTGGACTAGGTACCACTTTATCTCAGTATAAACTTTCCCTTGGGCTACCCTTCTGATTTCTTACACGCAATACGTTGAGCACTAGTCAAACACTAAATCCTCATCTGTAGCGGCTATTAATAATTCTAATGCATTATTTAAACGTTTACCTTCTAATGGTACCGTTTATATACTCTGTTGTATTGCTTTTGTGGACATAGGTACAAATGCTATGGACATTATTTACTATGTTGAAAACATATTGATGAATTAGGACAATATATAACATATTTACAATTTTTCCTCAGCTATTTCTAGTGAAACCCAACTAATAAATGATGTGAGTGAAAATAATATGTTTTTGTCCATAAGATTAAACTATTGTTTAAAAATGAAAAAATAAAATACAATTCAGCAGTATGATAGCGAATTTGAATACCCCAATTATTCATATACAAGGATATATTCAGATCTATATTTATATTTATTTTAATATGGATATAAATGTTACGCCACCTGATTCAACATTTAGGGACGATGTCAAAGACGCTAGTACCTAATGATGATCGTCAATCTTGAATCACATGTGGTCCTAAAATAAGTTGAAAGTAGCTCAAGCGAACACGATGTAAGTCAAAAATAAAAATCTTGTTGATTGAAATGGTTATTGTACTGTATCATCCAATAAAAGAAACCCTAAACAGGAGGAGCAAGGACCATGTCTCTTTATAACCTTTTAAAGGGCAAGGATAAATCTTTATCCACCAAGGACTTGGCTCTATAATGTTTTTTTTTTCACAGGGAGAAAAAAGAGTTTGGTCAGGGTCATCAGCTTACAAAGCATATACTTCCACTTTGTATATGCCTAACTCCATGGAAAAAAAAAGCGCAAGGACCAAAAATTTCAACCAAGTCAGAGACACCGACACTGATACCATACCGTCGTTGCCTGGTTCCTGTGATGGTTTCTCTGATTCGAAGCAAAGATAGGAGTAGCAGCAGAATCACCAAACAAAACACCTCCCCAAATACGACCGCAAAATAATATCCTTCTCCTCCCTCCCGTGCCGTTCTTCCAACAACGAAAGAGATTTTAAAAACCGACACAAAATTTAAAATTCCAAATTTGGAAGTACTGCTACGTTAGCAGGAAATCAATAAAAACTTTTTTTTTTTTAAATGCGCGTTCGTTTGCAAGTCAAATTCGTCGTCGGACTTCTTCTCATCGTCCTCTCCCCCGTACCTTCCGTTCCCTTTCTCCCATTCGCACGCCGCCTCGTGCCACTCCTCCTCCTCCCAGATCTCGTGGGCTTGTGGCCATCGCCATTCCCCCTCTCCGCTACACGCCGGGCGACCCCGTCCAGATCAGGCGTCTCCGCTGCTCCCCGCCCGCCCTCGTCCCGTGGAGGAGTGGACTGCCGCGGGGTGGTGGTGAGGAGAGGAGATCCGCCGGGGGCTGGCTGCTGGTTGGTCGGCTGGGTCGATTCCTTTCCATCGTTTGTTGGTGCCTGAGCCCGGGGTTTGGATAGTTCCGCTCCGTGTGTCGCGGACTGGATTCGTCCGGCTGCTGCTGCGTCGCCGAGTGCCGATTCCAGCTTGTTCCCCCCTGAGATTGCACGAGACGGACCGCCCTCTGGCGCGGAGGCCGCCGCACAGGGTCGGCGGCGCCGGCGGCGAGATGAAGGGCTCGACCATCCCCTCGGTCGCGATCATGCCCTCGCCACTCTTCCTCTGGCGGTTTAAGGTGCCTCTGTCTTTCAAACATTCCCAACTTCTCTTCTTCTTTTTCTTCTTTTTCCTGCTTGGTCCTTGCCATGCTATGAAGAGGAATTAGCTTAAGTTCAGTCCCTCTTCACATGGATACTTCATGTCAGGTGCTCATAGCTTACTTTGTCTCATGAGGTTTGGCGATGCTCCAATTCTTGAACACAACATTTGTCAGTATTATGCATTGGGTTACTGCTAGTAATCTAGTATTAGGTTATATTAATTGTCGACTTCTGACCATGTTAGTATGCCCTGCACAGAAAAGGCACCATTCACAACGACAGTGAAAAATGTATATTGCTTAATTTAGTCCTTAAGATATTGCAATGCACCATTTCACGAAACACAACTGTATATGAATTGAATTATATCTAGTTTTCACCTTGCAATTAATAAGGAGTTAAAACTGTCAAATACTAACATTTTTTGAGGTTCCATCTAGAAAGGGAAATTGTTGCTCTTCTACACAAAGCGCATCATAGCGACCTTAATAACTTTTGGGGAGTTTAGAGTTTAGGAGAAATTAACTGTCAGAATAAGCCTTTTCTGATCATTTACCTCACACCTGATCTCCTGTGAAATGGTCTGTAACTTTGACATGGATGGCAAAACTACGTTATGAGCTTCTGTTTTGTGTTCTCCTATCACTTACACTAAATATTGAATTATCTCTTAGGGCAGTAATATGTTTACATGTCATTTTATGATGCAACTATTAACAACAATGCTGAACAGTAATGCTTATTTTCTGCCCCTTTGCTTCGACATTAGTGTGTGTAAACTGGCCGCATGCAGTATCTGTAGTGTTTTGTATCTAAGCTGCTAAGCATCTATCTCATCATTACACGAATGTGTGATTTGAGTCAAACTTAATAACTGCTGGCCCTCCGGTTCCTTTTTAGGTTGTGTTGTTTCTTCTATGGGGCTTATGTTGTTGCAAGGTTAGTCTTGATATGCTCCATCAATGACTTTCAATTATGCATTACATGAGATTCTCGCATGTTAATTTGATAATTCTCTTGGCATTACAGATAGGTTGGGACTCAGTTATGAGAATGAGTGTTGACCTCAGAGACTTATTTCTTTATGAGGCTTTCTTGTACTATAATCCTCTTCTTCTTGTGGTGAGTTATCACTGTATTCCTGTTATTCTAATAAAAGGTTATTCCTATATAAAAGGCAACAAATTAAGGACGTTTGTTTGCATCTATGTAACTGTGATTCTTGTCTTTATTGTAGGCCTTGATGATTTGGTTGTGGGGAGTAAATCTATGGGTCTTTGCGCAATCATCTGTGAATTATGCGAAAGTGTTTGATCTTGCACAAACACATTTATCTCACCGAGAGATATGGAGGGTATGCTTATTGGACTCTTCTTTTTGCATTTATCGTTTTTAGAAATACTTCTTTTGAATTTACTGTAATTCCTTTCCTTTAGAGGTGCATCTACAGTAATGGTTTGGTTTTGAGTGCTGAGTTCACAACTATCTGTTTTGTTGAGTTGCACTGCAATTGTTTGCATCACAACTATACTTGTAGATTTCTGTGAGCAAACATGCTGAACTTGTTCTCTAGACACATTTCATGTTTGTTGTTTCTGCCTTATATCTGCTTTATGCTGCCTTCAACTCTTTTCAATCTGAAATTGTGTTTTGAAGTCTTTTCATATCATTTGCATTTGACACATTGTTTTTTACAGTGTGCTTACTTGGCTGACACACATTGTTTTTTTACAGTGTGCTACTTGGCTGACTTTAATTGTCCCTACTAGCATGACAGCCTACCTATATCTGTACTCACATGGAGAAGTGTCGCTTGCAGCATCTCAACCAGTGTAATATCTAGCCTATTCACTGCTTTATTCATCTTCCTTCTGTGCTGGAGCTAATGAGACACTTTGGTTTATTTCTTATTATTGCTTATTATGTTTTTGGTACTACTTCCATCAAGTCAGCATTGCTTAAAAATAACCAAACCTATATAAGAATATAATTCCCTGGATTCTCATTCACTACCTGTATGCTAATGCACTGTTAGTTGATAACTGACATCCCGTGATAATAGAAAATATGAGCAGTAGTTTAGACCAGAGGTATTAATTTTACAGAAGATCCGAGTGGTAGTTTCCTATGTTTTAGCTTTACAGAAATATGTGATGATTTGTCTGAAAGGTCCCGAAACAATTTAGTGAAATACAGCAAGGCATATCTTGACAAAATATACACGGGATTGGTGCACATACTGATGGTTGCATCTAATGCTTTTCAAAAAACTAAAATAAAATTGAAGAACGTGTTACTCAGTCATTCATTAAGTTGAAGACAAGAACACCATGCTATATATTCCATGCTCATGCAGGGTGATGAACTAATTGTCATATCTTTTTGCCTCTTTGCAGGTTCTCTTGTATGCTATTCTTCTGATGATCCTTGTTTCTCCTTTTGATATGTTTTACTTATCATCGCGCTTTTACTTCCTGAGGACAGTCTGGCGTATAATACTCCCGTTACAAGTAAGTTGTACAATTCATAGTGATGATAAATTTTTTAGTCATGCTACAAGCAGTATGATATGGTCTGTTTTGGCTAGGGTTACCTGATTCTACCTGTGGAGTGGAGGGCAATTGATCATAGCAAACTACTAATGATTCTCTGCCCTCTTTTCTACAGGCAATTACATTTCCTGACTTCTTTTTGGCTGATATTTTTACATCTATGTCAAAGGTATGTGTTCGTTTATCCAGAAGTATTGATTGTAGAGTCTTTTCTTGTTTATCGAGAAGTATTGATTGTTGACTGTTTTCTTGTTTGACACATCCCAACTTGGAGAGAAAAGGACATGACTGGCTGTTAATATTGTTATATTAATGACTACCTCATATTGGGTTTAGTATAATATATAATACTTCATTCCAAATTGTAAGACGTTTTGGCTTTTCTAGATACATAATTTTTTTTAATATATGCACTATGTCTAGATTCATATCAAAAGCAATGTATCTAGAAAAGCCAAAACGTCTTATTATTTGGAATGGGGGGAGTACATTTTGTAGTACAAACATTACCTTTTCTATATGACACATTAATGCTGTTCCTTAATTTTTCAAAAACAGAAATGTGATTCTAAGTTGTGACTCTCCCATTGTCTTGAGTTATAACATGTTTAATCTTTGATATTCTGTTATGCCATTTCTTGATTTGCTTCATCTCTGCACAGGTGTTCTCAGATCTGGAGCGTTCGGTTTGTCGCATGGTGAATCGCCAGGTTGATTTCTTGCATGTGCTCTTTGCTATGTACATACTTCCCTCATCAGTTTAAGTTCTTGTTGGGACTCAAATTTCGCTTTCCCATAACATTTCTCATTTCCATATATTTACAGGTTGCAACAATTGCTTGGTTTGAAGCAGATTCTATTTGTGGCAGTCATTCCATAGCTATTCCTCTTGTTCTCGTGTTCCCCTACTTGTGGCGTTTCTTCCAATGTCTCCGACAGTACAAGGATACAAAGGAGAAGACATGTCTCTTGAATGGTATTCATTCATCAAGCATCAACTTTTTTTTGTTTATTTGTTTTGCAGAAAACTTGTATGTTTACCTCTATAACTGTCTCTGGAATAACTTGCCATTTTTTTTTTATATATCCTGATTCCAGCTCTCAAGTACTCGACAGCCATTCCTGTGATTTTCCTTTCTGCTCTCAAGTATCATGTATATCCTGATCAGTGGGTTGGCTTCTACCGCCCCCTCTGGCTTATCTCTAGTGTTATTAATTCACTATATTCCTTCTACTGGGATATAAAGAGAGATTGGGATTTGAGGTTAGTAGTGTCTTTATATAGTGACTTTACTATTTGTTCAGCATTTCACACATCCCTATTGCTGCTGCTAATGAGCTTTGCTTTACATACTTGCAGCATCCTAACCAGGATTTTCATGTTCAAAAATCCAAGCATATGGACCAATCTTCTTTACGGGCAGAACTGGGTATGAACTTGAACACATAAATGCTTCTTAGTTAAACTCCCTGGACAAGTTGTCACCGGTCTGTTCTCTACAAATTCTACAGGTATTCTACTGGGTGTTGGGCAGCAATTTGATTCTGCGATGCACATGGACATACAAGCTCTCGGCGCATCTTCGGCACAACTACCTGACAGTGTTTACCATAGCAGCTCTGGAAATACTGAGACGGTGGCAGTGGGTGTTCTTCCGGGTCGAGAATGAGTGGAACAAGATGACAGCCAAACAAAACTTGGAGATGTCATCTGACATGCCTTCCGAAGGAGACAGGCTACTGGATTCTAGTAACCATACAGTATGAGCTGAACAACAGTCTCATATTTCACGATACAGATTCATCACCATTCTTTTAGCGTGTCCATTATAGCCAATTTTACGTCGACGGATTCAGATTTTGTCTGTAGAGCTCAAAAGGTCAGGGATACATGATAGGTTTCTATATAAAAAAGTTGAAATTTGTTGGCGGCTACAGGATGTAATCCTCCTGGGGATGTATACTGTTGTAACACTCTTGAATGATTGAATCCAACGGGAGCTATTTGTTGACACATGAAAGAATAGTAATGCTGAAATTTTACGAACTTTTTTCAGATTGTCTTCGCTTGCGACTATTGTCCTGCTCTTATCTTTGATGATTACCAAATATGTACCTGCACTAAATCATGAGTTTCTGGCCCAGTACTCATCTCTTTATCTTTGTTTATTTTTACCATATATCCTTGGTGAGTGCTGTATAGCAGACAAACTGCTTGCGTGAGAAAGACATTCCACATCACCAGTTTATCAGATAGCTGGGACCTGATGAAGTAACATCATAGCACTATGGAAAATAAAAGACAACAATATTAGAATCCAAGGAGCTGAGTCTAATCTATACCTATCCTAATACTAAAGAGGCAAAGGTTTCTCCACCTATTTTTTTTATCTGGTGTCCTGCCGCTCCCCGTCCCGTACGCGTCCCGCGAACTCCCCCACTCAGCGCGGACTCTGCCCTCCCCGATCCATTGCATCCGCCTTCTCCCAAATAGAGTCCTCAGAACTGGATCGGGGAGTCTGCAACGTGTCCAATGATGACTACTCTGGCTTCACAAAAGGAACCCCACGAAGTCTAAACCAGATCGAGACCAAATAGATAACAAATCGAGTCCATCTCAAGAAATAAAAAATTGATTTTTCCATAGCCGACGTCGCTGTTGCCGCCATGGACCAAGCACCTTTGGAGCGGAGACGAAGGGGGCGCGCATGCTGGCAAGCAGGGCTCCATCTTGGTGCAACCGGCGTCGACGATCTCGGCATATTGGAGCTGCTTGCAGGGCACCGGCGAAGATCACCAGAGGCGTAGTGAATATGCGCTTGCTAGATCCAAGAAGTGTTCTGCCCGATGCTTACCAAGAACGCAAGGATGACGGTGGAAGCAGATAGAGAGAGCGGCACTTTGGTGGGAGCGAAGGGAGTTGATGGGATCAGGCTAGCAGAGAGAGCAGCGGTAATGCGTAATGGGACAGAGGGCGACGGCTTCGGAGATAGAAAAACAAGCCGGTGGTGAAAAGGAAGCGGCGGATGATTTTTTTTATCGGAAATGATTAGACCCGGTCGTCCAGACGAGCCAGACACGACGCGGGCGCATGGCTCCCCCGATCCCACGCGCATGCCGCCCGCGGCCCACCCCCGCCCCCCACGCCCGTCCTGAGGGACGCGACGCGAGCGCGTAGCGCCATCCCCATGGTCCGTGCCCGTTCCCTTTTTTTATTTTTTGTTTTTTTCTTTATATTTTATTTCCTTTTTTCTTTTCTTTTCCTTTTAAAATTTTCGTTCTTTTTTTGTTTTCTTTTTATTTTTTATTTTTTTTATTTTAACATTTATATATTTTATATCTTTTATATAGATGTTGTAGAAGTAGATTATAAATGTTGCACATATTGTTGTAAGTGTTTTCGATATATATTGTAAGTGTTGTTTAAACTGTTTCATCTTTTTTTTTCACGTATGTTTGAATTGTATGTTTCTAATGTTTCACCTCTGTTTCTAAAATTAATGTTTGCAAGTGTTTCATTTGAATGTTACATATATTTTCACATGTATTGTTGGAACTGTTTTTTATGAATATTGCATATGTTTGTAAATGGTTTTCAAGTGGTTTTAGGTGTTTTTTTCAAATATTTTTCATCCGCATGTTTCGAGTGTTTCAGTAGTTTCGTATATATATTGCAATTGTTGCATCTAAATGTTTCAAAATTAGATCTAATATTGCAGTTCGTGTTTCAGATGCATGTTTCATGTCCATCGTCCGGATTGAGAGGCTTCCCACCGGCGGTGATCGTTCTCCGCCCCAGGCGGTGCGACCTCACATCTTTCCAGCAACCGTAATCATCCTTATGCCCACGTGCTTATCTTCCTTGCCTCCTTCTATGCTTCGTAGAGGCTATTCTCCATTCTCGGCAGATTCGGATCTGGTACGGCCATGTAACCTACTGTTTACGTAAAAAGTGGTTCCCTAAGCCCAACACACCAGCGAAGCCGGAAACGACCCTTGAGGCAATAAAGCTCTCGCAGATCTAGCTAGCTTCGGACCCGGTCTGAGAGTGTCAGTAACACCCAAGCGTGCCAGTCAATTTGACCTGCAATTGACAAGGAAAAAGATAATAATCAGTAATCACAGGACGGAACTAACCGGTATGTCCAGGTAGTTCCAAGTGTATGGCTCGAAGAGCCGATGTAATGGGAGATCGACTAGAAAGCCGATTCCGTCATGTTATGAACCGATTGTAGCGAAACATGTATTATAACTCAAGTTAACCGATTCAGACATGAATTCAATGATACATACTTGCTTTAGACAGAAATATGCTATAAGAGATGTAGTCACAGCAAGCCATCATAATCATAAGATGTGTCAATGTAAAACAAGATGAAATCGGCTACTTTAGCCGATTCGGTGTATACGGGCAACATACAAGCCTATAAAACAAACAATATTTCAACTCTCCGGCTAATGGATCTAGATCGCAATCTTGCAACAAGTGGAGATCGAGCGGATCGAGGCAGTCATGATGAAGTTGCAACTTAGATCGGTTAACCTTTGAATCTAGACAATGTTTATTCTATTACTTGAGTGCGACCCGTATCTAATCTAGATCCAAAATACAACCGGCTGGTGCAAAGCATTCTATATAAAATAATGGCAAACATAATTCGTTGAACATATAGATCTATTAGATATAAGCCGACGCATATGGATCAAGACGGGCAAATTGATGATTGCTTTAAATAATAAACAATAAACATAAGCAACATCGGTAACTTAATGAATCTAGCTAAACTGCCAAATTTAACTAGAGCCGATAACTAATCCATGCATGCAAACTGTCTTAATCTATAGCCTGTCCACCGGATGACGTTAACTAATAGATTAATCAAGCAAACAAACACGAATCGATAACTAATCCGCGCGTGAAAACCGTCCTAATCTGCATCTCGTCCACCGGATGACGGTTAACACAGATTGATCGGGTAAACCAGCGTGAATCATCCTTGACTCACTATGCTTCCCGCGTCCACCGGATGACGCCAAAGAAACAGAGCTTAGCAAGGACCCTGGTCCGCCATGCTTCCACGTCCACCGGATGACGCTAAAAAGACATAGTTTAACAGGGGGTTGACGATACTTACAAGCAAACCTGCGTCCACCGGATGACACCCAGCCTGGATGAAGTAACTCGCCGGACTCGACTGACTCTAGGGTTTGTTTGGCCGGAGCCGAAAGTTGTGTTGTATTGATGTTGTTGTTTTTTTACAATGGCTGAGGGCTTATATTTATACCCTGAGCGTAGTTAGAGTCCTAATCGAATTATAACTCATTAATAGATAAGAAAACCAACAAACTATCCTATATCTAAGGTAACTTGGAGTCCCATCTTTCCTTTCATAACGGACTCCAACCGTGATCGCATCTTGGCGGCGCGGACTCTGGATGACGTCACCAATACCGACGCTGCACGCCTCCTGTCACCTTCGCCCGATAACCGATTCACCGTGCAATCGGCTATTTCCTTCCTTCCGCTGGACGGAGTCTGCTTCCGAAATCGGCTATCTCCCTTTAGTATCGGCTATCGGCTCCCAGCCCAAAATTTTGTGTATTTCTTTGCTTCTATACCATCGGCCAGCTCTTTCCTTTCTGGGGCAAATTTACCAAATTTTGGTGTAAACACCTACAACCAGCCATCATCTACTTCCTCTGTTGCCGGCTAATAGGATCGACCGTTCTCTTCCCCTGCTCAGCTTTGTCTGGAAGAAGGGGTGAAACATGCATGTTGCAATAGCATATATCCAGTGTTTCATTAGCTTCAAAAGTATATTGCAGGTGTTTCGTATGAATATTACAAATCTGTTGTATATGTTGTAAAAAAAATTATCAAAATATATCATGTGGGATCTTATTTTAAAGAATTAATTATAAGGAACACAATGGTACAATCAGGTTTTTAATTATGATGCTTGGTCTAGGAGTTATAACTTTTTAGACTTCAAAAATCATGGAACTTACTGTACTGCAGTTCTTACGCGAGATGGGGTCAGTTGGCTGAGGCGTGCGCGTCTGGACAGGCATGCCGCGCCTGACATCCGAGCGGAGGAGATACCCTTTTATTATTATTATTTTGGAGCTGGTTTGGCATCTTGTCAATTCAATCCGTCGAGGCACCAATGTCGTTGATAACCGCTACTTGGCGAGAGCCCGAGAGACCAATCGGGCTTAACGGATTCACTTCGATACTCGCCATGGAGCGGCTGGACGGACAGGGGCACGGCGTGATCGACTTTTAGGGGGCAGGGACCTGCCGCCTGCGAAGTGTTAATGGCATGGCTAATGTGCGAGGCTGTGGTAGGTTGCTCGCCATCTGCTGTTTCAGTTTACAGAAGACAGATTAATTGGTGATGGATGGCAACAGGGATTCAGACATTCAGCTGCCGCACATAAAGGGGAAAAAAGCACGGATAAGTGAAATTGGTCCATATAATTATGAATTTTGATTCGATTTGTTGTTGTAGTCTAGCAATTAGCAGATGTTTCAAGCTTTGATTTATACCATTTTCAGATTGATAGATGTAGACTTTTTTTAGCATCTATGATAGATGTAGACTTAAAGAGTTACTTTAGCACGATTTCGGTTCATATATTGGTAAAGACGGAACCGCACAGACACATCCCCATTATAATTAGGGCGTTATTATGAGATTATGAGTGCAAGTGGACAAACCCATCGCAACGTACGGACATTTCTACTAGTGGTATATGATGTGATCCAATCATTGTATCCATCCACAGAATAAAGATATTTTGTTGGAATAAAAAAAAGGCCCTGAGCCCAGAACACATATGGAACATTTAATACAAACATGCCTTGTTTAATTACTTGAGCATGATTCATGAAACACCATGCAGGCAAGCAATCATAAAAAGATGCTCCCAAAACAATCCTAGCTTGCATATCCATGGTTCCATCCTTGCAGTAACTTACATGCACCCATCCATCTACTGCAGTAGCACTATTGGCGATTATTTAATTTAATTTGCACCTGTTCTTGACAATCTACACAAGAAGAGGCGAACGCCGCCATGGCATTTGCTTAATCTGCACACCACACAAGAGACGACGAGCGACTAAATTATTTCTATACTGATTACAAAAGCTACGGCGCCGAGAAGGCGTCGTCGAGCGGCCAAGGTAGTTGCCGTCCGGCGCCGCCGTCCATGCCGTCCGGCGCCGCCGGCTGCTGCGTCGCCTGCACCATGGAGCGCAGCGTGTCGTGGAGGCGGTTGTGGCGCCTCCGGTGGCGGATGCGGCGCAGCACGGCGTCCCTGTCCAGCGCTCCCGCCCCGGGGCGCAGGTACAGGCAGCTCGTCACCGGCGCCGCCTCACCCTCGGCGGCGCTCCCTTCCCCGTCGCCGTACCCAGCCGGCGGCGGCGGCGGGTTGTTGGACACCTCGGAGGACGACATGTCGAGGCAGGTGCCTTCCACTCCTGATGAGCTAGCTCGGGACAGAGAGAGCAAGTACGATAATGGCGATGTGGGGGGAGAGAGAGTGATGACTGAAGAGTGAGATTGAGAAGGGTGAAGGTGGCAATGGCGACGGTATTTATAGACGGCGATGGAGAGGGGGAGCTCAGCTTAGTAACCACTCTAACCACAATTATTTACGCTTAGTCATTCATTTAAAAACTGGAAAGGGACTGGAAGCAAGAAACAGGTAGCTGCCGGACATGGTTTCACGTGTCACCGCCGCCTGTTTGCTTTTGTTTATTCGTTCCATCAGTCATTGACGGTTTGACACTACTGATGATCGATGATGCCTCCTCGAGAACATTCCACTGTCCTCTCCTTGACCTTTTTACTGCCTACTAATAAGCACACGCGTGTGCTCTCAGATTCGTGCTGTCACGCGTCGGGGCAGCCAGTAAAATAAAAGGACCGGAATATAATCCATGGTAGGCTCCTACAAATAAACACACTAATACATTTACACTTTTGTTTGGTTCCTTCCATAATAACGCAGAATTGCAAATGAAAACCAAATTACTCCCTCCATCCGAAAAAAGAATTTAATAACGAGTTACGTGCCGTAAAAAAATAGTTCAAGTTTGACTAAATTTCTAGTGAATATTATTCATATTTATGACTCTAAATTAATATATTACGAAAATACATTTCATAATTAATATAATAATATTTATTTGATATAATAAATATTGATATAGAATTGCATTCTTTTCAGGCAAATCACATGTCAGTCTTGCCGTAACATTAACGTCTGCAGCTCTAATTTGTTTCCATTTGCATTACGGTTGACAAACCAAACAGCACGTTAGTGTGGAAAGAATGATCGACCCTATGGATATAGCGCATAAACACAAGGATTTTCTCTCTTTTTTTCTCCTTTATTTATTCTTTTTGATTTGGAAGTGCAAATTATTCCGAATTGAATCATCATGGACGTACTACTTGTTAGGTAACTAGGAGAAAACCCCGCGCGTTGCTGCGGGAATCACCGATGAAATAATACTACTTATATTTACTATAATATGTGTTAGTGATGTGTTAGTGGATGATAACGTGGACATTTTGCATGACAAGATAGAATGTGTTAGTGGGATGTTGAGTGGATGCTGATGTGGATATTTTGCATGATAAGAGAAATAGGATAGTAGGGTTTGTTTATATAAGAAGTATAGATTCCCTCGTAAGACACCAAGGCAGAGAAAGGGGAAAAAAAAAAAGATTCAGCTTTCAGTTGCAATGCTTTACTGGCTTATTTGCAGACAAACCTAAAAGAGCTTTGGTTGAGCACTAAACACTAAAAGCAGTGGCATCCAACGTCGGTGACCACTGATATAAACTAGGACTGACTACAGTAACGTTGGGCTGTCTCGGTAAACTAGTGATAGGGCCCAGCAAGAATCCACCGTCCAAGCATGGAGTAGCACGGTGACCGATGTACACACGTTTATGTCGGTGACAGTCTCATAGTAACCGACAACGCACGGCCAGCACGTTTATGTCTGTGAGCACAGACAGTAGAAACTGCCAGGAAATGCGGTGAGAAATCAGGACCAGGTTCAGGTGTCTCAGATCCAGGTATGCCAATGGACGGTCGACACGGACCTTATCCGTCGTGACTGACACTATCTGAACGAGATTAGCCTGTCAATTGACACAAAAATCAAACAAAAGTTTGTATCGTGTGCCTGTTCAAACTTAAAAGCCAGAGCGCAGCCACAAGCTACTCGAATTTGTTGCCAATTCAGCAAAATGTTGCATTTATATTTCCCAATTTCAAAGTTCCAAAGTTGGCATGCTAATGCTGAGACAGTATAGCCAATAATAATAATCCATCATCTGTTACACATAATTACAAGTTTCAAACCCAATGACGGCCTCAAAAAAAGCTTGAGTGGTCTACACATCTAGGCTGCTAGACCCTCAACCTACACACAAAATTGGTAACGAGAGGCCACAGCAACCCGCCTGCGCTACATTTTTTTTTCACTCAGATACATGTAATTACATCAGAAACCCTACACATGGGTTCAAAAAAGATGTACACAAGAAGCATATTTACGTCAGGACAGAATACACACCATGACCAATAGGAAGTATACATGTACATATATATAATCTATGCACACACAGGAGCCTCGCGGGTCAGTGCAGAAGCTGACTGTCGATCCAGCCGATTGCACTTAAATAACCTGCTGGCTGACGTTATAACACTTCATCTGTTCGCCGGAGCCTGTCCTCTTGACTGAAGCACTGGCGGCATGGCTCGTAACCTGTCAGTGACCTCGGTGAATGAGGGACGGGCATCAGGATTGGCTGACCAACATTGCTCCATCAGCTTTCGCCAATCGGGATCACAATTTTCAGGTATTGGAGGCCGGAGGGTGTTATTGACAATACCGCCTTCTCGCAACAAATAATGCTAGTTAAATGGAGGATTCAACAAGACTTAAAGAGACTTCAGATGACGAAGGCATGAGCTGATGAAGAACTGTATTTTGATAGCTTCTTTTCTCATTAAAGGTATCGATGCAACATTCGAGAAATGTATCAATGCTGAAAGGCAAACAAAAGGTTGGATGGGAATTGCGGATACATACCTATGATAGCGCCACAATGCATATTTGCGTAGGGTTCTTCACCAGTCAAGATCTCCCATAAAACTATCCCATAAGAGAACACATCCACCTGCATGTATCAAATACTCATTACATAGCAGTCGGTAATGGTTGCATATGCAAGGAACAATCAGGAGCATGGTAGAAAAAACTTGCCTTCTCAGAGACTTTACTGCTGCTACCATTCAGTAGCTCTGGTGCCATCCATGGAAGAGTGCCACGTACACCACCAGAAACCAAAGTGTTGCGCTTGATTCTTGACAACCCAAAGTCTCCAACCTAAGAATTAGCAACAAATTATTAATGTAACAGTTCAAATGACATGAGAGCTGGAAGGCCAAACCAAGGTGAACTTTGCTGTTCACTGGCAATGAACGCCAACTCCAAATAATTCACCCCAGCTCTTGATGAACAAAACCTACCTTGCAAATTGGCCTCTGAGGATCTCTCAAATTAACAAGCAAGTTGTCGCATTTCAAATCAAAATGCACTATGCTTTTGGAGTGCAAGTACTCCATCCCAAACGCCGCATCCATAGCAATGGTAAGTTTTCTCCGACGATCAAGCATTCTACACAGATCTAGTAAACAGTCACATCATTGTGCAAAGTGGAAAGCATCCAACAGAAACATACAAGACCCACCTGTCTTTCCTTAAAAGAACATTCCTCAGTGAGCCATTCACCATGAATTCAGTCACAGTTGCCAGTGTTCCTCCAGTTCCATCAGGGACCACACCATAGAAAGCGACAACATTGGGATGATGTAACTTTGAAAGAATCTTTGCTTCCCTCCAAAAGTCATTGGTCTGTGAAATAAAGAAGTTTAAACATTAAAATCGTTAAAATAAAATAATAATGCATGTAATAATATATAAAAAGGTCTCCGTTCCAACAATCACATCAACCTTATTGTCAGTGTTTTCCTGTTTGGTGTCCCCTTTGTTGCATGGATGATGAAGCAATCAAATGGTTAAAAAGATTAAAGGAAACAATACTCACAAGTTTCTCTTGTTCGGATGATCTTCCAGCAAAACAGCTTTTCTTAATGCGCTTGATAGCAACATCAGTTCCTCGCCACTTTCCATAGTATACAGTTCCAAATGTCCCGGATCCCAGTTCACGTAGCTCCTCGAGGTCACCATTTTTTATGATCTGTTCATCAAATCACAACCATCACATGTTTCCATCATTTGCGTTTCATTGATACAACACGTGACAATGTCTTTTGTAAATCAGATAGCAATATTGCTTAAGAATAAATTAAGAGCATGGGAGAGCTGCACCTGTAATCCATACATGCTGGCTTCAAGTTCAGCAACTACAGCATCACTAATGGACCCATCGGCAACTCCATCATCATGATCCTGAGATTTGGAACAATGAAGGCGAGATGCTCAAACATCAATGTGGATGAATAACAATATATAAATATAGGCTATACCTCATTAGCTAACTCTGGCCCGTCGCTCCTAGCATCATCATCTTTCTGTGATGAAAGAATCACCTCTTTCTGTTCTTCAGCTGCCATTACAACCTGAGGAACAACTGGTCTGGATGATGGAATGCCTGAAGGCACATTATCAGTCACGTCCTCAACTATGACAGGTACATTCATTTGAACATTATCGTGCAGCCTGTGTGCTAGCTTTATGTGTTCATTATTGGTGGTGGTATTGTCAAATCCAATTATTCCTTCACTGCAGGCGATGTTGCCCCAATCACGAAGGGGATCCTCTCTCCTAGAAACACCATCCACAACTGGACTCTGAGATGACGGTGAGAGGCCACCATTGCCATGCAAGTTCATACTAAGATCAGTATCAATCAGCCCAGTATGTAGAGAGGCAGCCAAGCCAGGGCTATGCACCGATGACTTGCGCGAATTATCATTCTGATATACACCAGATTCTCTGTCGCCCATTGATCTTTGTGTGACAAAGGCTTCAGAAGAGTTTACAGGCAACAGAATATGAGGCTCTGGAGCAACTTTATCAGTTCCATGCACATAGCCAGTAGTCCCATAATCTTTAGTAACAGGCCCTGAATTCAGTTTTTCTACATATGATCCACTTTTTAAATTGCCTCCTTGGGATACATTAAGGAGATATGAAAGGGAATGATCAGTAGCATGCATCGGCTGTGGAACTGAACTTTCTAGAGCATCTAAATCACCTGAGGACAACCTTGCACCATGTGCGCTGTAAATTAACCCTGTATCAACAAAATTGCTCCAGGGAGCAATATTTGTGCCTGCACTTCTATCCTGATGAAAAAACTCATCCTGACGTTGAACTACAGGATCAACATCATGACATTTTTGTGTCACATTACTAGATAAATTTTCATCTTGGTAATATACTGGTGGCCTGTGAACTGGCTGGGCCAATAATTCCTTGATTGTACCGTTGGTCAATATGATTAGAAACAAGGTAATTTGATTCATCTGTACGGACAATGTCAGGGGGTTTAACACATTCAAAAGCTGGTCCAGTCCTACTTATTGTTCTCTCCAACTTAGTTTGGCACATTTTCTGGGAAAATGATTGGGTCATGTAGGAACCAGCAGGTAATGACAAATTTGATGCAGGTAAGTCATTGAGATTCTGTAGCAAAGGGTCGGAGAAGGCATGAGGCATCCCTAGAATTTGATCAGTGTGTTCCTGCAGCCCAGATGCCCAACCTGCATTTTCTGGATGCATGGTGGCCTTTTCAGAATAGAAGGATGCTTCGACTGGAGTAGAAGCATCATAGTTTGTACGTGGAATTAAGTCAATACCATTTCCAGCCAAACCTTTTATCTGCCTTTGAATGTGAAGATGTTGCATCGGAGATCCAGTTCCAATACCCTTGTCTGCATCATTTTGATTCTTATCTAGATGGTCCGGAAGCATGGTTTTCAAATTCGAGCCATTGCAAATTTCACTTCTATTCACATGTTCTTGGTTTGTTGTCAATTCATCTGCAGGGGGTTGCATCCTAGACTGTTTCATGGTCCTCTGCTGACCTAAACTTGGGGATGGATTTGTTGATGACTCGACCACCAATTGTTGCGTGTATGGAGCAAGGAAAAACTGAGAAGAAGTCTCATTAAGAGTTGTTCCAATAGAATCTTTGGCTCCAACTTCTGTATTGGTTTGACAGACAGGTGAATCTCTAAAGGGGTGTGGAGAAGTATCCAATTGATGGTTCGATTGACTCATTAAATTGTTGCCACTAATGCTCCGGCTCAAATGTGCAAGATTGTTCACAGCAACAACAAAATGATACTCTGGTTCACTCTCCAAGCTCCTTGTGTCCAATGTTGAATCTTCACATTCGTTGAGGGAGACAAGAAATATCCTTAGTCTAACGGAAGCCATTAGCCTTTTCAAGACTGCAGTATTCTTCCATCATATTCTGGAAATCCTCATCACACGAAAGAGAAATGAGTGCGTCCAGATCCTCATCAGGAAGTTGATACTTGATTATATGAGGCTGATTGTAGATTGTGAGAGTTTTCTGCACTATTTCATTCCACGAGAAGTTCCTGGTTATCGAGATGAGACGTGTCTCCCCACCGACATACCTGAGCTTCCCATCACTTGGCCTAGGCAAGATTTTCCCACCAAAGCTGCACATGAACTTGACTTTTCCAGCAAGGGGGCTTTCACAAGCCAAATCCAGTAGGTTGTCACTTGAATTTTCAACCGGTCTGAGTCCATTCTCAGATGGGACAGTCTTCAGATGCAACGAATTTGTAGGATCCATAGCAGCACCTTTCAGTGGCAAAACTGTAGTTGAGACATCCAAAAGGTTCTCAGAGTCAAACCTATTAAGACCTAAAACTTCGGTGAGATCTTGATAGACAATCTGGTTACTCATTCATTACAGAATCAAGAAGGAAGGATTGCGGTGCCAGAGGCTCTTGCCTGAGCAGCAGCAAAGGCTTGAAGGCAAAACATGGACAACGTGCATCCCCTTGGCTCCGTAACGCCAGTTTCATCAAATTGCGACTGTGTCCCAGTGCTGAATCATTCGTCACCCGAGAGAAAACCAGCGAGTTGCTCTCTAATGCAGGACACCCTGCCAGGCTGCCACGTCTGCTTTCGCTAATAACCGAGCGAAGGGGATTGCTGTGACAAATCATCAAAAGCATGCATTGATTGTATACCCTTCCCTGGTCCCTGCAGCAAAAGGGAAGATTGGATTGAGCTATAAAATTTTCCCATTTTTTATGCGAGATGGATTGATCAAGTTGCGCAGTGACGAATATATATAAGGACCTAAAATAATAACCATAAATGTGTCTCGAGCAATTCGCATTGTTAGGGTACCACCGGGGACGCAGCAAATGAGTGCGGGGATCAAAAAGGTGGGATTTTGATTTGATCCCTCGGAGCGGGGGGAAGACAGATCCCGAAGAACAGGACAACCCATCGAATCAAAGCAAGTGTTCCTTACCAGGGGGAAACGGGAAGAAATCGACCCCGAGCCGGCCACACCGGCGTGATCCGCCCACGGCGGCGGGCCACCAACGCCGGCAAGGTCCAGCGGCTACGCGCGGGGGACGGCCGCGCGCGCGCGAGTCCTACGCCGGAAGGCGCTGGCGGCACCTCGCCCTCTCGAACCGCGGCGACGATGCCGCGCTCCTCCTCAATCTTTCTCCTTTTCTTTGTTTTTTTAACCTCCTTTTTTCTTTTGCTTCGGAGGGTGGTGGCGGGGGAGGACGGGCGGACGGCGACGGCGACGGCGACGACGGGATGGAAGCGGTGGGCGGTGCAGTGATCGAAGGCACCAAACAAGCCAGCGACGGGTGGTTTCCTCGGCTAAAAGGCATTCATGGCCTCCGAGCAGGGGATTTGATTGCAGCCACAGAAAAAAGGCAGGACCCTGTTTGACAATTACGTTATTGATTTGCCAAATTAAGGGCGGTGGCGAACGGCGTGCCAGGTCGCTGCTGCCGGCCCCGTCTTGCTTTGCTTCTTGCCGCCGCGTTTTGCACTTGCCTTTTTTTTTTTTGTTTCTTTTTTTTTTCCATCCTGCTGCTGCAAATGAAATTAGTGTGAAAAAATGTGTGGTATCCTGGTTCTTGGTCGGTGAAGATAAATATTGTCAGCAGGTGCTTTCGTCGTTCTCTAAAGATAAGATACTTACCTATAACATTTAACATTTGATAATTTCAATGTAACTAGATCAAACATTAAAAAACTAGTATCAGATTTTTCCCTTTTTTCATTGTTGGATTGTAATTAACAGAGAAATTAGTTTACAGAGAAAACGCTCACTGTGAGATGATTCATAGCGTTTTTTACGACAATAAATGAACGGCAAAGGCGCTTCTTATGTAAACTGGAAAAAAAATGCCTCCTTTGTTGGGCTTCCCTCGCAGCCAAAACCATCTCTGCTTTTCAATCATATGAGCAACTCTAAAAGTCTCTTTAAATATTTCATAAATGTTTGAAACAGATGTTTTTAAGTAAAAAACTATTCTCCAACAGTTTATCTAAATAGTTATTTAAACATAGCTATTTTTATTTCGGATTTTTCACTAGCTATATATAGAAGATAAAAATAACTCTCTAAATGATGATTTAGAAAGTGATATTTAGAAATACTCTTAAAGATGCTCTAAAATATTGTTTTTCTCTCACAATAAACCAGCATGATTTAAAATCAACCATGCGCTCAAATATTTTCTTCGGCTGTTTGACAATTAGACAAAAAAGCAAGAGGGAGAAGATAGGCATTGCTCGAACTTTTCTTAATTTCCTGCCGACCAGAGTCCAGAGCTTTGCTCGAGTGATGGCATCCTTCCTTTGCTTCGTATCGTCTAAACTGCAACGTCTGATCCGGGTGGACACAGAGGAGACAGGACAGCTATCATAACAGCCTGCACTGTCCCAGTGCTTCCCGCCGGAAAGGTTTTTTTTTTTTTTTTTCGTTCCCCGCCGGAAAGAACATGTGCTCGCGTCGTGGATACAGTAGCATCTTGTAGGCCTAAAAAAGCATGGAACTTTTCAGGCCGTCTCGCAATGTTCACTGGCGGTGCAGTAGAAAAGTACTCTAATTTCCCATAAAAAAAGAAGAAAAGTACTCTAAGTTGAAAAACTATTTGGGCTGGTGTGAATTGTTCAGATTCGTGTTCCTACGTTCAAGCCCGGCCCTACAAGAGCCATGGCCCGGGCCTGTTTTTCCCCGGTATTTTTGGACAAAACTTACAAATACTACCGTACGGAACTCACAGAAATCTCATTCTATTTTTCATTACACTTGTGGATCTCTATATGTGTGTTAAAGAAAACTCAAAAAGAAAAATCGCCATACCACATTTCAAAAAATTAGACTCAGTTATGATATCTTCACCAGATTTGCAGAATACATCATCACAATCTACATAAGACACAGTACAAGTTAATTACAGTCTGCAATGCAACAATAAATATCCATGCACACGGATGCTCTCTCTCTCTCTCTCTCTCTCTCTCTCTCTCTCTCTCTCTCTTAATTTCATCTTGCAAACTCGATGCTCATCGAGGCTTTCTTCTGAAGATTGTAGTAGGTTGTGATTTCTTCACTAGTACTGTAATCCAACATATTGTTCGACGACCGTCCCCGCAGCATGTGCGTGCTAATAACACCATGAAATGCTCGAGAGTTCTGTGAGATTGGACAGGCCAATTGGTGGAGCTCCTTCGCAATCTGGGCATCTAGCTCATCGTTGGCCCGTGTTCACCAGTAATGACCAAGCATTGACTTGCCACCGCAGCCACCTGAAGTACTACATCCATGTTTTCTTGGTTGGCTATCTCCCTGTCTATGAGATCATCCCAAAGCTTGTCCTCCTTCACAGCTTCCTTGAAGATAGATACAAGGCTCTCCTTTGCTTTGGACAGTGCCGTCCTACGCGTTAAGAGCTCCAAAAGAACAACACCGAAGCTGTAAACATCACTCTTATCAGTAATCTCAAAATTCATCAGATACTCTGGATCTAAGTAGCCCATTGTGCCCTTCACTACCTGGGCGGTCTCATTTCCTGACCTAATTATTGAGCATCCAAAATCAGAAACTTTTGCCGAGAGGTCATCACTCAGCAGGATGTTGACAGACTTAACATCTCCATGAAAAACTGGGTGATTAAGCGAATGCAGGTATGCAAGTGCTGATGCGATCTCACTAGCAATTTTTAGACGGATCTCCAGAGTTCTGATGGATGCATCATCTTGGCTGTGAATTAGATAGTGTAGGGTTTGATTTGGCACATATTCGTACACCAGAACTGGAGCTTCAAACTGCAAGCTGCAACCTAGAAGCTGGACAATGTTTTCATGTTTTACTCGAGAGAGTATAAGCAGCTCCTTACCAAATTCCATTCTCCTACTCTCATCATATCCCTTGCAGATCTTGATTGCAACAGGATTATTTTTTTCATCAAGATTTTGCCCTATATAAACAGTTCCCTGACCACCTTCTCCAATGATAGAGCTGCTGTGGAAGTTGTTGGTGGCTAACTCAATTTCTTCTCGGTCATATAACTGAAATGAAATGTTGCTTTCTACTTTCATCATATCCATTAGCAGTTGGCCTCCATTCTGCTGAAAACATTCATTCATTTTGCTTATGTATTCTTGCCTCATTATTCGTCGTTTGTGCTTAATCCATTCTTTACCAAGGAAAAGTAGTAGGCCAACCAAAACTAAAGCAAAAATTCCTGCAGATCAGACATGTATGTGACTTGTAAGTCGGTAGTAGGCTGCAACAATTGTTTTGAAAGTACTCCATGGTTGGAAGAATTGATTGAGACAACAATTGGTATGCACTTTGACTAAATTATATACGTCTCTGTCATTCAGTTGCTGCTCGAAGTGGACACCACGAGTATAGATTTCTTTTTCAATCATGCTCTCAAACCTATAAATGAATTGGATGAGAAAAGATGTGGGTATTACCTATTGGAATTGTGACTTTAGGGGAAATCAATTGATCTTTCTCACATGTGCTATTGTAAGCATTGCCTTTGGGGTAATGTGGAGGGCAAATGCACTCATATCCACCTGGGGTATTCTTGCAAGCTCCCTTCACAGAGCAAGGGTACTTTGCCGGATCATCTTTACATTCGTCAACATCTGCAATGTTAGAAGTGGCATGTAAAGTGTTGAAAAAATTGCAATATGGTGGAAATATATTATTTCCAGGACATAAAAACATTTCACAAATTCAGCAACTCAAGTTTCAGGTCACCAGATCTTGCAACGGACATAGTTTTGATTTTTCTTTTCTGGTAAAATCCTGCTACTACTAGTTTCATTAACACACATCCCATAATTTAGGTATCAGCTTGTAATAGAATCTCTTCCGTCTCACTGCCTTCGATCTCGCAAATTAATATGCCCATTTGGACTTATTCAGTAACAATTAAAGCGTGCTGGATAATGACTGTATTGCCTATCAATCATTGCTAATTTGCTATAGTTAGGACTGGTGACAAGTCTATTGCATTGATTAGTGTGCATCTGGAGTCTCCACAAAGACCAGAAATATTTTCTCAGTTCCAAATTGTAAGTTATTCTTACTTATATATTTGGGATCAGATCAGAGGAGTAATTAATTATGTGAAAATGATAACTGTAACAGGTAGATGTATACACAGATTTGTTACCTTTGCATCCATCAACAAGGTATGGATTCCCCTGGAACCCTTTGGAGCAGTTGCAGATGTAGCCTGGCCCGTTGGTCGAGTTGAAGCACTCGCTGCGGTCAGCGACCCAGGCGTACAACCCGCCAGGCTTTTGCTTGGCTACCTCGCATGTCTCATTCCCGATAGCCCAGTCCACCAGCAATGGCGGCTGCCGCCGTAAGCATCAAAGAACGCCGACGACATAGCGTAGCTCGTAGAGAATGTGAAGCGCCGCATAGCTGCAGCGGCTGGTTTTGTAGATCTCCAACGTATTGAAGCCTCGATCAAACCACACCTGGTCCTTGGGGATGGCTGTTGTGCAGCAGCCAATCCCGGAGCAGGATCCATTGGTCAGGGTGCTCACGTCACCTCGCCGGCACATGGACACGCAGCCGCTCATGTATCTGCCAACGTTGTCCTCGTCTCCGATGATGTACGGCAGCGTTCGGCACCCCACGACCGTGAACAAGTTGCCTGTGTCTGAGAATCTGTAGGGCGTAACTACCAGGTTCAGAGTCCATATATGGGAGTCCATGTCCTTAGTGGATGTGTTGTAGCAGTAAGTCGACATGTCCATCCTCATCCTGGCCTGACCTTGCTGCAGCAAGATGTTCAGAATCTCCACATCTTTGTAAAATGGCTTGAGGACTCCACTGGCCATCGTCCTTGCAGCTCAGGTTGAAGCGGGGCAAGGAGCAGTGGTCGGGCGAGTCGTCTGGCCCGATGCCGAACGGGTATGGGATGACGACTCCACCACATTTTCTCTGGCAGCTGCTGCTAGGACTAGGCGGCGGCAGTGCTCCTATGGCTACGACAGATAGTGTTGCTATAACCACTATGCCAATCCATAGCTGATGCGCAGCTAATCTATGCAGCAGCATGATTTGGAAGAGCTGTCTGAACTGAACTGAGTCGAGCACTTGCCTTCTATGCCTCAGAGTTTGAGGAAGGACAAAGGATTTATGTATGCGAACTCCATGGCTGGGCAATTGTGTGGTCCAAAGACTCCATACCAGGTGCCTATCCATGTGTGCGCATTGAATTGGACATACTGCAAGTCTTCGCATCCTGTCGTTGTCAGGATTTCTGTTGGGTCAAGTCCAGGAATCATCATAGCAATTAACTGTCTAGAATACTCCCTCTGTCCCACATTTTACTGGCCGTTTTAGCTGCTTGGCCGGTGCATGTACCATACTAGTAACCAGGACACTGCCTGAGTCAAGATACATGTACGGCTGCATGAAGTGCGGATAATTCAATGACCTGCTTGGACGACTAGTAATATGGGACGGAGGGAGTATGTTCCATTACATCCTTTTGCTTTTGCTCTCGCTTCCTATCTACTCCCTCCATTTCATCCTACATATACTTTTGACTTTTCTAAATACATATATTTTACTATGCACCTAAATATATGTTATATCTAAAAATAGCAATAGCATAACAAAATGATTTATACTTTTTTGATATGGAGAGTATTAATTTAGGGAAAAACTAGGTGTCATTCGGTTGTTTCTCTATCTGTCAGCACATAATTTTTTTTTCCCGACTGATAGCAAGCTGCCTCTGTTTTTGACCGTGCAATTTGTTTAGCAATATGAATGTATGATGCACGCTGCTGCTTTTTATTATGTTTTCCGTCATTGACAGAAGTAGTTTGTGTCTCATCCGCAGTGGTTTTTTGTGCTAAGTCTGATCCGGTGTGGACTTTTGTGTTCTGTTCTTTTGTATTTTTTTTTCCCTGAATGGCAAGGGGTTGAGACTGCAAGGGTGTTGACTATGGTTTCCCCATCCAGTTCTTAAAGGGAAAATTGGCTGGTGGACACTCTTCAAAGGTGATTTTTTGCCATAGGTCATTAGGAAAAATTGCCTTTGTTAAAAGACACTATAAATCAATATTAATTTGCTAGTGGACAATATAGCTCTTGTAATAATATTTCCTACTCAAATAGATCACAATACACTTATGGAGGACAAGAATGCCCCTGCTGTTCAAACCAACATTTCAACAATATATAACCAAGCAGAGAGGTCAACATAACATTAGGTTGATTTGACATTTTTCACAAATACATGATGATACATAATTCACCCTCATAAAGGAAAATGGATCAGCAGGAATAGCAAAATAAAATGTCAGGTTTAAGCCACATCTGGCTATCTAGATGAGTGATGACAATTAGCATATCCTTCCAACTTGTGCTATCCTGTCTAAAATATTAGGAATGTTACTTGCAACGCAATACTCACGATTGCCATCATCAGTAAATTTTAGGTAGGCACCTACATGAACAGCAAGCCTGTAGCAAGAACTGGGATCCATCCTACACAGTCAAGGCCATAAATTGGAGAAGAATCAACAAATAGTGCTATTTGTTTTGCAAACCCGATTCTAGAAGTTGCAATACCCTAGGGGAAAAGCAGTGGTAGAAGACTTACCCATCGGCAACACAGGAAAGGTCGCTTAGTTCACGTGGAAAATCTCGTAGAAGAATCTTGGACTCTCTATTTGTGGGATTCTGTCGCCGGGAGGGGGCGCCCCCGCACTGCAAGGAGGGGTAGCCGCGGGGAGTGGCCGCCGCCAGCCGCCAGCCGACCGGAGCGGCCTCCGGTGCCACCGGTAGGGGTCTCCATTGCCGCCATCGCTGCGGGAGCGAACGTCATCGTCGCTGGCGGAAAGGTCCACCACCGCCTGGATCGTAGCCCAACATTTTTGCTTTTTGGTCCTTTTTTTGGGAAAAAAAAAATCACACAGACTCCTCTCGTGAAGTCCTTGATCGGCTGATCTCGCTTCCGCTCATCTCACAAATACGCAGGTAATGTCAAGTTGTTGTTGGACAGAGCAAGGATTTGCAGATGACAGTTGCGTGTCAAGGAAACTCGGTCCTACTGCCCTACGTCCCAACAAATATGCAATTATCACATATCAAAGAGTCAATCATCGTAAAATATACTAAAATTATATAAAATATATTAAAACTCTTATAAGATAAAATAAGTATCATTTGATCGAATATGAAATATATTTTCATAATAAATTTATTTTAAGACATAAATATTAATATTTTTTATTATAAATTTAGTTAAAGTTGACATAGTTTGACCGACACGTTTTCTTTTAAGGCACTCTCAATGTAGATTTTATGATAGAGTCTATTCTCATTAATTAAGTTGCCAAGTAGTACTTTTGCTGATGTAGTAACAATTTAACGAAGAGAGAGGGAGAGAGAGCTGAAAACGTAGACTCGACGTCCACGCTCGCACGATGCGGAGGAAACCTACGCCGCATCCGCGTTGGAGAAAAGAGCCAAGTAGTTTCCATCCTCCTCCGAGATCCCGTGCGCCCGGCGCCGCCGTCCCTCCCGCGCGCCCTCTTCCCTGTTCCCGCCACCTCTCCCGCGCGCCACTCGCTCGAGTCGGCATCTCCCGCCGCGCGCGCTCCCTTGGCCGCCGTCTCCAGCGGCCCGCGACGCCCACGACCTTCTTCCTCCCATCTACGCTCACGCCCGCTGTCGTCTTCCCTTCGCGCCCTTAGAGCTGGAGAAGAGCCGTCACCGTGTCTTCCTTCGTCGGTCCCTAGGAGCAGCAGAGGAGCGCCATAGAGGCCTCCAGCGGGAGGAGAGCACCTGCGTGTGGGCGCCGTCCGTGGTGTGGAGGAGGGAGATGATGTCGCCAAGGACGCCGTCGGGGAGGCTGCTAATCCGGCCGGCGAGGGGCTCCTCTTCCAGCCTCCTCTTCTTCGCTCTGGTGAGGACCCCCATGGCGATGGCCGATGGCGGTCGATGGGGACGTCGAGGTTGTGCCACTGTGCGATGGGATCAGGTAAAATTTGCCACGCTTGGCTCTTGCCCCTGCTTTCATTTGGCCTTTTGGGCCAACCTTCTTGCATTTTTTGGCCCACTGTAATCTGATTACTTGTATCTCTGTGACTGTTTCCTTGACCATCTCTGATTACTTGCAATCTGATTTTTTTTAGAAAATGATCAGTGTATTATTTCTGTGAATTGCAATTTGGAAGTGTGAACTCCTTCCGCTAATTCCGTGTATACATATACTTTATCACAGCCACGGCATTCCTTCCACTAATCCTTTTAATATAATTCCTTTTATTTGATCAGTGCTATTTTTAGTCTCCACGGCACAGCCACGACGACACTCAGTCACTGCTTGTATGAAAGGATACATGACGGATGGCACAGCTGATCCTTATTTATTTGTGTTGCATGCAAGTGTACATTAAATTTTCTTCTCTGTAGAAATTACTTGAACAAAATTACATTGGGAAAGATAGTTTCTAGTGATGGAGTCTTGGAGTTATAGAAACTATACTAGTTTTTAGCATTGAGAGTGCCCTAATGAATCAATGTACGGTGAAGTAATTCTGTATTGATGAATAATGATTGTACAATTTATATGGTACAATAGGTATGTGCCTATTTGTCCAAAGGGCCTCTCGAAGGGGCCAGATGCCCCAAAGGGCCTAGTTACTGTAACCGTCATTAGCAGTTGCTAATGACAAATTAACTTAATTAATCGCATGTCTAATTATTCAAAACACTCCCCCTTGATCAATTGGTCTTGTAGATGTCTTCGTTTATTCATTAATTATTATCTTAAATCTTTGAAAAGACCCTATGGGAAAAATCCAAAGTATATTGATATATCAGACAAAACTCATTAAAAACCCAGTAGGAAAAATAAGGAGAAACACCATGATATATATCTATGATGTTTATAGACCCTTTAGGTGTCCCTAAAGACATAGTCTAAGAACAGTTTGATCCATGATCAATGTGTCATATATTATCCTTGAAAAACCTCAGTGAGGAAAAAAAAATAGATAATATGAAAACTATCTTTGCATTGACATTGCCTCATCAAAAAGTTTATATGAGAAACCTCAATAGGGAAAACTCACATAAAAAAAGAGTACAATGTATCTTACGGTCCAATATCATCCACCAAAAAAACCCTGTGAGGAAAAATAAATGATATGACATAAACTTGTGTTGATATTGCCTCATTAAAAACTTTATATGAGAAACCCAAAGGGAAAAAAACTCATACAAAGAAAAGAGTGCAATATGATGTTTGCAACAAGTTATTAATCAGAGAGACTCTCCCCCTGATATTTGCAAACCTCAAAGTAGATTCATACCAATGTACTCAGCAAATACGAGATGTAGAGTATGGTAGACATTGTGAATATCTCTGCGAGATTATCACAAGACTTAGTTTGCAAATGTTCTAATGTCCATATTACCTATGGAATAGAGCCATTTTAGTGCAAAATATTGCATTAAGTACAACTTGTCTTCATCTACATAATACAAGTTGCATTATCTCTATAGATAATGACCTTTGATTCAATAGAATCAACGCCACATAACTTCAGTATGTGATGTATCATTCTGTCAAGCTATTGAAAGGACCTTGTTTGGTTTTGGTAATTGAGTGACAACTTAGGTGGACTAATATGTGTTTAAGTGTTGATTACACAGGTGATTAGTCCACAGGTACATGTGCGTGAGCAACTACTGCCATGGAGGTGGATATGGCTTGGAGAGTATTGCTTAGCTCACACATGTGGTGATGAAGGAGCTTAACGCATGAGACATGACATGGAGTCATGTGGCTAGGTGGAGAAGATCAAGACAAGGCTTCGCGTCGACGAACCGGTTGCAAGTGTGAAGGGCAAGTCGGGTGATGGCTTGGCGCCGATGGACCAATGCAACGGTGAAGAGCAAGCAAGTCGAGGATCGATGAACCAAAAGCCATGTGATGATATGAAGTGGATCATATAATTCATGAGGTGTTGGTGCATGTGTTGCATCGGCATCGATGGTGTCGGAGACGGAGATGAAGACGGTGATTGGAATGGAAAGCGCAAAGCAAAGGTATAACCTAGGGCGTTTCTATTTCACCGGTCTAAGGTTGAGTAGAGAAGTGCTTGACCGGATTTAGGATAGATGGCCGTACTATCAAGAGGGGCAAACTTGTTTGCATATCGGTCATCTAGTGCCACTTGAGTGATCTAATTTGCATGCATTACTAGGATCAAGTGGCGTGGTGAAAAGAGAGAAAAAAAACCTTTGAGAAAATGTTTGTGAAAAGTTAAGACACATGCACTTGAAGTTGATCACTTGTGGTGTTAGCACTTTTGTAAAGGTGAAAGTGTTTGGAGGTGGTGTTGTGAGGTAGAGAGGGTGTGGTTCTCTCTCTTCCTCCTACCGAGCTTGCGAGACAGGATTCGTTGGTTTTCGGCGAAGTTGCAGAGAGTCGGACGCTAAGGCCAGGGGGCGTCGGACCATTGGTTCGGTCCGACGGCCTGCCCTTGTCTTCTGTGCTGTGGTGCGAGCGTTGGACGCTGTTTGCAGTGACAGCGTCGGACCATTTGCTTGCGTCCGACGGTGGCGGCGTTGTGAGCGTCGGACTCTGGTTTTGCGAGCGTCGGACCATCGGCTGACAGTCCGACGGCTCGTCGCGGCGAGAGCGCGTCGTGGCAAGGTGCGTGGCGTGAGCTGGGCGCGTCGTGGCGTGGCGTGGCGCAGCGTCGGACGCTACTCTTTGGTCCGACGCAGGGCGTCGGACTATTGATCGTAGCGGTCCGACGCTTCGGTACTCTCGGCCTGCTCTGTGCAGTGCGTCGGACGGTGGGCGGCGTTGGTCCGACGGCCGAACGTCCGACTGTGAGAAGAAGCGCGGAAAGTCGACCGTTGAGATCGTGTGGCAGACGTTAAACGGCAGAGGACACGTGGCACGATCAGGGACTGTCGGACGGTGGCCTTTAGTCCGACGGTGCGCGCCAGTTCGGTCCGACGGTCGGTCCGACGCCTGTTTTTAGTGGGCAACGGCTCTTTTGAGTTGTGGACTATAAGTAGAAGGTGTTGGCCGGCTGTTGGACGAGTCTTGCACCTTGGGAATGATTTTCCCTTGCTTGTGCATGACTTAGTGCTCTCCAACTCACTTGTGCTCATCCAATTCACATCCGATAAGTGAGAGATCGATCGCTAGTGCATTGCATTGAGAGTTTGCATCGAGTGGCACTTGGTGATCGTGTTGCAAGCCGGTGTGCTTGTTACTCTTGGAGGTTGCCACCTCCTAGACGGCTTGGTGGGTTGTGGCTCCGTCGAAGGAAGCAAAGGAGATTGTGCTGGGCTCCGGAGAGGTGCTTGTGAGGGGTGTTGTGCTCGTCCCGCGGGAGATCGCGAAGAGCAACTCTAGTTGAGCGTGTCACTCAACATCTCACTCGTCGGGTAGGTTCTTGTGGCGCTCTTTGGTAGAGCTTGATCATTGTGATCGATTAGCCACCGAACCACGGAGTGTAGGTGGACACAACGGAGAACGTAGCTTGTGGCAAAAGTGAACCTCCGGGAAATAAATCACCGTGTCATCCTCTACATCATCCTTCGCAGTGGTTTGCATTTCTCTACACAAGTTATTATTGTTGTTCTTTACTTTACTTGTGTAGTTGTAGTTCTTGTGAGGTCGGTTAGCTTGTGTAGCATGCCACTCACGTTCTTTGCTTGTGTAGCTTAGAACTAGTGTCTTGTTTAGTTTGAGTAACTAAACAAGTTGCGCTCCTTGATTAGGATTGTGTATCCTTGTCATTGAGCATTAGTGGGCTTAGGTGCTTAGCGCGCTTTTGCTTGCTAGTTGGTAGGAGCTCTCCCGGTGCTTGAAGTACTAGCGCTTAGGTTTGTGTGAGCTTGCGTTAGAACGGTTTAGGGAAGCTCAAAGCTAGGCTAGCACCTTTGTCTCTTGCTAGGATCTTTTACAAGGTGCTTAGAGATTTAGTTAGAGGGGTGAATCGTTGCTAGAACCGATTAGGTTTTATTTCACTGCGATTAATTGTTAAAAAGGACTATTCACTCCCCTCTAGTCCGCCATCTCGATCCTTTCAGCTATACACATTCATGTGTAGCCTTGTGCAATACAATATTAGAATGGTTAATTAGTTCATAAGCTTATTTCAATGATCTGAAATGTGGGGATCTTATAAATAATCAGATATATTATATCTAAGATAGCTTTTAGTTTTTAGATACTGGTTTTTTCATCCAAAGATCTGGTATAGTTATAAAAAACTGAGTGAACCATTGTTGGTAGCCGCAGAAGCGCATACAAGAGTGTAATAGCATTGGCGAGGGTTTCAATTTTTTAAAAT
This sequence comes from Eremochloa ophiuroides, assembly GCA_038502445.1. Lineage (NCBI taxonomy): Eukaryota > Viridiplantae > Streptophyta > Magnoliopsida > Poales > Poaceae > Eremochloa > Eremochloa ophiuroides. The sequence continues at coordinate 64,761,322 of JAHLJS010000003.1, read as the reverse complement.
TTAATGGACAGACTATTGAGCAAGAGGATGGTGGAGATCTTGAAATTATCAGATTCCAATGACTATATGGAGATCAAGAAGTAGAGCACTCTGTATTGGACATGGATTTTGGAGCTAATGTTTTCAAGCCATCTAAATTTCAGTAGTAGATATTTGCATTACCAAATGTCATCGTTGCATTACCAAATGACTCTGATTTAGCTATTGGATTACGAAGGTAATTCTAGGAGAACTAAATTTCCTTGAGGACTACAGGATTATCTTAGACGTGTCGTAGACAAGTGATATAATAGCTAGATGGCTATAATGAACTAGGTTCTTACTGTATGAACTTGATTGTTTAAGTTACATCAAAACTTAATTTATATTTAATTGTCCATTATTTTAAGAATTATGTAAAAATTTTGATGTTTCAAACATCACACTTGCAGTATCATTTTTTTATATATAACAATACAATACACGTTAATATTTACAATTAAGGTGGTATTTTTTTTCCCGTTGCAACGCACGTGTATTTACCTAGTTCTTAATGAAATATGTATTCTGAGGACATGGTCGCAAAAAGAACTAAGAACCCATATATTATGAAATATATTATGAAATTAAGGCTAGGTATTGAATATAGTTCTTCACAATGCAACTCAGGGAGGAATGGTACATCTGCTAATACATCATCCTAGCCTCCTAGGGAACAAAAGGCTACAGCTAGCTGTGTAGTGGAGACATTGACATTATTGGGAAAAAATGATAGCACTGCTGCGCAACATTCAACTTTACTGGAAAGGCATATGTAACTTAATCGATACACATATCTTGAAGGGAAAAAAAAATAACATTGGTTGCACTCCCCATGGCTATAACAATTTATATTATAGTTGAAGCACCACACGCTGCCCAAATGGATGGCAGAATAAGAATGCAACAGTTACCCAGAATGAGAATACAAGTGAGGCAGCACTGATGATATAAAGGATTGGGTCATCATATGCATCATGTACGTCTTCCTCATCCACAGGGCTAAGAACATGAAAGCAACGGTTCCCTTGTGACAAATTGTGAAGATTGATGTTACCGAGGTAGCTCTCTGCACCAAACGAGGCAAGTTGGCCTGAGTTGGGTATGCACCCTGTCAAGTTGTTGTAGGCCACAGAAAACGCCCCCAACGACCAAAGCTGAGTCAATTGCCAGGGTATTTGTCCACTCAACTCGTTGTGGGACAAATCGAGGCTTTCTATGGCACTCATATTAGCCATGGCAGCTGGAATTGGACCTGTGAAGGAATTGTTTGATAAATTGAGTGACTTGACATGACTTAAATTCCCTATCTCCCAAGGGATTTCTCCTGATAGCATGTTTGCAGATAAATCAATGCCGAACATCAAATTGAAGAAACTGCGCCCATATGTATAGAGTTTCCCTTTAGTAGAGAAGGTGAAGCCTTGGAGGTCGTAATGGCCATTATATATGAATGACAGATCATCAATGTCAGGATAACCCATTCCAAATAAGTTAATATCATGGATTGAGGACCACACATCAAGTTCATCTACTTGGTATCCAAATGATATGCCTCCAATGCAAGGTGGTAACGAACCCGAAAGTCTATTGTGTGACAATTCAATGATATTTAAGTACTGGAGATGGCACAGGTCCGAGGAGATTTGCCCCTCAAACAAATTCCCGCCCAATAGGAGCAGCTTTATTTGAGAAAGATGCTGTATCCAATGGAGACTACCCATGAACTGGTTATATCTTAGATCCAGAACTGTGACAAAGGAGCTATTGAAAAAATCACTAGGGAAGCCCATGAGGGCATTGCTTGACATATTCAGAAAGTTTAGTTCTAACTTGCTAGTACAGTTTGGTAGAGACCCTGCAAAGTTGTTGTTCGACATATCTAAAAACCGAAGGCTCGTCAATTTACAAATTGTTGGATAAATTTCACCTGTTAAGCTATTGCTAGCAACACTGAAAACTTGCAGTAAGGAAAGATTCCAAAATGAAGCATCGAGTTCACCAGACAGCTTATTATCATGCATGTCCATGGATTTCAGATTGCCCGACAGATTGTTAGGAAGTGCTCCATCAAAATTGTTGCTATCAAGGTATATTTCTGATAGAAAGGATAAATTAGTAACCCCGCCCAGTATCAGGCCACCAAGGTTGTTATTTGAGAGCTTCAAGATTATCAGTTCAGAACAATCAGTGAACAAGCAAGGTGGCACCTGTCCTGTAAGTTTATTGTTTGATAAGTCCACATATGCCAGGTTGGTGATGTTGCACAGAGCTGGTTGCAAGTATCCAGAAATAGTGTTGTATGAAGCATCTAGAACTTTTAGATTTGGAAACACTATGCTGATGTTTGTTGGTAGGTCCCCAGAGAAATGGTTCGTCGATATGTTGAGCATTTGAAGATTGGACTTGTATTGCCACATGCGGTTTATTGATCCTACTAGGGAGTTATTTGCAACATCCAAATAAAATAGACTCGGTTCATTGTTAACGATCCAATTGGGTAGGCTCCCTGCCAAGTTGTTGTTAGACAAGTCAAGGATTTGCAAATGATGCTGTGTGCCAAGGAAATTTGGTCCTGCGATGATGCTGTTGTCCAGGTTACATCCAGATAGCATCAGTGCTCTCAATTGAAATGGAGGCACCTGTCCATGGAACTTCACATTAACAGCCAAATCAGAGTTCCGTGACAGGTCTACACTCTTCAACATGGTGCAATTTCTTAGCCAAAAGAAATCAAACGTCCCATTCAGATTATTTTCTGATAGCTTCAGAGTTTGAAGCGATGAAGGAAGATTTGAAGATGAGGTTATAGGTATATGTCCTTGGAAGAGATTTTCTGAAAGATCCAAGTATTCAAGCCGTGGGAGCTCAAATAAGGATGCTGGAATGCTTCCATTCAATTGATTTGATCCTAGAACCAATCGGCGTAAGTTCTTGAGGGTTCTAAAAGCTGTCAATAGTGCACACACGATTAATATATATAATAGATTGAAAACAGCAACAATTAATCAATAAAAAAAAACAACAGCAGCACAACAGAATTGAAGGAGTTTGTAGTTTCTTTACCGGTGTTCTCAAGGGCACCGCTCAAACTGCATGAATGAATATTGATGACTTCAAGAGAAGTCAATTTACCAAGTGATTCAAAGATATTATTTCCAAGTAAACAGTTTTGGGTCAAGTTCAGGTACCGAAGCTTAGTCAATCCGTGTAGACCTGAGGAGTTCCTATGAATGATGAATATAATGCTTTTGTACAAAGTACAAATAGTATGCATGTGCAAGGAGTTACATACCTTCAAAATTTTGAGGACAGATGGAATTCTGATATAAATCCAACAGCTGAAGCTCAGGAAAAGAGGAAAAGACCGTCAAATTCAGATTCCAGCACTCTCCTTCAGTTGCAAAGTTTGATTGGGGCAAATATATAATGGCGAGACTGAGACCGGACACTCGTGTGTTATTGTTGCATGTGACTCTTTCCCAGGAGCAGCAATCGTCACTCTGTCCCCATGAACCAGGAACCTCGGAGTTCGCCTCCATCAAGGAGGATCTGATATGCATGAGAGCAGTCTTCTCGACAACGACGCAGCCACCTGCCATGTGAAATATGAACTGCAAACTGCATAGAACCCAAAACATGGTTCCCAGTGGAGAGTAGCAGCTATAGCTGATAATTTTATGGTGGGTGTAAGTGGCAAGAGACTGAAGGGGTAGGCGGGTAGCCATGTCTAACACATGGTGCTCGAGCAGCTCAACTCAGGTTTCGGAGAAGAGTTACAAACTGATGGCCTTAGAAAAAACGGCCAGCCTGCCTGGATGTCTTATAAATATAAACAAACTTACAGATATGATAGCTATCTTCAGTTCTTCACGGTCAAATGAACTGACCGGCATGATATAGCTGTTGTCACGGTCAAATAAACTGATGGCCGGCATGATTGCTATTGTTGACGGTCCAATAAAGTGGCCGGCGATGCTAGAAATATTAATTTTGTTGTGAGGTCACTGTTATACAAACTACAATATAAACATAAGGCAAATTTTTGCTTTGGACACACGAAACATGGAATTAGCCCCGGCACGCTGCCAACTCCGATATTGACACATTACCGTTATGAAATTGGGTTCAATTGCTCTAACACGCTGCTCAAATTGAAATATGACGCATTTGTGCTGACCTTCTTCCTCAGTCGTCTTCCACCTCCTGACGCCGCCCCGCGGCCCGCACCATGCCGCCGCTGCGTGCCCTGTCCACCTCCGGTAGCCGCCCGGTCAGGCCATCTGCCGCCGCCGCACACCTAGCGAGCGCGTACCACAGCTGTTGCGGCACATTAGCCATCCTGGTCTGGCCATCCCTCTCGACCCTGGAGGCAGCAGCTCGTCACGGAGGCGGTTTCGAAGGTGGCGAGGGCGGGGAGGTGCTCGGCTCACGGCTCAGCCTTGGAAGCCATGCCGCCGCCTGTAGACCCGGGTGCGCCCCGATGCCCCCCGATCCGGGCCATGCCGCCGCCGCCGCAGCAGCAGCCGCGGCCTGGCCCCCGCCCGCGCCAGCGCCGGAGATGATGTCACCAGCGGGGCCCACAACAAATCATGACAGGCAGCGCTCTGTCAATTGTTTTTTGTGTTAGAATGATGTGGGTTTGCACCCATAAAAATTCCTAATAATTATAAATAACTCTCAAAGGTTCACTTATACTCCCTCCGTCCCTTTTTTAGTGTCGTTTTCGGTTTTTTGTGCCACAAGTTTGACTAGATTTTATAGATATTGCGGACAACATTCGTATCTCCAAATAAATTTATTAAAAAACTAGATTAAAAGATCTATCTAATGATATTAATTATGCACCACAAATATTAATATGTTTTATATAAAATTAATCAAAGTCATTTCTCGAGAAGCGAGAACCACAAATATTTAGGGACGGAGGGAGTATTATATATGTATGTACTCTCTTTGTCTCATAAAAAATGTCAATATGGAATTCGTACAGGTTAGTATCCTTTATGTTTGACTAGCTAGGTTTGTATCTCCTAATAAGTTTATTATAAAAATATATTTAACAATACTAATTATATATTATAATATTAATATATTTTTTATATATATTTGGTTAAATTTTAAAATATTTAACTTTTCAAAAAGTGAGAATGATTCTTTATAAGAAGGAGTGAGTATATGGGAAAATGAAGGAACCTCAGTCCAAACTTAGTAGTAGTTAGAGTGAAGTTTCGACGTTTCGTATACTTAGATGTGTTTTTCACTTCAATAAAAGTAGTGTGGAGAAAGAAAGAAAACCCACATATGCTTGCTCGTCGGGCCGGTAGGTGCAGGCATGTGGCACCTGCTGAAATCCTCTTAATCAATGAGGTCACCTTAGGAACCTCCACTAGTTAATTAGATAACATGACGGACATTTTGTTAGATAGTGTCACTTCTGTTAAGGATGTTGTTTCGATGAAAGATGCATCTGATGATGAGAAAGTTCTCACGTTTGTTTTAGTTGAGGATACCCTATTTCTCACCACCTGCCACATCTACATATGGACAATATGTTAAAAGATTTAGGGCATAGATAGAAATAATATGGAAAATTAACAAGGATGCAATTTTAGACGGTCCGGTCCTCGAAACTGATGAAGTTACCGTAGGCGTCTCGTGGTCGATGGAACGTCGCCTATCACTAAGAGCACCATACAGAAGTCGAACCCAGGATCTGAAGTGCTACTAAGGCTCTTCTAAACACTAGATTATATGCTTTTTCACGGTCTCTCATGTTTGCGTGGTGTGTAACAGAATGTTATGGTTAGAAAGAAGAGAGGTTTGGATTAGGAGTGGCATGTAATCTCACATCTTAAGCTAATCCAATGTCCAATGATCAAATTTGTGTTCAACTTGCCTTCCTCTCAAGATCTCAAATTTATCTTTTTTTTCTGTGATTTTTGGAGTTATTTTTGGGTTTTTTCATTGGTCGGAATTGACTGTGGTTTTTGTGAAATTTCTTAGGGTAAGTATATTGCTACACATCAGTAGTCTCATAGCTCGTCTCGCGCAGTGGTACATAGGATTTTTCTTGTGTGGAGGAAAGAGAGATGTGAGAGAGAAAGAGGTCGTTGTTTCGCGAAACAACCCCCCATGAGCTAAAATTTAGGACTATGAGACAACCATTTCACCATTGTATGAAGTTGCCATATAACTTAAAATTTGAATTATATTCTATACATAAATTAAGGAATTGTGAGTTACTACGAGACAACTTAAAAACAATCATTGTATGTATTGTCTATTAAGTCGTCTTAAAATTACGTGATACTACATGCGACTACTTATGAGACAATACCAGTGTACTTATCCTTAGGGTAAGTTGATTCTAGGACATATGTGAGCAGGCATAGGGTCATCAGCCATCAAATCTTTCACTTGAGCACCACAAAATTTTTTAGAAAGGTTACAAAAGATTTGCCGAGATGTTATTAGACGAGGAAAAAACAAAAGAGAGACAAAAACAAATACAGGATGGTGCACTTGTCTACTAGAAAAGCTACTACTAATACTAGAATAAAACAAAAAATGGCACCTACAGCTACTGCGGCACGCAGGCCAACTAACCACAAGTCCACAACAGACAACACCAAGCAAAAACCCCAAGGCCGGAAACGCAAAGGCTCCATGCATACTCTAAATTAGTCCTGTTCCCACCAATTTCCCCTCGTTCTAAGCTTTCCAGATTTTCTGAAATTCGTGAGAAAGGCTCAACATTTTTGAATGAATCTGGTTGGGATTTGCGTTCTTGTGATGATGTGAGGTCAAGCTCCAAATTTCAGTTCTTCTCATCTTGATTTGATTAACTTTTGATGACGTCTAGAGAAGCAGATTGCTAGTTCTTATTTGTTCTTCAAAGGCCGAAATAGTCGAATTCGTCCTTGAACTATTGCCGAGAGCTCAGTTTAGTGACTGAACTATAAAAACAGCCGTTTTAGTCCTCAAACTTTCACAGCCGGCTCAATTTCGTCCCTAAACTATAAAAACGACCGTTCCCGTCCTCAAACTTTCGCAGCTGGTTCAATTTCGTCCCTAAACTATGAAAACGACCGTTCTCGTCCTCAAACTTTCGCAGCCGGCTCAATTTCGTCTCTGGTCCGATATGGAGCACCATGCTGGCTCGCCTCGTCATCGTCTAGTCAGTTAGAATCAGTTTTTGAAAGCCTGCAACTGATTTATTCTTATTTCAACTGGTTGCAACTAGTTGTAACTCTTCAATACAACGTTCGATGAAGATGATTTTTAATTGTAGATCTCGATAAAATCTGCAAATTTCTAGTTTTAATTTTTTTTATTTAAAGATGTTAAGATGCTCAAAAGGTTAATATAAAATTTTAGCACCATAATAATTACCTGCTGCTGCTTGTAATTAATATAAAAGTTAATATAAAATTTTAGCACCATAATATAAACTTTTTGAGTATCTTAATGTCCTCAAATAAAAAACATTAAAACTATAAAGTTGTAGATCTTATCGAGATCTACAATTTTTATGCAAAAATTATCTTCATCTCATTTTGTATTGAAGAGTTACAACTAGTTGCGACAAGTTGGAATAAGAATAAATCAGTTACAGGCTTTCGAAAACTGATTCCAGCTGACTGGGTGATGACGAAACAAGCCAGCGTGGCGCTCCACGTCGGACCACGGATAAAATTGAGCCAACTGCGAAAATTTGAGGACAAGAACGGTCGTTTTCATAGTTTATGGACGAAATTGAGCCAGCTGTAAAAGTTTGAGGACGAGAACGGTCGTTTTCGTAGTTTAGGGACGAAATTGAACCGGCTGTGAAAGTTTGAGGACTAAAACGGCCGTTTTCATAGTTCAGAAACTAAACTGAGCTTTCGACGATAGTTCAAGGACGAATTTGACTATTCCGCCTTCTTCAAAACTAACATTTCTTTGGTAGCAGGATTGTCCAGGAACTGCAGGTTATTTTGTGTTGTCCAGGAACGGCAGTTTTCTGTGTTCAGTAAATCTTCATCAGTGATAGCTGCTGCTGCTATCTGTTCTCTCCCTCAGAAACTTGGTGTTCCATTCAGGCCTTGAAGGTTCATTGGATTGCTGAAATTCATGGGTGACGTCACCAGGCACGTGTGCATATGGCCTACTGAGCTTGGCCCTGTTTGCGTCTTATTTTTTTTTTTTCTTTTCAGACATGTAACAATATTTTCCTCTCAGAACAAATCAACGTCAGCTAAAATTTCTTTTCAGACAACTGAACAGTGTCATGTCTCTTCTCTACCTAATCGGCTAATCGTATCTCCTGATCAAAGACATCGCATTGACATTGCTTGCGTAGGCCGATATATGCTTGTAGGCACTTGATTGGTTTAATCAATAAATCATTACGCGTGAATTATCTATGCTACTATTAGATTGGCCGAGCTCCTGCTCTTTCTTAAAAAAAAAAAAAATATCTGCTGATACATTGCCCTCGGGAACAACAAAAGGGTATAGTTGTGGTGGAGATGTTCTTATGCAGGAAACATGAATGATGCACAGCACTAAACCTCACTTACTTCGTCGTTACACATAACTTGAAGAAAGAAAATGGTCGCACTCCTCCCACGGCAGTGACGAACTATATCCGAAGTACCACACGCTGTGCGAATGGATGGTAGATTAAGAACACAACAGTTGCCCAGAATGAGAAAACAAATGAGGCAGCACTGATGATATAAAGGATTGAGTCATATGCCTTGCCCATATCTTCCTCTTCCATGGGGGCAGGAGCCTGAAAGCAACTGTTCCCATATGACAAATTGTGAAGATTTGTGTTGCCCAGGTAGCTCTCCATGCTGAGCGCGCTGAATTGGCCTGAGTTTGGTATGCACCCTGTCAAGTTGTTGTAGGCCACAGAAAACACCTCCAGTGACCAAAGCTGGGTCAATTGCCAATGTATTGGTCCACTCAACTCATTAAAGGACAAGTCTAGGCTTTCTATAACACTTATATTTCCCAAGGAAGCTGGAATCGAGCCAGTAAAGAGATTGTGCGATAAATTGAGGGCCTTGATATGGCTCAGGTTCCCTATCTCCCAAGGGATTTCTCCCGATAGCAAGTTTGCAGATAAGTCAATTCCGAACATCATAGTGAAGAAATCCCGACCGTATATGTAATTATTCCCTTTGGTGTAGAAGGTGAAGCCTTCCATGCCATATTGTCCACTGTACCAGTCCAATTGATCATCGTAGTCAACAATATTAATAAGTTGCATATCAAACTCAGTGCCATAGGATGGGGATCCAAGGTCATCTACAATGTATCCAAATGAGATGCTACCAATGCATGGTGGTAATGGTCCTGAAAGTCTATTGTGGGACAAGTCAATTACATTCAAGTATTGGAGGTGACAAAGGATTGGGGAGATCTGCCCATCAAACCTATTCCCACCTAACAAGAGCATCACTATTTTAGAAAGATGCTTTATCCAATGGAGACTGCCCTTGAACCGATTATAACTTAGATCAAGAGCCAGCACAGTGGAGCTATTGAAAAAATAGCTAGGGAAGCCCGTGAGAGTATTACTCGACATGTTCAGAGCATACAGTGTTAACTTGCTGGAACAGTTTGGTATGGACCCTGCGAATTTGTTGGCTGACATATCCAAAAATTCAAGATTAGTCAAATTGCAGATCGCTGGATCGATTATGCCAGTTAAGTTATTTCTAGCAACATTCAGAACCCGCAATCTCCAACTTGTGTCTTTGGGGACGTTTCACCTTTACCTCCTCCCAATGATGAACATGTCGCTCCTATACCTTCAGTCGGGTTGGCATTATCAGTTTTCCAACCGGTCCAAGAGGAAGCGGTCCCTGCCACACAAGACCCCTCTTTGCCGATAGCTTCTGTGTCGCCGGTTGGTTCAACCTGCAGAAGACCCTGCGGGGCACACCTTGGTTGCTCCTGCGCTCGACATCCCCATTCGGCGCCGTTTGCTTGGCTCCCAGCAGAAGATGTGGTCCCAGTCGAACTGGAAAGCAATGCTGGTGCTGTATCGTTGGCACGCTATAATGGGTCAGTGTACTCCCGGCGCCCCAGACTTCGGCAGACTCATGATGTGCACCCTTCGGAACCTGATCCACCGACGGACACATTCCTAAACAACATTTCAAAAGAGCTCCAGGTGATCCTCCCAACTCCCAAGCCCCAGAAGTGCCAACGGCGGGCTGCTGTCTCTACTCAAGCACCACGCCGAAGCCGCCGCATTGCCAAGCTTCCTCCTGAAACTGTCCACATTGCTGCCACGGCAGTGTGTCGAAGTCTTGGCTTTTCTAATGACGAGAAATTTACAGAATTTTTTGACAAGCCTCTGTCCAGAGGACATGTGGTGGCTCTTGCTAAGCTAAACGGCAAGGAAGTACCTTCAGAGGAAGAGCTCCGTGTGGCTGTTTGCCAGGAGTGTTTGTAGAGCTGTGTGGGTTTTTTGGTCTTGTCCAATTTTTGTTATTAATGGATCCTTCAAAAGTGTTAATTTGGAACGTGAGAGGGCTTAATGATAGAGGTCGAAGAGATACTGTTCGCAAAATGGTGGACTCCTGTCGACCGTCTCTTATTTGTTTACAGGAAACTAAATTATCGGTTATTTCTGAACGCGACGTGATTTCCTTCTTGGGTCATGATCTCCGACATTTTGTGTACCTCCCAGCACAAGGAACCCGAGGGGGAATTTTAGTGGCATGGAGGGATGGAGTTCTTGAATCTGCCCAATGGCGAGTGCTTGACCATTCTGTGTCCGTCTGTTTTGCAACAGATGACGCGGAAAGCTGGTGGTTCACAGGAGTTTATGGTCCACAACAAGATGCTGAAAAGGTTGCTTTTCTTGATGAACTCCGTGAAGTGAGATCTGTGTGTACAGGACCATGGTTACTACTTACTTCCTGGGGACTTCAACATGATTTACTCTTCAGAAGACAAAAACAATGAGAATTTGAACAGGGCCATGATGGGGCGATTTCGGCGTTTTGTTAATGATTTTGAACTTAAGGAAATCTCATTATTGGGACGACGCTACACCTGGTCGAATGAGAGGGAATCACCCACATTGGTCAAACTCGATCGGGTCCTTCGTACTACCAATTGGGAAGCACTCTTTCCTGAGTGTATCTTACAGAGCCAAGCTTCTGAAATCTCTGCCCATTGCCCCTTGGTGCTCGGTCTCAGAGATGGTATTCGCAGCAAGTATCGATTCCATTTTGAGAGTTACTGGACAAAGCTACCCGGTTTCTATGATGCGGTGGAAGCTTCCTGGAATGAACCAGTGCCTTCTTGCTGTGCTTTGGAGCGTATATCCATCAAACTCAAGGTCCTCACTCGTGCCCTCCAATCCTGGAGCCAACGGCAGGTAGGCCATATCAAGACACAGCATGCCATCGCTCGAGAGATACTCCATCGTCTTGAGATTGCACAGGACCATCGGCAACTAAATAGAGAGGAGAACTGGTTGAGATATACTCTAAAAAAACATTGTCTCGCGCTGGCCTCCCTTGAGAGGACAATAGCTCGCCTTCGGTCACGCATCCGGTTCTTGAAAGATGAGATGCAAACACAGCTCTCTTCCATGGGCAAGCAGGATTCCGCAAAAGAAAAAATTTCATTCCGAAGCTCATGTGTGAAGATCAAGTCGTCACAAGCCAAGAGGACAAGCAGAATGTCATATTTGACTACTTTGATGGTTTGTTGGGTTCTGCCTTGCCCCGTGCATATACTCTTGACCTGAATTTTTTCCATAGGGAGGGAGTCGATCTATCGGCATTGGACGCAACAATTTCAGAAGAGGAAGTGTGGGATACAATAAAATCTTTGCCGGCAGATCGAGCTCCTGGTCCGGATGGATTTACAGGTCGATTCTTTAAATCATGTTGGCAGTTGATAAAGGAAGATTTCATGGCAGCCATATATCACAGTACTGCAGTAGGGAGATGCAAGGAAATTATGGCTTCTTAATTGAGCATATCTCACTCTTACTCCTAAGAAGGCCGAGGCTCTACTTCCCAAGGACTTTCGTCCAATAAGCCTCATTCATAGTTTTGCAAAGCTTGTGACAAAAGTCATGGCGAACCGTTTGGCTCCTCTGCTAAATGATTTGGTAGCTGCTAACCAAAGTGCTTTCATTCGAGGACGATGTATTCATGATAACTACATATTGGTGCAGCAAACGATCAAACTCCTCCATCGTCGACAAGTCCCGAGCCTGTTTTTGAAGCTAGATATTTCTAAGGCTTTCGACTCAGTATCGTGGTCCTTTTTATTGGAAGTCCTCACTCACTTGGGTTTTGGTCATGTTTGGTGTAATTTGGTTGCTAACTTACTTTGCACAGCCTCCACCCGGGTACTTCTTAATGGTGAATCAGGTCCGAAAATTAGGCACCAGCGTGGTCTCCGACAAGGAGATCCCCTCTCCCCGATGTTGTTCATCCTTGTTATGGACGTGCTCAATAGTTTATTCACCAAGGCAGGAGATTTGGGGCTGCTACAGCCACTGTCTAGAGAAAATTCGGGTCAGCGCATATCTCTTTACGCTGACGATGTAGTCCTATTCATTCGGCCAGAAGAGGCAGAGATGAACCTCACTGTGAGCATCCTAGACAAGTTTGGGGAGGCTTCTGGTCTGCAAACAAATTTGCAAAAAAGTTGTGTTATACCTATTCGTTGTGAGCCGGCACAAATGGAGCTGGTGACATCTACACTTCCATGCGTGTCGGCAGACTTCCCTTGCACTTATTTGGGTTTGCCGGTCTCAACCAGAAAAATAGGAAAGGCAGAGCTACTCAAATGGATTGAGAAGATTAGTGACAAACTCCCTGGTTGGAATGCTGCTCTCATGAACATGGCCGGTAGAGTCACTTGGGTCCACTTCGTTCTTTCAGCTATTCCAATTTATGTCATTGATAAGATAAGGAGAGCCTTTGTTTGGAAAGGGAGGGAGCAAGTGAATGGTGGATCTTGCTTGGTTGCTTGGGATAAAGTCCAGCGCCCCCTTGATTTGGGCGGACTAGGGATACTGAACCTTGAGTTCATGAGTTGGGCACTTCAAATCCGTTGGCTATGGTTCAAGAAAACAGACCCCAACCGAGCTTGGACTGGTCTTGACGATTTTCATATCCATCCGAATGCTGTAGCCCTTTTCAACATTGCATTGGAATCTAAGGTCGGTAATGGAAGAAATACTCTATTTTGGGAGGATAAGTGGCTCATGGGTTGCTGTTTAGAGGACTTGGCACCAGCGGTTGTTGCTGCAGTCCCATCTCGCACTCGCAAACAACGCATGGTGGCTGATGCCTTACATGATCATTCTTGGCCTACTGACATCAGTAGGGGTCTCTCATTGGTGGTTCTCTTCGAGTATTTTCAATTGTGGGATATGCTGCAGGAGACAATCCTCTCTCAGGATGACGATGTTCATGTTTGGAGACTGGAAGGGTCTAGATAGTTTACCTCAAAATCTGCATATCGGGCATTCTTCAATGGTTCCATTACCTTTGCGCCTTGGCGACGTCTATGGAAATCCTGGGCACCAGCAAAGTGCAAAATATTTTTATGGTTAGCAATCCGAAACAGGTGTTGGACGGCGGATCGATTGGCCAAGAGAGGATTGCCTCACCCGAGCCATTGCCCCTTGTGTGATCAGCAAGATGAGACGGTCCAGCATCTGCTTACTACATGTGTCCTTGCTCGAGAGTTCTGGTCACAGATCTTGACTCCTTTGGGACTACAAGATCGGACTCCCACAAGGCGAGAGAAATCATTCGCTGATTGGTGGTGAAAAGCAACCAAGAGAAGTCCGAAGGAGAAGAAGAAGGGACTGAACACATTGATCATCTTAGGTTCCTGGATCCTTTGGAAGCACCGAAATACTTGTGTTTTTGAAGGATCTCAACCCAGCATCTCCAGGTTGCTCGAAGAGTTTAGAGCTGAGTATCACCTTTGGTGCTTGGCGGGGGCACGTGGCCTACACACACTAGGTCACGGTGTTAGGCTAGGATAGCTTATCTTAGCCTAGTTGGTTCGTGTGTTTTTGTGATCAGGCCTCACCCCTTTCTGTGGTTTTTAGCTTAAGTTTTTCGATGTAAAGAAACAACCCCTCACAGCCCGGCCAGGAGTGAGGTGCTGTATTTGTAAGGGGCCGATCCGTTTCTCTCTATAATGCAATGATACGCAGCTCTCCTGCGTATTCGAGAAAAAAAAACATTCAGAACCCGCAACGAAGAAAGATTCCAATATGAGGCATCGAGTTTACCAGACAGTTTATTATCATGTAAATCTATGGTATCCAGATTATTGCCAGATAGGTTGTTAGGAAATGTTCCTGTGAAATCGTTGATAGCAAGGTATATTGTATATACAAGTAACGGACTGCTGGCCCCGCCAAGTACAATACCTCCTAGATTGTTGTTTGAGAGCTTCAGGACTCTTAGTGCCCAGCAATTGGTGAACAAGCAAGTTGGCACCTCTCCTGTAAGTCTATTATTTGATAGGTCCAACAATGCAAAGTTGCTAATGTTGCACAGAGATGGTGGCAAATCTCCAGCAATATTGTTGTTCGAAGCATCTATAGCTTGCAGATCTGGGAACACTGACCTAATGTTTGTTGGCAGCTGCCCGATGAAATGGTTCTTAGATATGTTGATCATTTGAAGATTAGATTGTACTTGCCACATCGAATCTAATTGTCCTGTTATCGAGTTATTTGCAAGATTGATATAAAGAAGATTCACTTTGTTTGCAAGTTGTTGTTGGACAGATCAAGAATTTGCAGATGACGTTGCGTGTCAAGAAAACTTGGTCCTGTAATAATGCTGTTGTCAAGGTTACAATCCGAAATCTTCAGTGTTTTCAGTTGAAATGGAGGCAGACTTGTAGACTTGTACGGATTTTCACATAAACAACCAAATCAGTATTCCCTGACAGCTCTACCTCCTTTAGCATGGCACACTTCCGTAGTCAAAAGAAATCAAACTTCCCATTTAGATTATTTCCTGATAACTTCAAAGTTTGAAGTGAAGAGGGAAGAATTGAAGACGAGTTTATAGGTATATGCCCTTGAAGGAGATTTCCTGAAAGATCCAAATATTTAAGGTGTGGAAGCTCCAATAGGGAAGATGGGATGCTTCCATTCAGTTGACTTCCTGAGAGATCCAAATATTCAAGACATGGAAGCTCAAAGAAGGAGGTTGGGATGGTTCCAGTGAAATAATTGAATCCTAGATCCAATTCTCTCAAGTTCTTTAGAGCTCCGAAAGCTGTCAGGATGTACACATACATTATAATTACTCCATAAACATCAGCAACACCTATATTTCACAAAGAAAAGAAACGAAGCAAATACTTCCTCCATTCTAAATTATAAGTCACTGCAACTTTTCTTAGAGAATCAAAGCATCTTAAATTTAATCAAAATTATAGTGAAAATTATAAACATTTATGATATCAAATAGGTATTACTATAAAATTATAATTAATGGAGAATGTAATGATACTTAGTTGGTATTTATTATTTTATTACTACATAAATTTGATCAAACTTAAGACGATGTTTTAACTCTTAGAAAAAATAAAGTTTTATAATTTGGAACGGAGGAAGTACATCAAAAAGAAAAAAGAACGCTTAGAAGTTTGTTATCTTTGTACCTCTGTTCGGAAGAGCACCCGTCATTCTGGCAGTATTAAGATTTATGACTTCTAGAGAAGGCAATTTACCAAGAGAATCAAATATATTAATACCAGTTAAGCTGTTGAAACTGAGGTTAAGAGACCGAAGCTTAGGCAAATCCTTCCAGACCTGAGAAAAATGTTACAAAATAGGAGTACGAATAAGTTAGCTTCACTACGAAGTACTAATGACACGGGAGGGGAAGCTACATACGTACCATCAAAATTCTGAAAGCAGGCAAAATTCGAAGACAAATCCAGCGACTGAAGCCCACGAAATGCAGAAAATATCGTCAAATTCAGATTCCAGTACCCGCCACATTCAGCTTCAGAGCTCACCAGGGAGAAATATACTAGTGCGAGATCGAGGCCCGAAACTCGTGTGGTGGTGTTGTTGCACGTGACCCTCTCCCAGGAGCAGCAGTCCTCAGTCCGTCCCCATGAATCAGCAACTTCAGAGATGTTAGCCTCTATCATGGAAGATTTGATGCGCATTAGAGCAATCCTCTCCTCGACAGTGCAGCCACATGCCATGGAAAACATGAACTGAGAAACGAATAGGACCCAAAGCATGGTTCCCAGTGGGAAGTAGCAGCCCATATATTTTTGGTGAGTTTTAAGAGAGGCAATCGATTCACAAGGTTTTGCCCCTTGCCGGCAAGAATTTGAGATGGTTAATTGTTTAAGGGTTGGGTCATACAGTCAAATAAAGCAGGTCAATCCAAAGCGATGATTAATTAGTTGAAGGAGACGGGCATGAAAGGAATGTTTCCATGTGCCACAACGTATAGAACCACTGCGTACGCGCTTTCTGCTTAGTGCAACTCGAGCAGGACCCCTATTTGAGCTTCAATAGCTAAATATACGAGCTCAGGAAAAAAAAAACGAGCTCCAGCAGGGCCTCTAATAGGGCCCCAAAATTTAGGTGGACGCCCAAATCACCCACACACCCCCAATTCCCAGGGGCTCACCCCCCTCAGCCCCAATCCTGCGGTTGTGGTGGTTTCCTCGCCCGCGCTCGTACGGAAACGAGAACACCTCACCGGCGGTGCAGCTTCGGCTCCTCACCAGCGGTGCTGCCCTTCTCCTCATCGGGCCCGTCCCTTCGAAGCACCGGCGAGCTCCCCGCGGCACGGGCACGCAGGAGCGGCCCCGGCTTCACCGTCGCCGACATACACGGGTGGATCTGCCCTGCCGCGCGGGCCTACAACGAGCACGACCCATCCCCTCGGCTTTGCGTGAGCACAGCCCTCCTCCTCACCTCCGGTGAGCGCGCGCCGTCTTCTCCCCTCCCCCCCTGGCGAGCGCGCACCGTCTTCTCACCTCCCTCCGGCGAGCGCGCGCCGTGCCGCCGTCTTCTCCCCTCCCTCCGGTGACTTCGCTAGCGACGAGGAGCGCTTTGAGGACGACGACGATGACGGCATGGTAGGTGAAGAGGAGCGCGAAGGCGGCGAGGAACATGGCGGCGAGCCTGCGCCAGACACGCTCGGCACGACAGAGAGCGTGCGAAGGCGAGCGCGTCGTGCACCAGCGCCCGCATGACGAGGAGCAGCCGCGGCGTGAAGAGCACCTCGAAGGTGGCGGGCACGGAGCGATGACGGGGACGGAGACGGGAGCCCGAGGCGGTGGTGTTGAGCTCAAGAGGCGCCGCTGCGTGGCTGTGTCGTCTGGGGAGGTGGCGTCGAGGTCGTCGTCCATGTGGGTGAGGAAGAAGGAAGGAGGAAGGAGGAAGGAGAGGATGACATGTGGGCTCCATTTGTCATTGTGTACAGAAATAAATTTAGGGGCTCAGATTTCGGTGCAGTTGTTGGAGTAGGAGAAAAAAAATTAAACTAACAAAAATAAGAGAGAGCGCCCATATCTAAAGTAGAGGCTCTGATTTGGGGCAAGTGCTGGAGATGCTCTAAGCCGTTTCCCCTTCCGTCTAGCACCGGTGCCTACCGGAGCGTGCCTGGGATACGCTAAGGCTGAAAAAAAAACTCGAAACTGGTTAGCTCCTTCGACTCGTAGCTGGCTCAGCTCAGCTCGACTTAACGAGTCAAGCCGAGCGAAGATTTTAACTTGTTAGCTATAATGAGCCAACTCGAACCAGCTCGCGAGCCAAACGAGCCACACTTATAAGAAAAAATAATAGACTTATATTAATATTGTACTATTTCATGTCTTACACTTTACAATTAGTTGATGATTGACTAGATCCTATGAACTTTAAATTATTATAACTTTCTTTATTTTTATTTTTAATAGATGTATGGATACTTATGAACCACATTATGTATTATATGGAGTATAAACCATAGAAGTATGGTGTAATATATTATTAGCACAAATTAATTTTTTCAATTTAAGACGGTTCGATGTATTACTTTTGTATCATCATTACTCTTCTCAAGGTTTAGATAAACTATATTTTTTTTATATTTTTTATACCTGACTCGTGAGCTTAACAAGCCAACTCGACATTTTAACAGTCAAGCTGAACTAACTCGTTATCTTAACGAGCCAGAACAAGCCAAACCGAGCCGAGTCAGCTCGGCTCGTTATCCAACCTTATATACGCCTAAACTATGAAAGGTTCAGTCATGTGTAGTGCAGTTTGCTTTTTTTTTTCTTCATGAACTTTTGTGGCTGGGCCATGCAAGCATTTGTGCATCAATAAAATGTCAGATTATTAGTATCTAGTTTTAAATTTTTTGATATAGGAATGTAAAATTAGGAATATGTTACTACAAGAGTTCGGAAACTTAAAGTGCAAAGTTTTGAATTTTAAAGTACAAAGTTTTAAACGTGCTACTATAGAGTTCCTGAATTTGAAAAGTGAAGTTTTAAATTACAAAGATTTTAAATATTAAAGTATACCATCTTAAATGTGCTACAAAGTTCCTGAGTTTAAAATGTACACTTTGCAATTACAAAATTTTAAAGCTTGAAATATAGTATTTAAATGTGCTAGTATAAAGTTCCTGAATTTTAAAATTAAAGTTTAAAATACAAAGTTTTAAATCTTAAAGTGCAATTTTTTTTAATTAGCTAGTACAAAGTTTTTGAATTTAAAATGTAAAGTTTAAAATTACAATTTTTAAATAAAATACAAAGTTTTAAATGTGCTAAAGTTTCTGAATTTTAAAAGAAAATGTTTTAAATTACAAAGTTTTAAATGTGTTGGTGTAAAGTTCCTAGATGTAAAATATATAAAATCACTTACACTTAGGGTTCATATAACAAAGTGGCAGTGGCATGACATATATGAGCTTGTCTCTGATGATGCCCTTAGAAGATAAAACGTAGTATAAGCTTGTCTCTGATGATGCCCTTAGAAGATAATACGAAGCATACGATCACTTTGGACACTAGAAAAATAAACATCTAATTACTGCTGCCTCCATCCCGCAAGCCGTGAAATTTTTTAGCTATGTAGCATGTACTTAAATAGTCTTAAGTTTAATCAAAATTATATTAAAAAATATCAAAATTTCTAATACAAAATAAATATTATTAGATTCATGATGAAATGCATTTTTCATAGCATATATATTTAGTGTCATACTATTGATATTCTTTGGTCAAACAATTTAGTGTCATGATATATCTACCAACAAATGCCAGCACAATCAGCTCACTTTTCAGTCGGTACGATAAATAAGCCCCACAAATCAAACGCAGCTACAATAAGTCATGTCGAATAGAGACTACCTAGTTCGCTTTAGCTTCTCAGCCTAGAATGGATCTACTTTTTAGGGTGCGATATGTTGAGCTTTTCAACATGCTTTTGTTTTTTTAAAAGCCAAAAGCCAACCAAATGGGTAAAAAGCCACTGTTGCTTTAGACCAAAATCAGCTTTTGCTATCGTACAAACTTGAAAGCACCTTCTCCCCTGCTTTTAGCTGCTTTTGGAACAAATAATTACCCACATGCCACTCGTTATGAAGATATTGATTTGTTTTCTTTTTTTTTTCTTCCACCTTCTCCCCTGCGATGCTGCTTCTTCCTCGACCTCGATGAGTCGCAACCATGAGTTGAAGTTGGAGGGTGCACATTTTCATGTAAGGTGTTGTGCGCATATCTTGAATCTCTTGGTTCAAGATGGTATGAACATAATTCATGGTGCGATAAAGAAGATCCGTGAGCTCTTAAAACACCTAGATTCATCACCATCAAGAATCTAGGCTTTCAACCAGATTGCAATTGGAGTTGGTCTTCCTACAAAACGTGGCATTGCTCTAGATATTCCAAATCGGTGGAATTCCACATTTAAAATGCTTAGAGAAGCACTAAAATACAAGGAGGTCCTCAATAGTTATGCACATCAGTATGCTGAAAGTTCTCCAAATGAGCAGGAATGGTTGCAAGCTGAAGCAATATGTGAGTTCTTAAAAGCTTTTGAAGAGGCTACAAATCTGGTATCGGCTGATAGGACACCGACTGCAGAAATGTTCTTGCCTTTGGTTCTTTCTATTCGCCATTCATTAAATGATCGGGCTTGGCAAACAAGTGTAATGCTAGAAGATTTAGATGCTACCATGAAGATCAAATTTCAGAAGTATTGGGGTGCTGATGTTGATGAGTCTAATCCCTTTAGTCTTCGCAAAAAAGATTATGATTTTAACCTTGCAATTGCTATTGCCACATTATTACATCCAAGGAGGAAGTGTGAATATGTGGAGTTCTTTTATCGCAAGGTTTGTCAGAATACAGATTCAGCGAACACAAGCCTCAACTCTGTCCTTGAGTGCATGAGAAAATATTTTTTCAGAGTATGAGAGGCTTGCGAGGCGAGATGTTCGATATTACATGATATGTTCACCCGTGGCTAGCAGCACCCTTGTGGGCTCACCTATTCTTGGAAAAAGACACGTCGAAGAAGAGTTTGAAAAATTTCAAGTCAAGTCAGAGAAGGGATCGTGCACCAAAATCTGAAATTGACACATATTTTGAAGAAGAGTATGTGGCGGACAGCGAGAGTTTTAATATTTTGGCCTGGTGGAAGACACATGCTGAAAAATATCCTGTGCTTTCAACTATGGCACGGGATTTCCCTGCGATCCCTCTCAGCAACGTATCTTCTGAATCTGCCTTTAGTCTTAGAGGTAGGATACTTGGAGAGGCAAGGAGTTCACTAACCCCTCAGATGTTGGAAGCCCTTGTTTGCGGAAAAGATTGGTTGTTCATGGAAAAAAATGCATGTATGGATATTCAGGTACAAGACCGGTCTAATCTTTTTGTATTTATTTGTAGTACATAGGTATGTTCTATTTTTACTAAAAAGCCTCTTGGATAGGTGGAATCAGCTGAGCCGGAGGTGCTGGCGTGAATGGTAAAAGTTTCTTACTCGAAAGTAACAGAGAATGTAACTTGCAAACTGTGTGTGTGTCCAACTGTCCATAGCTCACATGCTCAAAATACTTCTGCAAAATTTTTTTTGATAGTTTCTGTATGTACTATCCTTGATTGCAGACTTGTGAGTGAGAAAATGGGGTTTCCTTGTTTGGATACAGGTAGTAGGAAACATGGTACGGATTATCAGAAGCAATTGAGTTGAAACAATCTCAGATCTGGTTCAGAAAATTTAGTTGTTAGCCAATACGGAATAGAGCTGATCTTGTAGCTGATTGCCTGCCTCTTTTTCATTTCTTTTTTCCTTTTTTATTGACAAAAGTGAAAGTGTTAAAATACTACTGCCCATAGCATGGTTCCTATTATAACTGGTGTTTTGCTTGCTCCTTTGATAATTCAGGTGCTGCAGCCCTAGTGTACCCATATGTTGATGTAGAAGCACTTAGGACAGGTACAATAATACATATCAGCTTGTCTTATAGCCAAGATACATCAATAAATATCTAGGTGGAAGAGAGATAAACGTGAAGAGCCAAGGTGCTTGTCGCAACAGGCGTCACCGATGGCTTGCACATTTCCCGTTGCTGTTGGGCCCGCCACCAGCCGTTGTCTCTTCCAGCATTGGCCCAACCCTCTAGCTGGCGTGCGCAACATGCAGGCACAGCCTCTCAGTGGGTCCACACACAATAAAAAACAATATTTGAAATAGTAGAAGAGATGCTGCTATGTTAGGCTGTTGCTGACTAGACTTAGCTTATAGCCAAGCTTATTGACCATGCTCTTAGAGGTACGAGGATAGAACTTCTGACAATGCCCTCGCAGTTCATCTCTTCGGAAATCAGAAGGCCCAATACTCCAGAGAGAAGAAATTGAAATTAGTTTATCTTCTTTTGTTCAGAAAGCCTAGCAATTCTTCTGAATTTGGTCATTGTATTTGACGTCTTCTGCTGACCAGAAGCAGTTTGAATTGGCCTTTCAGTTTTAGAACTGTGTGTACTTATGTGAATACAAGGTCTGCTACTTTATGTGAATCGACGCACGTAGATTTCTCCTCAGAATTTCTGCTCTGTAGACGATCAGCATGTCCTATGTCAGGCTGCTGCTGCTGCTACTACTACTCTACTAGTGCCATACAACTGGGGCAGCAGGTCCTGTACCATTCAGGCTGCCTACGACCTGCCCAGAGACGGATGGTGTTGGCTTAGTTATAGCAAAAGAGAACTTGTGGGTTTAGATTTGGTTTGTGATGGGTTCAGACCATAGTTAGAGAAACGGTTTGTTCTGGTTTGGGGAGAAAACAAGTAACGGTTTGGGCTGGTTTGGTTGGTGCGGGTGGCGGACTGGTGTGGGGTGAGTTGACTTTACGTCTACCACAAGCTTGGTTAGGATCGGTTTCAGTTTGGATCCCAGCCCACTAGTAGGGCGTGCCTCCATGGTTGGCGAGCTCCTCCGCTGCTTCTCCCTCTCCACGACCATCACGGGCTCCTCTCCGCTGCTCCTCCCTTTCCCGGCGGCGCACGGACGGCCCCAGGTGGTGCACGGGCGATTCCAGGCGGCGTGGCCGGCCCTAGCGACGCGCGAGCTCCCATCCCTGGCCTTGTCCCCGTGCAAGCTCCGGGAAGAGGCTGACGACCAGGGTCCGCGTGTCAGTGAGAGAGGGAGAGAGTTGAAAGCTGATTTTGAAAAATTGCTCAACCAAAGGACTTTTGACATTCTCACATCTACTTCTCTAAAGTCACTTTTTTAAAAGAAGAAAACCTACGTCAGCTTTTCCAAAGGCCACAATCCAATTAGACGGACGTTTAGTTATAAAATAATATTTTTTCACAACAAATTAACGGTTGCCATAATAAATCTAATCTTGGTGGAGCGCGGTCGAAAGTGATGTCCAAACGCTGCAACGGACAGATAATAATTGCGCACTACCACTCGTCGTGCGCATGTCGAGAGTCGCTTGCACGTACGGTTTCAACCTCCATTGCATGCATGCAGTTGCAGCACGCCCACGGCGAAGCTCACTACCACTCATCGTGCTTCCCCTTCCCGTCCCCTTCCTTGTTTGCAGCTCAAAATCGTGATCGTGACAGCACTTGGTTTCAGTCGCCAATGCAGAAATTGGGTTTCCTCTGTTCTAACAGCATCCTCTTTGCTTGGTTATACAGGGACAGTCAAATGAGGAATGGAATAATACTGACCTGGTTAGTTCATTATACTTTTGACTCTTGCACTGCCCAACGGAGCAACCAGCAGCGTAGGACCCACACGCTTACTGCCTCGTTGGGCATCACCGCATCAGTGACCTGCTCACTTGCCTAGATTTTGCCTTTTTTTTCATACATAAAAGTGTTTTTATCAGATCAAATCAGCATCAGCCGGAATCAGCGCTTCTTTTTTTAGACAAACAAACAAGCTAGTGGTGCTGGCGTCTAGGTCCGGCTCAAAGCACACCAAACGGACGCCACTAGGGTTTGGTTGGCATCTGACGAGGGGAAGTAATCCCAAGAAGCATGAGACGGAATCAAGAGAGTACAAGATATAGAAGATATAAAAGAGGTTACGTTAATTTATATCCTTTCTAATTAATTAGAACTAGCAAATATGTTCCATCACTGCGACAGGAAAATATCAAATATTTACTCGAAACGATGACGAGAAAATGGTACGTATACATCTATGTTTTATTCTCCCTATTTATTGATGAATCTAAAAGCTATAGATTTTTTCGTTGCAAAGCACAAAAAATATTTAGACATAAATACATCGTATATTTATTTAATTTTAAAGTACATACCATTTATGCGTTGCTATATTTTACTCGGCTGTTGTAAAAGAGGTCTTAATCTTGAGTTTTTTGTTTGTGTTCCTTTTCTTCTATTTTCTCCCTGATGTACAAAAGATATATAAGGCAGGTTTCTTTCTTTTGGGTGAAAATTTCGTATCACAAACTAATTTACTCAGCTGTTGTAAAAGACATCTTATTCTTGAGTTGTAGTTGTGTTCCTTATTTTTGTTTTCTCCCTATGATGTATAAAGATATACAAGTCAGGTGCCTTTTAGGTTGCAGCGTCTAGGCCAAGGCCCATCTGAGTATGGTATCGTTCTTCAACCATCATAGACAATACGGAGAGGATGCGTCGCCGCCTGAGCTCTGCTCCAGCGTCGCGCCGCAAGGCCTGGCTCTAGCTCCTGCGTGGTGCTGCCATCCGCGCTGTCCGCACCTTGGCTCCATTGCCGACCGCCGACTCATACTGTTGAAGCTGCTGCCATCAGCGCTGTACGCACCTTCTTTTCAGCCATATAATAGTGTTTTTTTTTTCTCACAACCAAATCAGCATCACAGCGCTTTTTTATTGCGCTAAGAGCAATCCTGACTCCTCCACAAAATAGCCATAAGTATGCATGTAAAAACATGAACGGCAAAACAATAGGATCTAAGGCTGACCGCAGTGGGGAACGGTATACGTTCCTCGAGTATGCGTTTAGCCTAAAAAGAGCTGCAACGGGGAACGCTACCCCATACGGTATGCAAGCAGCCCGGCTCGTTCCCACTGTCTGTCGCGGAGGTACGGAGGGAAACGGTAAGAACACTGCGGGGCCCGCTCGAGGAGAGAGAAGGACCATGGGCGCCGGTGAATCAAGGCTTTACATGACGGTTTACTTTGGTCATAGATAGTCAGAAACGCGTCACGGTTAACTTATGATGACGATCAAGAAATCTGTCATGTATCTCGCGTCATACATTTGCTAGACTGGTTAGAGCTGTCACAAAATGACATTTGTGTCCGTCATGAATTTTGTCCGTCTCCTATAACCAGCCCATATCCAAGCCCAGATCCAAACCATAGTGACGAAAAAGAACATGACAAATCAATGCTAAATCATTATAGCATTAACACGATACAATCGGCATTAACCTTGTCACACATTAAGATACTCATGAAACACATAAACTGGAACAAAGCTCACAATTGATAATTTTCATTGAAACCATCAACATTTGTTTTTTTACAAATTTCCATGGGTAATACTAAGGCAATAACCAAGCTACACTCAAGTATCTACAAAACTTTGGCTTGTACAGCACATAACTTTTTTGTTAGGGTAATTGGTAGCTATTCATTGCATTAACCGATCATTACAAAGTGCTGACCAAATAAAATCTGGAGGTACATAGTGCCAGATAGACTCACCAGTCTGATCGGCTGATTTTGCTAAAACATGAGCTACCATGTTACAACATCTACTGACATGAATAAAAGAGAAAACAACATCAGTCGAAGATCTGAGTGACTCCTTAATGTCTTGGACAATTATAGCAATATGGGAACGATCTTTGGCCACCCGACGAAGCTTCAAAATTAGGGAGAGACAATCAGAGGCGATTATCACCTGTTTAAATGGCAACTTGAGAGCCAAGTTAATCGCCTGCCTAAAAGCCACAGCTTCTGCCATTTCTGGATCACTGATGTTGTCCACACCCTGTCTACATGCCACAACGAAATCGCCATTTTGGTCTCTGGCCACAATACCTAAACCCACTCTGTTGGTTTCCTTGAACACGGCAGCATCCACGTTAAACATGACCCAGCCTCCTGGCGGTGGACTCCATCTCTTAAGTTTGCTTGAATCACACCTATTGGGAATATGGGTAACAAGCATATGCTGCAGGACCATCTCCACATAGGCCGTAATCTTCCCAACCACACAATGAGGGTGGATTTCCTTTTCTCCATTGCGCACAACATTTCTTGCCTCCCAAATATGCCAAAGAGATATTGTAAGAATGGTGGCCTCCCTATCTGTACAACAGTTTAACCTTTCAAATATCCATTGTGTAGCCTGAATTGGTGCTTTGTACATTCTAGAGAAGCCATATCTTAATTTCAATTCCTTCCAAATCTCAATAACATAATAACACTCCAAGAAGACATGATTCAGTGATTCCTCTCTGCCACAATGACAGCAAAGGTGCTGGGTTGGAATATTTCTATTTTTAAGCTGTTGTCCCGTTGGGAGACAATCATGGGCCATTCTCCATAAGATTATTTTCATTTTAGGTGGCGCTATAATTTTCCATAGTTTCTTCCACTCAATCGCTGACTTTGATTGATCCGACCTCTCGGCTTTACCCTTCACTGAAGCCTTCACAAAAATTGAATCCCTTTTTGCCATAATGTATGCTGACTTAACAGTGTATATGCCTTTCTTGGTAAATGGCCATGAAGCAACATCTTCAGTTCGCTTGTGGCTCAGGGGCATTTTAATGATGCGCTCTGCATCAACCGGCCGAAAACAAGCTTGCACCAGCTCCTCCTTCCATTGCCTAGTCTCCTCATCAATTAAAAAGTCTACTGTCAGCTCCCCAGGCAGGGGCACCAGTGGCACAATTGGATGGCATGGGGCCTCGTCGACCCATCTATCTTTGCAGATTCTAATTGTCTTTCCATCCCCCACCCGCCAAAACAAACCACTTTCTAATATTCTCTTTCCAACCATCAAGCTGCGCCAAGTGAATGAACAAGACCTTGTTACCTGAGCCTCCATAAATGAGTAATCAGGATGATATCTTCCTTTTAGGACCTTTGCACACAAGGATTCTGGTTCTGTAAGCAACCGCCAACATTGTCGCCCAAGCATGGCTTGGTTGAATATTTTCATATCTCTAAAGCCCATGCCTCCCATGAATTTTTGGGTAGTAAGCCAATCCCATGACCGCCAGTGCATCTTCTTTTTACCTGCTTCCACACCCCACCAATGATTAGAAACAATTGTTCTCATTTTATTACACACACAGTCAGGAAGTAAGAAACAACTCATAATATATGTTGGTATAGCTTGTGCTACAGCTTTAAGTAAAATTTCCTTCGCAGCTCTAGACATCGGTCTATCGGTCCAGGCATGAACCCTTTTCCAGACATTTTCACAAATAAAATTAAAAGTACTCATTCTTGATCGACCAACATAAGTGGGCATACCCAGATAATCAGATTGTAAGTTTTCATTTTGTACCTCCAAGGAATCCATCACCATTTGTTTGATATTGCTTGGGCAGTGACAGCCAAAAAATATAGAGGACTTCTGTAAGTTCATCTTTTGCCCTGACCCTTGGCTGTAAGTCTGCAAAACAGATTTTAAGGCATTAATACATTTTTTCTCAGCCCTAGTAAAGATAACGGTATCGTCCGCAAATAAAAGATGTGAGATAGCTGGTCCCGAAGCTCCATTTCTCACACCTTTTAATTGCCCTGCATTCTCTGCCATTTTTAGAAAACAAGAGAGACCCTCTGCACAAAATAGAAAAGATACGGGCTGATGGGATCACCTTGTCTGAGGCCTCTTGAGGGAATGAAAGGCACAGATAGATCGCCATTGACTTTCACTGAATATCGGACAGAGGTGACACAACGCATGATGCTACGGATCCAGGCTTGTGCAAAACCAAGCTTCTGAAGCACCTTCTCCAAATAGCTCCATTCAACCCGATCATATGCTTTCATCATGTCAATTTTTAGTGCAAAAAATGGGGTCTTTGCCTTTTGTTTTCTAATTGTGTGCATACACTCATAAGCAATAAGAACATTATCTGTGATCAGCCTCCCAGGAACAAAAGCACTTTGTTCCTGGGATATAATATTGGGCAACAACACCTTAAGTCTATTTGCAAGAACTTTTGAGGCAATTTTATATAGAACATTACACAGGCTGATCGGTCTAAAGTTTGTTAACTGTTCAATTTTTGGAATAAGAACAATAACAGTATCAGATAGTCCCTCTGGGATATCATCTCCTCCAAGAAAACTTCTCACAGCGTGGCATATGTCATCTTGTAACAAGGTCCAGTGCTTTTGATAAAACAATGCAGGGAAACCATCTGGGCCTGGGGCTTTTGTTGGACCCATCTGAAATAAGGCCTCTTTGATTTCTTCATTAGAGTATGGCTTGCACAATGCTTCATTAGTGGTTTGATCAATTTTTACAGGTATGGATTGAAGAATCTGATCATCCTCAGGGTGAGGTTCAGATCTGTACAGATCGGAATAAAAGATCTTGGCCATATTTTTTATTTCATCCTGATCCTCACATTTTGAGCCATCTTGCCTAAACAAATAATTTATTTTATTTGTCCTTTTTCTAGCCGAGGCACGTGCATGGAAAAAGGAAGTATTTCGGTCCCCTGCTTTGAGCCAATCCACTCTTGAACGTTGTCATGCCATGATTTCCTCTCTCTCAAAAAGCTCGCAAAGCCTTTTTTCGATGTCTTTTTCTTCAGTAGAATAAGTCCTTGTGTCACTAGTATTTCTCAGGCTCGACAAACGTTTTTCAAGTATCTTGATCTCTTTGCGAGGAGCCCCAAACGAATCCCTACTCCATGCTTGTAAAGATGCAGCCAATTTCGAGAGGTTAGTCCATGTACTTTGTAAACTTCTCGGCTGCATACTTGTTTGTGCCCATGCTTTTTCAACAGTTTCAAAGTAATCCTCCGCCCGACTCCAAGCTTCCTCATACCTAAAGTAATTGCGTCTCAGCTCATTTTGCCTTATATGAACCTGTTTTGAAAAAGAGAGGCGCACCGCATAATGATCAGAAGTGGATGTAACAATATTTTCCACTTGAATGTCTTCAAAAGTTTGAATAAACAGCCCATTGGCGATACCTCTATCAAGCCTTACTCTGATATTATTTTTCCCACTCTGCCTATTATTCCAAGTAAATTTTGGACCACAAAAGCCAAGGTCCACAAGTTGGCAATCCTCTAAACATTCCCTAAAAAGGCTCATCTGTCTCTCACCTCTATCAGAAGGACCAATATGTTCATCATTTGTTAATACTTCATTAAAGTCCCCGAGACACACCCATGGTCCCTCCCACTGAGCTTTAAGAAACTGCATCCGGTCCCAAAAGATATGTCTACGCTCAGTCCTTGGTTCCCCATAAACAAAAGTTGCTCTCCAAGTCATCCCTGTCTCCTCCTTCACATGAACATCAATGAAATTTGTGCATAGAGACTGAAGGGACACAGAAATATCCGAGTGCCAAAAAAGAGCTAGCCCACCACTTCTTCCTTGACAACTAACAGGCAAACAAGCATTGTAGCCCAGTGACCACATGAAGCCTTTCACAGAATCATCCCTCATTTTCGTTTCTGATAAAAACAGGAGGGAGGGGCGGTATTGCTTCACCAGCCAGCGAAGCTCACCCACTGCCGAGTCCCGCCCCAAACCTCGGCAGTTCCATCCTAAGAGGACCATGGCTCCCGGCGGGGCTGCACAGCAGCCTCCGCCGATAAATTAAAATTTTGTGACATTGACCTCTTCAACTTCTTTGTCAAATCCCCTTCGTCAGCTTCCAACATAAAGTTATTTTCTTCAGCAGCATCAAGTCTTGGTGTCTGGAAAACTGGTTCAGCAATGATAATAGCCATAGCATCATGCGTCTCTGTCTTTGCTAGAATCTCGTTGGTGGTCTCGGCAGCAAGACTAGGAACTTTAGATTGCTTTCTCTTTATCCCTTGTCTTGCAAACTTGATCGGGAAAAGTTCATTTCCTTTTTTCCCAGCTTCATTCACAGCCACTAACATTTTTCCTTTTTCAAGTTGTTGGTTTAAAGGAGAAGTAGCTCCCTGCTCCTGGTTTTTAGTTTTACCTTGAGATGTAGATGAGCCTCCTGATTTACTCGTGTGTGTAACCTGCTGCCCATCACAAGATCCCTTTAAACCTTCTGAGTTAAAACTTCTGCCTCCTGAATGCAGTTGTTTTCCATCAGAGCCTTTTTTCTTATTGTCTTCTGCGACCCTTAAATCTTTACCATATGGGAGTTGGCCTTTTTCGTCCCTCTCAGAAGGATTAGGACATTCGATCGACGAATGCCATATCAATCCACATGAGTAGCAATAATTTGGGAGCTTCTCATATTTTACATCAAACACATCGGTTGTTTTTCTCTTCTCTGAAAAAATTGTGATGTACCTTAAAAGGGGCTTAGAGAGATCAACCTCAACTTTGGCTCTTAAGTATGGACCCCAGGCCCTATCTTGATTGTCCACTTCCACCTTTACAACCGAACCCACCTTTTTTGCTAATTGCCAACCCTATTTGCTATTCATCAAGCCGAGAGGGAGATCATAAATTCTTATCCAGATGGCCATCTTGTCGAATACCACCTCAGATGGTCGTAAATTCGGGTCAAAATGTTGTACCAGAACAGCCTTCTTCCCCACATTCCAAGGGCATCCTTCTAGGACTCTATCCAAATCTTGCCTGGAGCTAAACTCTGCTATGAATATGTTATCCCCAACCGATTTCATATGCAGTCCTCTGGGATTTCCCCATGCCGGCCTTAAAGCTGAAGCAATAGTCTGGATGTGCAGGACGCTGGGCGATAGGACTTTACCAACAATGGCGAGCTCCGAAGTCGCGAGGCCCTCCACTGCAATGTCGTCCACAGCCACAACATCACTCTCCGCTGCAGTGAGCTTAAGACGCCGCAATAACTCTGCCACGCTTGAACTCGGTCCAGCAGTCTCTTCCATCTCCATAGGCGGTTGAGCACTCCACACCTCCACCCTCCCACACAAACACAGCCAAGGACGGGCAGCGAAGCTAAAGTTCGCCCCTTGGTCGTCCCGAGCTGCTGCAGGGAGGAAATAGAAGGGGATCTCACCAAAAACCGGATCGAGAAAGGAAGAGTGAGAGAAACTTGCAATCAGCAGCAGAAGCAAATGCTAGAAATGCCCAGCAAAGTCTCAGGACCTAGAATCGTCAGTCACCCGAGAGGTGGCAAAAACAAGCTAAAAAGCAAGAACGAACTGGAGAACAGGAACAGCTTTTGCTAGCCTTCGCACAGATCAAGGATGATTGTAGCAGAAGGCAATAGAAAGTGCGCTGCAATGAATCACGAGCGCACAGATGATGTCCTCACCCTAAAATCACGATCTACAAGAGATTGGATTTGGGGAGAAAAAATCGCCTGTCTCTACTGTTCAGCCAAACAGTCGAGAAGCCGCCTTTGGGTCCGTGGAGTAGTACGATTTTTGTACAGCACATAACTGATTTGCTCAGAAGAACTAAATCTTTCCTAACTAACGAAAATAGCCACCATGGGCACCTTAATCTTCTTGCCACAATTCAGAGAGCACAGGTCTTAGCTAACAATCCATTGGGTTTGCTTTTGAAGAGTATCAGAGAAATAGTCACATTGAGCGGCAATGTGCTGTAGCTGCACCATACTTGAACAATTAGCCGGCAATGTTCAGAGGAGACACCGCTGTTTGTTAGTATTGAACACAACCAATATATTTTAGCCAACTTAATCTAGCACAAATTTCAAATCAGGTAGCCTACAGAATTTACAATTGGAGTAACACAGGCTAGTTCAATGTATGCAATGTCAGATGCCTGGATATATTCTCATTCTGGATATGTTAAAATATCAAAGAAATCAATGTAACTTAATTTTTTTTTTGTTCCAGACCAGAAACTTAGAAAATAATTAGCTATAAACAAAACACTAAGGCCAAAAGAGTACAGATCCACCACACATCTAAATTTCTGGTCCAAAAGTCATGTTCAATGATATTTACAACAAACTAAGTGACGCAACATTTCTAAAGTACTAGGAAAATGAGATTTTCTTAAATACTATTATAAATGGACAGGTTATGAGCTAGATTATGACAAGACAAATTTTGAAACAATGCAGACAAGTATCACAATAAGCTTACCATTTCTTGGCTGTGCTTGCTACTCCATCGCTGACGTCATGACTTTAAACTCATTGTTGCCAGTAGCCATCTGAACTGAGTCAGTAAATTGCTGCAGCTAAATAGTGAGTTATCAGGTACTATATTGAGCAGACTGAGTCTCTCTGCAAACATGTAAGAGGACAGTAAATTGCTGCAGCTAAATAGTGAGTTATCAGGTACTATATTGAGCACCATACTATATCGAAGCACGGAGGTAGAGATATCAGGTACTAAATAGTGAGTCTTCAGTTCATAACAATGGTCCTCCCATATGCTAGGCTGCATCATTAATACCAGCACCTCTTCCCATCATCACAACAACTAGAAATCACAGAGTACATCTCCTGAGACGCAATGTATGTACTCTAGAAGAGGCTCAGATCAACCTGAGATGCATGTATGTATTCTAGAGTATTCTAGCTGCAGTGTCCGATCAATTGAAAGCCATAAGAAAAATGATTACAAGAAAGCTCACTCACCTACTTGTACACGAAAGCATCTAATTGGGTTTCTAAGCTGACCAGTAACTGCAGCAAACAATTATTATATAAGTTTTTGCTTCACAATTATATATAATCATTGTTGTTCCTATATTCCTCATCCATGTGTTCAAATAAATTTATACATAATCATTCTTCTCTACTCCACTTTGCAAACATATAACATATTCATAGGTACGCACTAGGCACTAGGCAGTAAGTCACAATGAAATATAGTAGTGCAGGAATTTGAAGTTATGTGCCTGCTAAATTGCACATATGTGGCTTCTTTACCCAGAGCGCATTACCTACCACACAAGAATTGCAAATACCCAATCCTGATCTATAGTGGTGGTAGCTGAGATCTGGCTTGCCATCTTGCCCCTGCAGCACCACATCTTGTGCCTCAGTACACCAACCAAATCCCAGGCAGCGGGCACTAGGCACCATCAGCTCGAACCGAGATTGAATCCAAGGTCACCGAATCTTAAAACAGAGAGACAACAAGAGGAAGCATCACAGAAGCGTGAGGAACTAGCACAGGAGTGATGGGTTTCAATACTGTCGCTAGCGCGCTTAGAACCTGCCGCCACCGCCGTTGCCCACGCCGGGATCCCACCACTGCCAGCACCACCGCTCACATCGGGATCCAGTGGCCGCCGCCGCTGGGATCCCACCGCCAACGCTGGGATCCCATCACCACCACCGCCGTCGCCCACGCTGGATCTAGCTGTCGCCCACGCCGGAGGGGAGGGAGAGGGAGCGGGGCCTGGGAGTGTCGCCGCCATCCCCTAGGAGTGCGCGCTGCTCGGAGATATGAGGAGAGGGAGAGGGTGCGGGCCTGCGGGAGAGGGAGATGGAGAGGAAGGGAGAGATGTACTTGCTGGGCTGAGGGAGAGGGTGAGGGTACGCGCCGCTCTCGGCTGAGGGAGACGGAGAGGGTGAGCGAGCTGAGCAACCCTAAGTTTTGGCTTATATATGCAGGTCTTGGGCTAGATATCCAACACTCTGGATCTAGCTCAAGTATGATCCGTGACGGCAATTAAACGAGTCGTCGTAGATATATTACCTCATGAATGAACCGTCACAGACAACAGAATTCTATGATGCTTTATTAGAACGTCATCAGTAAACCGTCATGTAAAGCCTTATTTCTTGTAGTGTCCCGCCGCCGCCGGGCCGCGCGGGCGAGAGAAGAGAGAAGGGAGAGGTGAGAGAAGAGAGAAGAGGGAGGGTGGCCGGGGCCGCGCTCGCCGTGCTGCTGAGGCCGCGCTCGCTGGGGCTGCCGGGGCAGCCGGGGCCACGCCCGGGAGCGCTGTCGCGCTGGGCGGATAGAGCGAGAGGGAGGAGAGAGAGAGATGAGGGAGGTGAGAGTGGGTGGTGAGTGGGTGGGTGGGAATAAAAAAAGAAAAAAAATATAGAGTGGAGATATAGAGGATGGATGGGTACGGGAGAAAGTAGTATAGAGAAGAGAATCTTAATGACCAAGACAGAATATTCTTTTTAGAGGATGAATTTAGAATATAAGGAGTACAGATAGCCTAAAGCATGTTTCGAAGCCAAGTGGGAAGTGGAAGCAGCTTAGCCGCCTGTTCGGTAGCGCTGAAAATAAGCGTTGACAGTGACTTGTGCTGATTTATTGTGAGAGAAAAATACTGTTCCATGGATGGAAATAAGCGGCTGATTGAAGAAGGGAACGGGCTGTAGGTATTTTCTTTGTGGTGAGTACGAGTGACACGTGAGATATGTAGACCGTTACCAGAGAGAGAGAGAGAGAGAGAGAGGTTCTACCATAAGCATGTACAAATAATAAAAAAAGCATATACGTACAAATATAATTATCCTTCGAACTACACAAATTTGATGGTAGCACATTAAGTGGTAGTTTAGTTGCAAATTTAAGGTTCAGAATGGCAGAGTGAGTAGTTTAAATATAAATTTATGGAGGTTTACTCTACAAGTCATATGTGGATAATTAGATTAGATGCAACTTGAGATGTTACTCTTTGTCATCTTTCATAATGATAAATGTGG
The DNA here is from genome assembly GCA_038502445.1 of Eremochloa ophiuroides. Taxonomy (NCBI): domain Eukaryota; kingdom Viridiplantae; phylum Streptophyta; class Magnoliopsida; order Poales; family Poaceae; genus Eremochloa; species Eremochloa ophiuroides. The sequence goes on along the minus strand of JAHLJS010000003.1, from coordinate 64,727,020 downwards.
ACAGTTTTTGAAAAACAGAATAGAAATGTTGTTATTATTATTATTATCAACAGTGATAATCCACAAAATTGGTAGCTATTACTTATAATATACTAACCAATAGTTGCTAGATCCTTCTGAATCTTATGAGAACTTTTAGGATTTTTTTTCTAGCATATGTTATGAGAATTAACCAGGGAGTAATAACTACAGAATTACTGTCCCATTGTTTCTTTACACCAAGCGTGCGCCTGAAGGCGGTCAAAATTGCTGTACAGCTCTATGCAGTGAGCGGTCACGACTCACGAGCACTACCGCACCTCTTGCTCTTTGTACGACGTGCACACCTATCTACCAGGACATCCTATCTACCATGGTCCATGGTACGTATGACGTATGACGTATGACGTATTTGCAGGTGACAGAAGGCGAGGCCTTTAGTGCCCTGCCCGCCTATTCGTTGCTCCTGTTTTCGATGACTATTCGTTGCCCCTGTTTTCGATGAAGCTCAGCAGAAACCCGCTGACAATCCTCCGGGCTATGGGGTTGGGTATGTGCCGGCAAAGCCGACCATCTACATAGGCGACCATGCCCGAGACCGCAAACCTCCCGACAATCCACAGCCTGTTCCGCTTACGCAGGACTCCACCAGATGACGATGAGTCACCTTCGCCCTCGTCTCCGGTCGGTTTCTTCACTCTCGACATGGCTCCAGCGATGGCCTTGCTGGCTTCCCGGTGCAGCATGCGCACAGCAAAGCTCACAAAAAGGTGCTCGCACAGGGTGAGCACCGTCGGCGCAATCCTCCATTCCTGCAGGCATTTACAAAGATCGATTACACACTCCCACAAAAGGAAGCACCTTGTGAAAACAGAACTTACAGGTTCATTCCGCAGATGGCGCAGCGGTCGAACTGTGGAATAATCTCCTTTCAACAGTGCCTTGCTCACAAGAAAGCTTTTCACATTGTCCACGATTTCGTTTATCAGAGCACTGTTTGGTGGTAGATTCTTCAGGATAACCTGGAAGAGAAAGAGTGTACGATCAGATTGTTCATACAACCACAGTATTTCTTTGTACGCTCACAGGGAAAAGAAAACCGTAGGTCTAGGTGAAAACATGCAGGTCACAAAGCAAATTGATATGAGCAAGTTACCTGATCATCAATCACCCTGACACTGGAGGTATTCTTGCTTATACATGACATCCAACATAGCCTGTAGGTAACCTTCAATATATAGCTGAACAATAGCACAGGGCATGTTATAGATTTAAAGTGGTCACATCATTCGAAAAGATTCAAAATGAGTAAAAGTTGGGGAGAACCTCGTCAAGTCCAGGGCTATGATCGAGTTTGATCTTTCTGTCAGGACCTCCCTCCATTATAGCCTGTCCTAAGACAGATGGCTCCATCGCCAACCTCAAAATGCCTTGGTGGAAACCAGAAACCTATGTGCAAAAGAGGAAAAAATGCTTCATAACGTTTTAATGCACAGAGGAAGTCAGTTTACCTAGTCTAATTGCATCTGTGTCTTAAATAAGGGAACAGAAAAGGAAAAATGCCATGAGTTCATCATGTAGAAAAGGAGTAATACCATGCCATTCAAACCATTTGTTTCTGCTCCTCTCACGACACTATCTGAAATTTCTGTGACCGCAGCAAAGAGAACATTCGAACTCGCAGTTTTAACCTACAGAAGACTAACATTACATTGACCCCTTGGAAGAAAATATTGATAGCAAGTTTTGGAGGCTCACAGTTTTCCCGAGATCACCAAGGTACCGTTTTGTTCCGGAAAACCCACCTGACTTCATGTTCTTGCTTATAAATTTAAACATGCCTGCATAATCCAGAAAATAAGTAAAGCAAATGGTTCAAATTTATAACAGAGGATTAAGATGAAATCTGATAACCCATTATGCAAAACCATAATACAGTAATTCAAATAACACAGCATCAATAAACACACTATTGGCTATTGTTCAATTGTCATAGTGAGCATCTTCCAAACTACAAGGTCAGAGCTCCAATCGAGTAATTTTCCAACAGTCAATAACCATGGAGCATTCCTACAAATATCTGAACATATTTTTATTGTTTACCTATGGTAAGCCCAGGGACGTTGAGCGATCCATCAGAAGGGTCGAAGAAAACATCAAGAACAGATGAAGCAGAGTCATCAAAAATTGAGGCAAAAGATGGAGGAAGCAACGAGCTTCCCTTTGTTACATAGATTGCCCTCAATACATACCTATCAATTACTCAGATATTATTCATTAGTTTGGGATATCAAGATTCACCAGATGACAATGTAATAAATGGGAAAGATGCACAATACCATGAATAATGCTGAGCGCATTTTAGAAGTAGCTCACGAAATGTAACTAAAGCATGATTTAGGAGAACGCCATTGAGCTCCACAGCTGAGTTGCTAATTTCAGGCACCTGAAAATGAAGAGGTACGAGATGAAACTGTGATATGAAGTAACGAAAGAGATCCTTTTTTATGATAAAAAAAGTCTGCCCACTTTAACAACAGATGGAATATGCTTTAAAATATACCTTTATGACACTATGAAGTAGTGCTCTCAAAGCCTCTTGAGCAGAACTATACGTTGTGTGTTGGCCACCAGGTCGAAAGCTTGCTATGATCTTTAGAACATTGCATTTCAAAAAAAAAAAAAACAATCGGTATTTTTCAAAATTAACACTACGAAATAATTACAGATGTGAAACAAAATGAGAGCAAGGGACCTTAATTGGATGTACTTCAAAACGTCTGAAATAAAATTGTGTACTCGTCATGCCTGAAGGTGCAAGAGATGCTCTCCAAAATGGTACTAGCTTCATTAATGTTTCCTCATCAATCTTAAGATCAACAGGCTGTGAAATCATATCTTCATTAGAGGATTTATGACTTGCAACAGTGCACTAGTTCACAATGTCCGCACCGCCTAAGAACCTACTGTTGTAGATGTTAGCAAGGAGCAAGCACGCCATTTAAATTACCTGTAGAATGATGGAACAATACTGTATTTGTTTGACACTGGAGTGGGTTGAATTCAGTACAAAGACCATATGAAGAATATTTTCATCTAGAGTAGCATCCTGAAGCTTGTTCCTCCTAAGAATTGACCCGAATGAAGCTCCTTCCCATTTTTCATCCACATTCAATGACTGCAGTCGTTTTGAAAAATCTTTATTTATTTACATATTAGCAAAATTGCTTTTTTCTGCATTGCAATGGAACAACAGAGAAAACAATTACATGTGCAAATGATTAAACATGTAGATAATTGCTAATGCATGCAAATTAAATAAGACAGTAAGCGAGTTCCTAATAATCAGCTGCAGTGGTGGTGATGGTACAGCAGCAGGTACACCATCATCATGAACTCCAATGAGTAATCTAAAAAAAAAAAGGTGCAAAAACTGCAAACTTTGTTCCAACAAATAGGTAACCTAGTTGCATGCATTTTTGCATTGAAACATAAAATTGCAGAGGGGCCAATACTTACATGAATTGCAAAAGATACATGCTTGAATCTATTTGTGACAACTGAATCAGAAGAAACATGCTGAAGTCTCGCTGTTAAGATTGTAGATGGCAATTGGACATTTCCCCCATTCTTCAACAAGGTGAGCATAAAAAGAAAAGGATATTTAAGACTGAGTTTGAATTGCAAGTATGAACAGATTACTGGCATAATTCACGAAAAAATAGTTACATGCTTAGGCTGGGTGGTAGTCAAAAGGAACAAACCTGGCCCTTGTCAAGAAGATGAATACACACACAAGAAATTCTGAACTGTAAATTTGCTATTGGACGTTGAATTTTCTCAATTTTGGGATGATCTGCATGTTCACATATTCGTAAAACTCTTGCTAAACCATCGGCATACACTTCATAGCCAATTTTGAATACTCTCAATCCAAATGATTCATCAAATCTTTGTTTTCTTGAATTCAGTCCATCACTGAATGAGAAATCCAGATTAAGCCTGCTATTTTGGCGCATCTTCAAAAATGGCTTCCATGGGCTGATTTTATCTATTTTAATTTCACGCAAAGCAGGTGTATCTGGAGAAGATCAATCTTAGTGTTATTTGTTAAAAATTGTTATTAAAGAACCATAACAGAGATGAAAATCACTGATGTATTAGACAGGGAAGTTAACAGCAAAAGGTCACTGTGAATAACCAGGGGGCATCTCACCAAAAATATTTTCCTAACTAGTGACCATACACACTGCAACTGAATCGGTGTGTTGCAAACCAGTAATATGGGCATGTGGCCAATTTAGTTTTATTTTATACTAGTTTAAAACATTAAACAGTCATTAAACAGTGTGAGGGGTAGTTCGAGCTCACGAGTGAACTACCCACTTATATATCAAATCACCCCTCAGTGTACTCACACAAGAAGATCCAATTTGTTTAGACTCGTTAGGTTTGGTCACCCATTACCTTGAGTGAGGCCAAAGGTCTCCGTTCCTAGTTATAAGACGTTTTGGCTTTTCTATATGTGTTACTTTAACAATATATCTAAGTGCACAACAAAAGCTATTGTATGTAGAAAAGCCAAAATGTCTTATAATTTGGAATAGAGGGAGTAGTTATTATCTAGACTCTAAAGTGTTTTTTTTTCTTCATACACACGATTGTATATCTTCCTGATTTGGGGTATTGCAAGGAATTGAATTGCACATTGTACAAACCATTCAAGCTAACAAACTAACCTCCAACCAATAAATTACATCCTGCCTAACAAACAAATAAAAATCGACTTGACGATGAAGGAAATAGTAATAAATGCCTAAGTTAGAGACATGTATAACAATACAATATTGAAAATTAATGCTGTTTCTTTATACTTTCCAGTTTCATTGGGTTTTGTAATTAGTAATAACCACCAACATGATACACTAATAAACGGAACAAGTAACTATATGTAATTAGGAATTATAAGAACTTGCCAACAATGCGGACAACCAGTTTGCGAGGTGAACTTAAATCATCCCAAGCATATTGTTCTGATTCTTGAGGGCGTAATACATCCAAATCAACTGAATCCTAGAACAAAATAATATATGTATCAGTAATATCATGATAATGATTGGTTCCCTGATAGAATAGAATTAGAGATCTAAAAAAGTATCTGCACCTTCTGGAAATACATGATAGATGATTCAGTCAAGAAATTTTCTATTCGATATGGGAGTGCAACCTTTGGTGGTTTAGTGAAGTGTAAGACAAAAGAAGAAGTCTCTTGAACAACATCAACAGAAGCAAACAGTTTCAGCTTCCCGGCATTCAAAGGGTCTCTTTTAATACCATCTGCCCCCACTCCTTCTGATCTAAATTTCAAGAAAAAACGACCAATTGATGAAACACATATTGGTCCAGACCAACTGTATCCAGGTTCTATTGGACAGAACTGGATAAAAATGTGAGAATCCTCAAAAGCATTTCTGTGCTTCTTAACAAATAAATCAAAGTAATTTACTTCTCGCTTTTTCCCAGGTTTACATGTCTGTAAGGTAGCCCGCTGTTTAGCCTCAACTGTCAATCCATCAATGTCGTGCTACGTAATTGGTAACCAAAACCATAAGTATCAGATGAGGGCAACTACAAATATATATTATCTTGGATCTCAACAAAACATTTTACAGCATAAGTGACGCACCTCAACAAAACATTGATGAACAGCAATTGCAGCATCAGACTCATTTGAAACAACATATCTTGGAACTAATAGTACTACTTGTGATGGTAAAGGCAAGTTATAAAGAACAGGTTGCAAAGACAATCCAAAAGCAGCCATACGATGAGGCAATATATTATCTTGGATCTCAAGGAAAAATTCAGTGAAGCCAGACAGTGCTTCCAAATCAATAATAGCTTCTGATCCTTTCTCGTCATGTAGGCTTATTCGTAATTTACTTGACCTGCCATGTATAAGTTATAAACATGATTTGAGAACTCAGTGCCAGGGAAGCATATTGCTTTGCATTTGCATTTACAGTAACACCAAATATATCTAACAAATGAAGAAAATGGAACCACTTTCCTGACTTTATATTATATATCATCAATAATCAAAATTATATTAGCCAATGAAGAAGTTCACAATAAACAAAGTGTTAGCCTAAAAGTTTAAATGGACTAAACAGTATCTATCATTTAGCTGTTTATTCGAGCTAAACGGACATAAACGGATTAAACAGTGATTAAAGAGGATAAAATGGCTGGTTAAACGGTCACGGAAAGCCATTGTGTAGTCTTTACACGGCATGTAAACGGGCTAAACGGCCGTGTAGGGGAACAGATATGAATTAAATGGTCCTCGCCTTGAGTAAGACGAAAAGATAGAAAAAAAAAAATGTGTGCTCATAGTTGCAACATTGAACAGACGATGCACGTTGCTGTTTATGAAGAACTTACTGGCAGAACCATTAAACCAGCCATATGATTATGATACAATTGGCCATCAAACATTTTCTATAGTACTGAAACAATTGTGCTGTGATCAGGCAACTCTATCATTGGTCTAAGGCTACAGCAAAAAACCAGCTGAGGCTTAGGTGAGGAACAAACTGTTCATACCCATAGCAGATTGACTATTTGCAAAAGCAAACTCTACGATACAAGACATGGTCACTGAATGAAATTTTGTGCAAAATAGCTAAGCTCCACTGTGTTGAATCAAGAACCATTTTTCAATTAGCAGAGAACAAAGCCAATGTGACTGCTTACTTTATAAACCAGGAGCTCATTGACATTGAGGGCAAAATACAACCATGTTGGGGAGGAAGATTGATACTGTTCATTCCAGATTCCAACCTGCAAGATTTCAGCATTTCATGAGCAACCATTTAAGATTGCTTACCTAGTGCTCAAATTTACATACACAGGTAGTGGTTTTTGATGTGAAGCTGTGCACTGTAGCGTGTAGTCACTGGTATTGTGTAATGTGTATCTTGTGAATACAGCAACCTGCACAATCAAGATATTGACTATCAGGTTGATCATTTGATGTCTTCAGACCTTTTAATTCCCAAAGACATGTGGTTTCACCAGATGTCAATGGGAAATTAAGCAGCAACAACATCAAAATTGTCATCGTACCTCCAACAAGCCTTTCTCCTGACGTAGCAATCTTAAAGAAGAATGAAACTTCCCAGGAACAAATTCTAATTGCATGTCAAGAAACTGAGCTTTACTCGTCTGCTTTTGCATTCTCTTTACCCAGTCACTACTATTAACTGTCTTAGACTTTGAACCATATGAAACCAGTGTGACTGAAAAATTAAATAGTGTAGGATTCACATAGAAATAAGCACTTGAACCACTTATGATCATTGCCTGCTTGCCAATACTGCCGAAGCCATCTTCTATGACATTTCCTATATTTTAGTATATAAACAAATAAGTAAAACATATCCTTTAGTTGTTTGCTTCCTTCAATAGGAAGATCCACTTCTCCAAAACTAAACGCTCATAGATAAGAGTTTACCCTGTTGACAATCTGTCAGAACCACGTGTATGTCTGATTGCAAGAAATTATACACTTGTACAGTTGGATATATGAAAATTTCTCTCTGGAACTGCAAAGCAACTGGAGCACTTCTTTCAGAAACGCGAGTTCCATTTGTAGGCTGCACAGGCACATCTCTACCAAGAATATGAATTAAAAAATGAAGATCTGTAACTTGATGGCCATTGGAAAAAACAGGGCAACTTAGAGAACTGAAAGAAGACTTCATGGAATCAACATTGAAGGCTTTCCTTAGGTTATAGTTAAGCTTTTCCTATAACCCCAGATATTCGGCTGTTTTTTTCACCGGTGATGCCCTCTGACCACTTCATTGAAGCTAGCTGGCCAGTATTTTCAGAATGTTCCGAAATATCAGGTCTAATTGACAACATAAAATTTCCTGAAATGGATTGGACAGCTGTCACCTGTCAGATAAGCGCTATATAATAACTACTACCTCTGACCTGAATAATTGACAGTTTAGGCTCATGCACCTGGATGCTTAATAAAAAGTTGCAACCACAAGGAGCATGAACAACACATAACACATGATAACGTATATGGGATGATAATATTTGAACTTAGTTTATGATCGGGATTGCATTTTTATCAATATTCGAATATTAGAGCACTACCTGACTATTAATTGATAACAATAGCACTATGTACAAAAAGAAGAGAAAAATACATGATGAACACATGGGTTATGAAACACATAAAATTTACAATTTGAGAGAAATCTGAATGCAAATAAACTTGCATCTGTTAGACTTCACAAGTGTTCATGTAAGCGGGTGCAAGGTAAGAAGCGCCTAATAATTTACCCATGAAGGCATCTGAAAACATAAGAATGACTGCAAGAAGTAGCCAATAAGAGGGCCCTTTGGCTCTTGGCTGGGGCTGCAGCACTACAGGATTTGCTTCTAAGGACACTTACACTGCAATCTAGTTGTGTTAAGTGAGTTGATCGCTATACTCTAAGGGCCTGTTTGTTTGAGCTGAAGCTTTTGAGCTTATAGCTCAAAAGCTAAGTTTTCTTGCTTTTAGCTTCTGGCTGTTGACTTTATGCTGTTGACTTTTGTAATATTTTTTAGTATTTTACTATTGAATTTGTAATAATTTTTTAGCTTCTCAGCACACCAAAAGCTAGAAAATCTCCCCTCATAATTTATTTCCTCAAAAGCCAGCTTTTCAAAAGCCAACTCAGTTGGTCTGTTTATTTCAGCATATGACAAAACAGGCCCCGAGTGTGGCGAGCGTTTTTAGCTTTACCCTAGGATGTGAGTGGGTGTCTTTGGGGCAGGGATGGGATTTAATCCCTAACCTTCGCATTTGTACTTATTTCTTCTTCTTAATGAAATGACACACAGCTATCCAACGTGTTCGAGAAAAAAGGCATTGAACATGGAAACTCTTTCTCGTGCAAGCTACATAGAGGAGTCTGTAGAATAACTGCAAAGTATACAAAGCATAGTATGCAGAATTAAGACTACAATAAAGTGTAATTAAAATCATTTATAAGTACTACCATTTTCCAAGGTAAATAATGATATTGTTAACAACAATAAACAACACTGCTGTTATGGGCAGCCAGCTGAGCCCTTTGGGCTGGGGTGGCGTTGTAGATGGTCCAAGTCCTGTAGCACTGGGCGTTACTGTAGCAGTGTGGGTTGACAGTAGGGGTAAGATTAGGTTGTTAGGGTTAGGGCCAGCTATAGATCTATATAAGCAGCCACTGTGCACCATTTGTAACCAAGCAATGAGGAAGAATTAATCCTAAATTCCTCAATCCTCTAGTCTCCCTCCAAGACAACTTTGCTAATGATCTAGTAAGGATCATAACATCTGGTATCAGCCATATTTCAAAGGTTGAGAAGATATAATGTTTGAATATTCACTAAATAGTGAAGATAATACCCAAAGGAAACTAAGTAAAGTTTATGTACAGTGTGGCCCTATGGAGGGCCTCTCTTATCCCTTTTCTCCAATAGTTTTCCATCGATCATCACGCAATAACTTAGCAGCTAATAATAGCTATTTCGTCATGCAAAATGGAATCAACATCATGCCAAGATAATGTATAGTTACTTGCCAAGTGCTAGAGACATCAACGCTCTTCTCGGTCCACCAGACAAATCCATGGCGTCGAATACCCCAGTAGATTCATCAACCATATCTCCACTTCTAACTGTGACAAATGCAGCCTCTTCACTAGATTTGTTTGGCCTCTGAAACCGAAGTTCAAGAGGAAAGTCACTCTTATTATGAACCCTCAACAAAGGTTGAACTGAAAGACATAAGCCTTCCTGCATTTAGTTAGCATTATGAGAAGGAAAAATTATAATACAATAATCATTATGTAAGGAAAAGTACAAAAGCATTTGCTTTCCAACCTCAGAATTCTGGGACACCTTGACCACAATAAATGGTCCAGAAAAGGTCCTCGGGTCTGCAGAGGTAATGGAAAATAGTTCAAACCAAAGATACTTTAAAGCAAGCAGACTTAGAACAAAAATATAACTTTGGAAACATATATCTAAAAACTGCTGAAATTTCTATGAATGAATATTCTCTGAAAGAAATACCTTTGACTGGTGACACACGGGTTCTCCATGCAAAAATACCAGACTTGTGGAGAGAGATGCTGATTGGAATAGTTGAAAATACCCCTTCCTTGAGTAAGCAAATAGAAACCATATTTTGATCATGTGAAATATTATCATCAAATGTCAAGTGCCTGGAGGATGTGTAAACAAGAAGGGTCAGACAAAACAGGAGTAGAATACAAAGCGCAAGGGAAGGATCAACATCCAAAAGACTGAATGAGTCATAATCCATTGTCCAATGATGACAATGTGCAAAGCATTAAGCATATCCCTTGCTAAGATGACAAGAATTATCTAAGTAACCAACAAAATAAATAGACCTCAAGAAAACTGAAGTTGATTGTTGCCCAGGAACTATTGCGTCCCCATTATCTTTAAAATGACAGATAAGTGCCAACCTTGAGCCGTTCTTTATCTGCAGAAGCAATGGTTAGTATGGTCATACCTCAAGAAAGGGCCAATAGGTAGGTAGGTAGGTAGGGAGGGAGGGAGGGAGGGAGAACAGAAGTACATATGCAACACCCTACTGTGAAATAATGTGTAGACTATGTCAAAATAGAATTGCACATATCATTATTAGAAAGGTAGATGTAACATTGCGGTTCATATCCATGCATCCAACATGAAATCAACTCTGGTTATCTTAAATGATACTAACAGAAGTTTTAGTTTATACCTTGCAAGAGTTAGGAAAGATAGCCGAGTTTCTGACAGCATATGGACCCATCAAGTCTAACTTTCCAACCAAATATAGAAGGATGTCAAATGAAAGCTCATTAATAAATATATCCACCTGCAAGAACAAAGATGAACCTTCTGTCAAAAGAAAAGAATAAAGGTGAGATTAACTACATTGCAGCTAAACAATTCTTTGCAGTTGAAACAAGCATATTATTAAAGTAGCGCACCTGCTTTAATTGAAAGAAGAAACGGATGGCTGTCTTTCCATACTTAGTTACTGGGTCTGGGGTTAAAAACCTAAATCGAAAGAATGTATAGGAGGCGATAGGAGAGATGAGCTCTTCCCTGTGTGTCAGATAGCAAGAACTCAATTCCAAATCTCCTTGCCGGTTTGTAAGAAACCAGCAAAATACAATTAGACAAGAAAACAAATATAGATATTAGCACAAGACTGACCACAGATTTCTTCGTGCAATGAAGTACTGCGCTGAGACTTTAAATGAACTTAGAATCCTGATTTTAGATGGGAATAGTTGTGTAACGACACGGATATCACTTATGCAGGTTTGGACAAGTGGGAAAACATTATCTGTATCAGAGACTTCATGAGTGATGGTAAAAACAATCTTGTCAGCATTGATGATTACATGTTGAGAACTTGCACCACTTGCCAATCTATCCCTCACAGAAAAAGGCACATCATCTTCCACATCTAAGTAAGTGCTATTGTCCAAATTCATTTGGTTAACGGTAAGTCTTGAAGCATCAGAAAAAATAGAGTCATCAAAAACCTGCACTTTAAATGGATTTCCTGGCTTTTTCACAAACTCTAGCAAGCCATCAACAAATGCAATGCCATAATCGTTTTTCTTGTTGACAAGATGGTACGAACACTTCGGTATAACCTTGTAAGGTTTTCCATCATCGCTGTCATCATCAGAACTATCAACCCTGAAAGGAAGTGTGCTCCAAATTGAACACGGCTTGTCAACATCAGAAGAAACTTCAACGAAATCTGATGCTTGAGAAAAACTAAGGGCCAACTCTTTGCCTTCATTATTCTTTGCGCATAAAGACAGAAGAGAAATACATTGTGTGTTGGATCTCCAGCTCTTATGGTGTTTCACCTGGAAAAAAAAAGGTGATATAGTCTTTCTAAAAACTACATAGGTGCAGCATCCACAGTAGATAGCTATGATTAATAGCGAGAAATCAATTCCAGTATATAGGATTATAGGTATCAAGTGATAAAATTAAATAGAGAAATTAATTCTAGTATAAGGTATCAAGCTATAACCTTAAACAATGTGCATTCACCAGCAAGGGAATAATGGTATGCACCAACCACTTGGTATGTACTGCCAGTGTGTTTGACTGATACATACATCTGTTGATTAAGATCCCTTATAGCAACAATAGCTCCTGTTGGGGCAGTAATACGTGGATTAGCACAGTATCATTTAGGTCTATAAGACGCATGTCTGTCATTAAGCAGAATTACCATCAGGTATAGTATAATCCATGGGATCTAGCTGTGCTTGGTGACTGGTGCCACCAGACTGTATTTTCTTCTGAGTTGAACAAGAACTCATTATCCCATAAACAGGAGCAAGTAGTGATGAGATCATCTGCAGATAGAAGCTATACTCATTAGATAATTCGTAATTTCATAGAACATAATGTGTAGTAGACCTGGACCAAATCTTGGATAGACATGACCTTTTTTTTTGAAAGAAATGACCAAATGTTTTATACTCATAAACTGAAATGGATTTTCCATATTCCAGATTTATGTCTCCAAAACTGAGTGCTTGTCACAGAAGTGGATGCAAATGGCACATGTTGGCAAAAAGATATATATTTTTTTTATGAAAACTTTTTGCAAGGAATCATGGTTAAATGGGGGAAAAGTGTTCATAGCTGAAAATAAGGGTGTTAGTATATGACATTATCCATGGAATTAATGATGAAAACAGACGTAATATACAGTCATAAATGCGCCAAATAAGCTCCAATTCTGAACATGGATAGGAAAGAACAATTCTGAACATGGATAGGAAAGAATAATAGGGTGTCAAATGATGCTAGTACTATCAAGTCCTAATTTTTCTCGTATTCTCTACTTGTTTTTTCCAGAACTACTAGTCACCCATAAATTACAGACAAAGCATAATAAGTCCAGGAGAGAGAGAGAGAGAGAGAGAGAGGCATCACCTCAACGTTTGAGAGTGACATTGCCACCTCCAAACCAGAAAGAGACCCACTTCCCGACCAATCACCACACAAATGTTCCAAACCGGAGCGACCATCCGATTTTTCTCTCTCGATCTTGAGATAAGCGGAGAAATGCTTCAGGATATGATTTTCATGTGATGAAAAATCTAGTGATGTGTTGCCTGAACTTCCAAGTGCAGAATTTGAGCTTGAAGGAGCTTCGTGATCATAACTACGCATATTGTCTGCTTCTACAAATGGGAGATATTCTTGAATTTCAGACTGAGGTGAAAGATCAACAGACTTGCTGGATCGAAAACGAGGTCCTGGTACATCTCTTAATTGTTCACGGGAATTCTTACGGATACTACTAACAGTGGAGATCGAAAGGTGCTTCACTTCAAACAAAAACTCCATGCCAAGATTCATTTTTTGAAGACTCACATCAACTTCAAAAGTTAATCCCTCATGTGCACCTAAATGTAGGAAAAGATATATAGTTTACTGGCAGTACAATTGAACTAAGGATAGGCATATAAAACAATTACCTGATTTATCCACAACAACAAGAGTCAGGGATATCCAAGTTAATTCAATATCAAGGCATTTGATGAGACTCAATTGGGATTCCTCACTTTGAACATGAGCACCTAAAGGCACTGTTGTTGCCCCTCTCTCAGTATACGTGTTGGTAACAATATAGTCACCTCCTGCAGAAATTGGAGCTACCTTATCTTTGACTAGGCTTGATGTTGTCCGCAGTGAGAGATCCACAAGCAGCCATAAGTAAAATTTGCAACACAGAACAAGCTTAGCTAATGAAATTGTTTCCAGAAAGATGAAACCACCCTGTCAATAGCAGTTATAAAGTATAACTTAAAAGCGAGACAACAAAAAGGGGGATGCCAATGAGGAACAACTCAGAAATAAACTAAATGCATCATAGCTGGACATTTTCACGATAAAAGCATGCAAAACAATGTCAGTATAGCTAATCAGAAACCATGTTAGCAGAATAAGCAAAAAAGACTTCAAGAGGAGTGGTGCACCTGGATTTTGCATTTGACAACCTGAAGATCATCACGGATCAACAGTGACATTTTATGTTTGCTGTGCTGCCTCAATTCGGAAAGGTAACTGTGTATTCTGTAGTCCCCAACAAAAAACTCCGTAAATTCAATTTTAACTGAATACCAATTTCCTAGAAAAGCAGATAAGCGATGACTTCTAGATTCATGTTGCAATTTCTTATCAGTCAAGTTGATATTGGAACCAACACTAATATGAAAGATGCATTCTGATATAATGAGCTGGTTCTTGCTATGCAGCAAATCACTTGATATGTATCCATGCAGGAGTTTATCATTATAAGTACTCATTTGAGATTGATTCTCGAATATCACACACTGAATTCCAGATAAACTAATGAGGAAGTCTGTGCATTCTCCATTAAGCAGAAGTTTCACAGAAGAACTTTTGATGCAGAACCCAACACCTAGAGCTAACACATCAAGTGATTCCTGTGTTGCTATGCCCTCAAATACAGGTGAGCTGCTGATGTAGTTTACATAACTATTGATAAAAACAGCAGGATTTATCAAAAGTCCACCACGTGAAGCACTAAAGATGATGTCTGCTGACTCCAAATCAAGTTGCATTTCAACACTGAGTTCTACATGAGGATCCACTGTGTCTTCCTGGGCAATATGTTCAACAAGCTCCATTGTGCTCCCCTTCATATCTTTTTTATAAAATGATGCTAGTCTTCCAATAAAATCTCTGGAATACTTAAAGTTTCCAGGATCAGACTTCAATGCCTCCAAATGCATGCTTTCGATAAGCTGCAGTGTGTTGATAACCACCACAAGTGGAGTAAAGTGAGTTAAAGCAGACATTACAAGGAGTAGAATACTTAGTTCAGAAATATAAGCCATGAAATGATTTAGGGGAAAATTCCATTTGTTGTTCTTAATTCTAATTCTCACATGTACGCAATAAGTCATGCATTATTCATCCCCCCTCACAAAGCATTGATAAATATAAATCGATAAATGATTTAATAATGTCAAAAAAAAAAAATGATATAATCTGCTGTGCATACCTGGCAAACCATGAAGAGTTCATCCATGCAGAAGAAAGCTAGGAAACCAATGATCCTTCCTTCTAAGTTAGTAGAGATGACGTTTCTCACCCCAAAGAAGGAATAGACATAATTCCTGCAAGGTAAAATAAAAGAATTAAAAGCAGATAAAACATGCAACTTGATTTCACAACAAATAGCAATTGTACAATAAACAACTTCAATTGTTCATAGCTTATTGGATTACATGCTACTATTATAACAGCTCTCATAAGACAACCTTTCAGACTCAATTTCTCATGCCAAATACCAGACCAAAAATACAGTTTAGGCAACATAGTGAACGAAAATCTTTTGAGAGTCACACGTCCACAAAAAAGAAAGGTCAACAAATGGTACCTGCTAGCTGAAATCAGGAAACTGCATGACAGTGGTCCACAAATGTGAGACTGCTGATTTGCCTCTAGGTTATCTATCAGAAGAGTTAAACCAGCAAAGATGAAGCAAGCATCAAGCATAACATGCCCTGGATAAACATTCCTTGCACTACTTTCTATTTGTTGCTGATGACATTCTTGGGGCTCCTTCGCACTAACAAATGTTTTATGTGATTCTTTAGTATGAGAATTTGCTCTTGGAGAAGTTGAAGAAAGAGATGCTGGCCAAAGAGCACATTCCACATATGCTAGACTGAAAACTATGCAAGACCTGCTATTCATCTGAGAAACCAACGGCTTGTATATGTCTTTGCTATTTTGCAACATATTATTTTTATCAAAGAATAACCGTATACTTGGACCAGCAACCAATGCTAGAATATGAAGCGTGTTTTCTGGAATCACATCTAACATTGCAACCTTTATTCTATGATTTGATGATCTCAACTTGTCAACAAGTCCACTTGTAGAGTCTAGATAGGTATCACCACTGTTTGAAAAATCAGGTGATCTTTCAGTTAGTTCTTTTGGCTGTTTGTGGTGCGTGAACTGTCTGTACAGCCGATAAGTTGATGAAGCACATAAATAATCCAAATCAAGGTTTAGTCTCCCCATTGTGAATCTACAATGCTGGTAACCACTTATACTTTTGCAAGGATCAATGAGAAAAGATTTGAATTCAAAAATAACAGAAGGTTTTTCATGATGAATCACACCCGATTCATTGTATGCATTGCTAATTATCATCCAATTTGACCATAACTCATCCATATTAGTCTTTATAAGGGCAGTGGACAAATCATCATTGAAGTAAAAAGATCCATCGGCCTGTTGTGGGGAGAATGGGCTCATACTAGCTGAGTCAGACCAGAGAATTATCCTAGAGTCAGTGTCCTTGGTGAACTCTGCTGTTCCAAAAGATGAACTCCTCCTGGGACTGTTGCTACTGTCTGCTTGTACCAACTTTGGGACACTGGAAAGGCATGCCTTCAGTTCCCCTAGAACTAGAAAAAATGATTGTGTGGTGCAACCAGATGAGTAAAGTAAGCATGATGACTTCATTACAAGATGCACCGAAGCTAACTGAACCTGAGTATTTCTTCTGTCTGATCTTTTCATGCTGTCTGATCTTTTCGTGTCAGTGAAACAATCAACGACTGGTAACAAGGTTACAGACAGTTCCCCAAGGTGTACGCTGACATGAAGCTCCATGTCAACATCATAAGTAGAACCAGGAAAAATAAATGCATGTGATGCTTTGCTTCTAGAGCCCATCGTCGCCCACACTGAGCTCAATATGAACACAAGAAACCTCCATAAATACAAGAAGGGCCTAAAAATTTTCAACAATGAAGAAACCAGAACTGCTTTCGATGATTCCTGCTTCATCAATTGCTGTGACACAATCAATTTTGAACGTGCAGCACGCCGTGCTCTAGCAATAGCTTCAACAGGAATTTTATCCTCCAGATCAACAACAGTTTCCCATTGATGTCTAATAGTATTCAAGAGTTTCTTGTTCCTTGATACCCCGCCACAGTTCCTTGCAACAATCTTGTCTGAGGGATACCCTACCAATGTCAGCAACAGTACATAAGCATGGACATAGCTCCGCCAGAAAGCAGCACAGCTTACGGCCTTGCTTAAAGAAAACCTTCGGCACATTAATGAGCTGTCAACTTTTTGTGCAGCAGTTTTCCAAAGCTCTCTGCCGTTCCTAACCGCATAATCTTCCTTTTGGCTTGCAATATCTAATATCACCATTAAACAAGGAGCAAACTTAGGCGAAATTTCCCAGCAAGCTTTGGGAACATGAATGCCAAAGCCAGAAAGTTGTAGATTATCCAATCGGACTGAAGCAGATGCACCAGTGAAGGATGCACTGCAATCTACAGAATCATTCTCCTTCATCAGGAATTCAAATTCAGCGCAGTTAACAGACAATTTATTCTTCTTTCTGGATGACATTAAAGACCCAACCAGTCCTCTGAACAGAGTGCTGCGGAAAACAGGCTCAGGGCCAAACCGTAAGTCAGTTGTCCTCAGTATGAAAACATGGGAGTCGTCAAGGTATCGAACTTGTATCATGACATCATCAAACCGCACCTGACCACAGTTCAGAAGGACAGCCGAAAACACTGAAGCTAACTTATCCTCCAGGGAGTTAACTACACCTTCAATCATCTCATGCAACATTTCACCCTAACAAGTTGAACAGGAGGCGGAATTTTTTTTTTATTATTTTTTTTTGTCGGTGTTTACGAAAGCATCAAAATAACTTGACTAATGACTACAAATCCAAGGGTCAAATGATGTGCAAGTACCTGAGGGTCCAATGATGCAAGCACTCGCTTCTTCTCCTTAGATACCCACTCCTTGTAGTCTGGTCGCTGCTTCCTCGGCGCAGGCTCCCTTCAGAATAGACACCATTGAAGCGTCACTCTCTTAGTTAAGCAATAAATTTCGCAAAGGCACGATAAGAAACACTCCATGATAGCACAATGCCACAATGGTTCAGCACAACAGCAGCCACACTGCTCCACCGACCACCAGTAAGAGCGGCGCGAACGCAGGGGTCGCGGGGCGTATACCTAAGGGTGAGCGCGACGTCGACGCCGCGCACGACGGCGTCGATCGCGGGGGCGGCCCATGGCGAGGCGGCGAGCTCGACCTCGGCGGCGGCCGCGCGGTCGAACGTGGCGGGCCAGGACGGGGACTCCCCGGCCCCGGCGGCGGCGTTGAGCGCGGCGACGTCGAGCTGGAGCCCGCGTGCGACGGCGCGGGAGCGGGCGAAGAGGCCCGGATCCACCCGCAGCTCCGCGGGGTCCGCCGCCAGCCACGGCCGCAGCGCGGCCAGCAGCCGCGCACGCAGGGCCTCCGCGAGAACCATCGAGACGACGGGCACGCGCCGCTAGGGCTCCATTCGGGGGTTCCGCGAGCTGCGACGGCGAGGAGGAGTCCGGGTTGCAGCGGTTGCGCTTGAGGGGGGCTTAGGGGCAGTGCGGCGGGCGGCGCGGGGAGAAGGAACGAGTAGAGACAAGGGGGAGACGGGAAGCTACAACTTCCAGCAATGGGGACAACGGGGACAAAAGGGGATAACGATAGCGACGATGGGAGCAGCTCCCACTTCCGGCAATCACCAATGAGCTGCTGCCATTTCCTCTCTTTTTTCTCTCTTTTAAAATTCTTTCTAAATTTAAACATTAGATTCTCGTGATCGGATCTGACGGACCAGATTAAACTATTTTACTTATGTTATGATCTGGACTGGTTGACCTAATCTATACCTACTACTAAAGTGGAAAGATTTCATTCCCTCTTTTTTCGTCATCCACTCTTTGTTCTGTCCTTCTCTAACGGGCCGCCATTAAGTAGAACCCATGGTTAACACGCGAGGAGAAAGAAAGAAAGAATTCTCGCCAGGAAAGCACCGCATGTGCACAGAACACAGAACCCTATCCTCTTCGCACCCTACTCCAAGGTGGCGATAGCGGCGCGATGGACGGCGGAGGCGCGCCCTCGCCCGATGCCGCCGCTGGCCCCGCGCCCAGCGTCACGGGCACCCCTGCCGGGATCAGTAAGCTGCCCCTAACCCTTCCCTTCCCCTCTCGCCAAACGCATCTCTCACTGTTGCCAATTCGCGAAGTTTCAGAGTGACCTCCTCTTCTACGTTTCCTGGCTTGCCGTCGACTGCAGGCTACCGGAGCCTGGCTCACGCCCCAGTTGGCGCAGCCCAGGCAATGATGGGAATAGCCCCGCGTGGCCCTGGCAACCGAGCCAGCAGCGCTTGACTAGACGGCGATCGGTCCTGCTGCGCTCAAGGAGACCTAGGTGGCATCTATGTCGATCTCATGGACGGCGGCAGAGCCTCATGGCACGGCGGCAGCGTTGGATCCCAAGGGCGCTGCGGTGATGGCGGCAAGGCAGATCAAGGCGCTGCAGCAGCGGCGACCTCCACCTTAGTTGGTCACGGCAGCAACAGCTAGCAAGATGGGTTTGTTTCTTCACCAATCACCTGCATTTAGTTATTCGCCAATCTCCTGCTATATAATCTCGTAATGTGTGTCCAGAATATGTAAGCTTTTCACTTCTAGATGAGTAGATAGATGACTAGCCAGAATATGAATTGCAATCACCTGCAGAATAAGTTTGTTATCAATAAGTGCTCTCTGTTATGATCCTAACAGCAGAAATCATGAACTGCATGCTGTCATTTGATAATTTTCAGGTTATCAAACCAAATACTACCTTGTTTTGCCGATTCTGAAAATAGAGAGCATGCAGCTGTAACAATTGTGTGAACATACTTTGGCATGATAGGCATTCAAGAATCTGGTAGGTTTTCTGTTAGGTATGATAAATGCACAAACTGCTAAAGTATTTTCGAGAAGTAGAGCAAAATACTGTTCCTGCTCAAAGCACTAGGACTTTGATGTTGCTTGGTAGTGTTCAGTTAAACTTATGCGCACCATTTTGAAAATAAATGGCTTTGTGAACTATTTATTGTCAGGATAAAAATTGCATGTGGCCATCAAGTGTTTTCATGTGGTGTTCGTATGCTGAACTGGATGTAAACCACTGAACCTTGAGAAAGTGATGTTCATCTATATTGTGGTCACTGGTCACCAAATATATGAATTAAAATAGCTTTGCATCTAGCAATAACACGGAGTCCAATTCTTTTACATGTTGAGTTCTGTTGTAACGCACGGGTACGTGTGCTAGTTTATAATAATAAGGGATGGAATTTTTTTCTCGAAAGATTGAGATCGCAATACACGTGTTTTGGTGCTTACACCTCCCGCCTAGCAAAGTTAGGTTCAAAAACTTCACGGGAGAACTTGTAGGGAAAGATCTCCCACGAGGCCACGACACAGTAATTTTTTCTATCGACTTGGAGCATCACCAAAAGTTTACAAAACACACTCCTATTTTTTGTCTTCTTAAAACATAGCAAATATGTCTGTGCATTTTGATGGAAGAAAAAATATCAAATGCAAATTTAATTAGAAAAACTACGCTAGGGACGATACATATTATTTGTCTCACGATTTATAGATTTACAAGTTATATAATTTATTTTGTTATTATGGCCATAACAAATATAATAGTACAAGTTAATGTTGGTAACAATATACGATCTTTCTTCACCTAAAATAAATTGTAAAGTCATCATCAATCTGGTGACACCAAACCTCAATCGTGCTCACATATCCGTGTTAATATGAATTATCCTTCACTCAAAACTTACACGTCCTTATCCTACTCGGTTCTAATACGAAAACATGATTTATGTGTCCGCGTCTAATATGAAATTCTTAGAGCTCAAATGTCAATGTCCGGATTGAGTTTCAACAAAAGAACATGTTCCTGGTACAACACATGACATATATCTATGTACTATTAAGTTTGTATTTAATTAAAATATAGTCAATGTAACAATGTTGCGGAACGACGACGGCAAGGTCAATGCTGCAGGGAAAATAGAACGAGGGACTCCACCAAAAGTTGACGGAACGGAAAAGCCATAGAAGTCGATAACCATACAGGAAAGTGACGCGTGAGATTCTTCAGTAACGCCTTCAAGAAGGGGTGCCGTCTAAATATACCACCGTGGACGCCATCGCTATTAGCCTTACAGCATTTAAGGCAAGACTTTTGCCTATAATATGGCACCGTCGGCAGGAAGCATGGGTTTAGCAACGACGTCTCCAGCAAGGTATGTGGCGCCTCAAGACATCACCGTTGTCCGCGTGGCCAACAACAAGTTGAGCTTTCGCTTAGAAATTAAGCCATGTCTCACTCTGTCGCCTCAGACAGCAGCGGCCCCGATGCTAGGACCCGACACGATCCAGCATGGGCAGCCCGAGTCGCTCCGAGCCTCGGCCGGGCGCAACCACCGCAGTCCCGACCACCAAAGGCCGAGCGCGCGCGGGCTAGTACAATAAGACCAGGCTGGCTGCAGCCCCGCGCGGCAAGGACGCAGCCTGGCGGCACGTCCTCGGCAGCAGCCCAGCAGCCTCGTGTCGGAGGGACGCGCGCGTGCTGCCGCAGATCCACGTCGGCAAGGCCACCGGGACTGTTTTTGCGGCAGCGGCGGCGTCGCCCCGAACCGGGACGCGGGGCCTTCTTTCTTCCTGAAACTTGCCTGATGCTATGCTTGTCCGGTCTTTCCTAGCTAATGGGATGTTGCCGTCAAGAAAAATCGTCGCGCGCTTTAGTAGTGTCGCCATTTAGGGTATGTTTGGTAGGGATCTAAATTTTTATAGAAATATTTTAGATCCAAATTCTCTCAAAAAAAACGCTTCAAAAGATGAATTAGAATCACTTGGTAAAACCGTTTGATTGGTGTGCTAGATTCTAATAATACATACAAGAAACAAGAGAAACATAGGGGAATCGCTGCGAAGCCACTCAATGGCCGATCCACGAACTCATGCATAGCAGGTGAAATGTTTCTCAGGCGAAATGTTTCTCTTTTCACCCGTTTAGCACCGTTCCAAGCGATTCTCCAAAGAATCCGAACGGATTCGGCCAACCAAATGGCCCCTTAGCACGCAACCACGGATGCCTAATAAGTCACTAATCCACGTTAAACCACTCTCACGCAATAGCAACAATTTGATCACAAAAGCAAGTGCTCCAACAAACAACCTGAGGTATGTCGCTCGCTTCAACGATGTTCTAGTAGTAGTACTGGTGGTTTAAAAAAAAAAAAGGACAATGTGTGGTGGCGACATGTGTGCATGAAGCATGTTCATGAGTGGAGCGCAACGTTTTGGAACACACACAGCTTGGAAATTAAAAAACTAGATAAAACATTATAAAATATTAAACAAACAGCTTACACATAAACGACAAATCGACAATGAAAACATATATAATCCATACTCCGTAGTCCGTCCTAGCTAGCCATAGCCGTCGTTAGCATATTATTCTCGTGTGAGAGCGAGGCTGGCTAGACTCATGAGCTGGTGGCTTCCTTCCCCAGTGCAGCAAGCAGGTTGGAGGCGACGACCTCCGCGTGGCTGCTGCCGTGGGAGGACCCGTCGTCGAACGTTGGGAGGAGGCGGTGGCGCTCGCCGTCTCGGAAGGACCACCTGACGTGGATGTCGCTGAAGCCCTGGGCAAAGCCGGTGATCGACGCGTAGCGCTGGTCGGCTACGGCTACGAACCTGATCTTGTGGCCGCCGCTGGTCTCCATGCCGATGAGCACGTAGCGCTCGCCGCCGCCGCCGCCGTCGGCTGCCGGACCGCTGTCGCTGGCCGTGATGCTCGCCAGCGCACCTAGCGCGTTCCAGAGGCCCTCTGCTGTGCGGCTACCGCCGCCGGAGGTGACGTGGGTGAGGCGGCGGCGCTTGCCGTCTCGCTCTCGGATGGTGTAGAACCAGTTGCCGGAGCGGTTGGCGAAGCCGGAGGCGGAGAGTGTCTCCGACCACTTGTCGGCTACTAGCCTGATCTCCTCGCCGTCCTTGTTCTTGAAGGTCACCAGCAGGTAGGGCTCGTCGGCCAGCGGATGGCGGCGTTGCTCCTCATCCACTGCGGCGGCAAGGTCGTCGCCGCCGCCGCCGATGGCAGCTGCGGCGAGCACTACAAGCGTGACGAAGAGGAGAGAGGCAATAATAATAGAACAACGACGTATTACCCCCTCCATGTCCGTGGATTATGGATCACAGCTAGCGTTTGAGCAATGAGCAAAAGCAGTATGCTGTATGTATATATACATAATAACAATAATAAAGTGGTGATCTTGGCAAATTGAACGGACAGTCGGACACACGCATATCGCATTGGATAACCGTGCTACTAGTAGTGAGTTGGAGCATGCAAAGAGCCATGCTGTACTGTGCCCAGGCACTGGTCATGCAACACCTTTTACATTAGTAGTAGTTGTTTATCAGAACCACTTGCACTGGGCAGACAAAACCCATGCACCGCGCGCAAAAAGGTTCAGGCGCCTGAGGGTTCTTCGCGAATTCAGTCGCCCCTGGGTTCGAAAATTCAAAAAATTGCGCCTTCTATTTTTTGTTAGTACAATTTGCGCTTTCTGGTGACCATGGTCTGCAAGACCTGGCAGCCCAACAGCCTTCCTCAAGCCAAGCCCACCCAGGGGGGACGTTGCTTTTGCGAACTGACAGCCCATAATGACATGTTTTGGCGTCTCCTCCATTTCTGCACACACTTCACCGATAGCAGTATCCACTACATGTTTTTTTTTTTCAGGAGATTACACCTACTCTGAATCCTCCCTTGCACCAACAACCACATAAAAGAACTGAACCCGTCTTGGAGCATAACTATCCCATACAAATTTGGACGCTGGAATAGGTGCATCCCTTGATTTTAGAAGCCAGCTGTGTAGACCTCCTGAGTCATATTTACCATGTGGTGGTATAAGCAGAAGGCACCTTGTCTGCCATCCTCCATATCACTGAACTGACAATTTTCAAGCAGCCCGAGCTTCCCCAAGTTCACCGACCGCCTGCACAGATAGGCGTTCAACAAGGAAGTCTGAAGCATCGATCAACTCCAGCCTCCCTTACCTGTGCTGGAACCCCATTTGTTTGAGGGTGGAGTCCAGCTTGGCTTTCCAACTTCAAAGCACATGGTGCCTATTGCAAGTCATAGCCCTTGCGCAACCTTGCTCTCCTTGCTGAGAATGATGAATTCCGGATAGATCTCCTCTTTCAAGTCATCAATTCAGGCGAAGGACCGCACGTTTCACCTTGTAGCGGGGATTTCTCCCCGACGACGCCACGAACCAGAAATTCTCCATGGCCTCTCGAAGGTGCGCGACGTGAGTCGTGGTGACTTGACGGAGGAGTTTCCTCCTCTATTTATATACTCAATGATCAATGGAAAAGCGACCCGAATCTCATTTCCCTGTGTCTGATCTCATTTACATTACTCGACGTACTTAAAACTTTGCCAAGCGCAAACTGTAGGTGGCAACTAGCAAATGAATAAATAAAAGAAGAAAAAGAAACAATGTAGGTGCAGGCAAAGCATACGACTATTAGTGTTCTGAGAGAAGCTTTGCTAATCGTCGTGCAGAGATCCTCGTGTCAGGCTGTCATCGAAGTGAAGACGAAATAGCCGGCGGGCCGGCAGGCCGGCCAGGTCCAGCTGCAACTTGCAAGTCATCCGGGCCTCCCATTTGATTGGCAGATCAGTGTTCACGGCAATGGCACGCAACGCTTGCGGCTGCTGCATTTTTTGACTCTGGTACTGCTGAATGACAACCACTTGGTTCAGAGAAGCGACCTTCCTATTAGGACGCCTTTGGTTTGTGGATGGCCACAGCCTGCCTCGCATGCCGCGCACAGGCCCGCTCTGGCCAGGCTTAGCAGGTGCAACAGCTCTTTGTTTGGTTCGTGTACGCATGCATGCAGGCTCAGTTCCGCTGCTGTTTGGTTGTCCTGCACAGCTAGCACAAAAGCTATTTCTTGTGTCTGCACGCTCGTCAATACACACAGCCACGCGCTCGCGCTTGCATCGCTGGAGCCTGGCTCTAGGGAAACGCCCGATTCTCTCGTTCCTCCAGAGCCTGGCCGAGACCGACGTTTTGCACGCGCCGAGCAGGTGGAGCAAGAAACCAAACGCACAAAGGCTGAATCTGGCGGGTCTGGTACCAGGCAACAACACGCGCCCTTAAGGTGCTTCTCCTGGGAAACAGGTGATCCTAGCTAGCTGCCTTGCTTGTCCCGGATAACCTGCCGGCCTCGATGATTCAATTTGTCCACAATTTCTGCAAGACGGTATCAGTAGTGACGACTCATCAATCAACAGATAAAAAGCCGTATCAGCAGTAGTGACGACTCATCAATCAACAGATAAAAAGCCATTGGTTTGGGGGTAACTTGGCTGTCCATCTTGGAGTATTCGTCTGTCGAGACCAGAGATTGATGGCGATTTGTGTCGCACTTAGCTTGGAGACAAAAAAAAAAAAATGCTGCCCCTTTTAACTTCGCTGTACTTGAGCACTCATCACTCCTATAATAAATAAATAAATAAATCATGCCTGTTTGAGAAAGAGAAAATTAAAAGAAGAAGAAACCTCCCCGTCCGTTTTTCATGCCTGATTTACAAAGACTACAACATACACATCCCCTGCCCATTTCCCGGATGGATGACCAGGGTCCAGCCGTCCAGGGAATTTCCCCTCCCTCCCATAAAGAATGAACCGAACGCCCTGCTCTCTGTCTCGTTTGAGTGACCAGATGTGAAACTGCCAGATGTGTAAAGCGGTTTAGCATTTGTTTTGAATTTTCGGCAGACGAAATTCGGGGGCTGAGAAGTGTGTGAATGAAGAGCAGCAGTCGGATGATGCAGCACTCTACGTATGACTCTGAATGGAGTGGCTAGTTTCCGGCTCTGACTCCGGCGAGATCTCGCATCGATCTTGTGAAGAATCGTCTCGCTGTCCTTGGTCAGACACCGGTTCCCGATTTGAATTTTGTCGCCGTCACGCTCTCTTCCCTGTGTTTTTCGGCGGGTTCCTCAGTCAAACGGATTAGGATTACAGCATGCGACGACGAGGCACAACTTTCCCCCTGCGAAATCCAGTCCCTTCTTTCCAGTTTTCTTTTTCTATACCGCTGGTCCGTATGAAATACTACATCAAATACTCCCTCCGTCCACAAATAAACACAGTTTTTTGACTTCTGCAATTTGATTTCTATTTGACTGTTCGTCTTATTTAAAAGATTTTAATAAATACTATTTGTTTTGTTATGACTTATTTTATTGTTAGAGATATTCTCATAACGATTTATTTAATTTATTATTTATATAAAAAATTTAAATAAGATGAATAATCAAAAAGAAATAATAGAAGTAAAAAAAATCTTTTTTTTTTTGACGGAGCAAGTACTAAGTTAGCAACGAGCGTCGCGACTGCTCACAAAAACCTGCGTGAAATTTCTTCCTTCTACACGCACCTGGAAATGTTTCTTTATCCACTAGCTGTCGGTCGTACTAGAGGAGCTCGGAAGGTAGGGGCCGGCAGCGGACGGTGGTAGGATACGACGACGTGATACAATTGAACGGAAATTACCGATTTTTTGTAGCAACAAACATTATTACATGCGCCTAGCAGTTTAATCTTGGCCAGGTAAAAACACACACATGAAGCATATATACGGACATGGGCGGTGGAAATTAAAGCACATCCAAAACGAGACTTGAGACTTCTCTGAAACTTCACGACGGACTTTGGGAGGCCGTGTATTGTCCCTGTGCTTATTAGCAAGGCTCTCCCAGATGCCTGCATTGCATTGTTTTTGCTTGGCACGCACGGAACTCCGTCGCCGTCCACATTGACGCATCGCAGCCAGGAAACGAAGAAAAGGTACATGCATATCAGCATATCTATCGCCGCCAGAAGTGTAAAAACAGAAGTGTAGTGAACCACTGCCTCTCGCCCTCTACGTACTAGTACGTCACAAACAAGAGTTTACTCCGTATGTTTTAATAATAATCCGTTCGAATGGCATGGATCCTCGCCTATCCATTAATCTTTTCCACCGTACAGCCTCTCTCTTCATTATTTGGGAGTACTATTAGTGGAGTGGAGTATATGTAACCTGCCTTTACAAATTCATTGTCGACTTGTCGGGTAAAGCGCGTACACATGACACGTCTAGGCCTAGGGTTCTAGCAGCGGCTACAATAATTTGCAAGCGTGTGTTAGACCGGTCTTAATGGGAATTTCATCTCACAACAATGCATTTGGATTTTAGAAATAGTGCAGAAAAGGTTTTTTTTCCCATAAAACTCTTTTTACTTATGAAACTCTTATGATCTCTCTTCGTTAATACAGTGCCACATAACTATAACTAATGTTTATAAAACTCATATTACACTCCATTTCGAGACTGACCTTATTATACTTTCTTGTACCAAAAAGTGTCGACATGATTTATTGCGGTTACGGTTTATTTGTAGGGCTATTTTGTTGTGTCCTATGACGAGAGAAAAGGTTAATTCTGGCAGATAAGCTGAAGCAAATAGACTTGTGGTAATGGTACGAGTAATATTTTTTCAGTAATAGTATTTTTTATGGAGCAATCGGATAGACGGCATATATACATTACAAAGTTACACGGTCACGGTTAGTAGTATCTTTAAGAAGCTCTTTGCTTTCAAGAGTTGCTTGAGTTGAGGGAGCAAACAAACTTAACTCGTGAGCATGAAACGGGAGCGAACCAGGAACAGTTTTTTCTTTCTTTCCTTCGCCCACAAGTAAATAAAATCAACCTTTACATCTTTTTTTCTTGCAAACCAGCAAACGCAAGCCGAAAAAGTCCATAAACCACACGAAAAACGTGCACATCTTGTCCCAACATAACCGCCCCAGTCCCCATTTCTTCCCCACCTTTAACTTTCGTGCCAGCAGGCATCAGGTTGCTTGGGACTTGGGAGCTTCCACAGCCCCCTCTCGCACCATCTTCCGGGGCCACCGGCCGCAAACTGGTCACCGACCAAATCTCAACCACACCCAGCCCGCCACGTCAGCGTGCCACCTACTACTAGCTACTCCAAATGCAATCAACCAGAAATAAAAAAAACCGAATACTAGTAATACACAGCGCCATACGTACTACGACGTAGATACGGCGTATAAAAAACGAACTTTCTACGTACGTACACCGCCGTGTACCGCCTAGCTAGGCCAGCTACGTTCTACTCTCCGCTGCACAGTGCGCGCGCGAGCGCGGCATTTGTCGCTCACGCCGCGCCCATGTGCTTCGGCTCCGGCGCCGCCGCGTACGGCGTCCACGAGCGCAGCGGCGAAGGCGAGCAGCCCTTCCAGCAGCGCGCTGGGGTCGTCGACAAGCCGCGCGCACCGCGGTCGCCGCCGTCCGAGTCGTCGGCGACGCGCCACACCTTGACGGACCCGTCGAGGCTGCCGCTGTACACGACCCACCGGCGAGGGGCGCCGTCATCCTCGTCCTCGCCCTTCTCCTCCTCGTCCATGGCGACGCACTTGACGGGGCCCGTGTGGCCCGTGAGCACGGCGAGGCGCGAGTGGTCGGCGCCCTCGTCGCGGCGCCACACGGAGATGGTCCGGTCGGCGGACCCGCTGACGACGACGCGGCCGGCCACGGCGAGGCACAGCACGGCCATCCTGTGGCCCCGAAGCGCGCCGCCGTTCCTCGGCGCGGCTCCCGGCGGCGCGCCGCGACGCCACTGCCAGTGCGACACGGCGCCGTCGGAGGAGCCGACGTACACCACGCGGGCCTCCACGGCCACCGCGATGGCCGTCACGGCGGCGGCGCTGTCGCCTCCCTCCCTCAGCACGAGCTCCATTGTGTGCCACGTGTTGTCCCGCCCGCGGCCGTTCCTCCTCCCCGCCTTCGTGCCGCGCCGCCACACCTTGACGGTGCCGTCGGCGGAGCCCGTGAGCACGAGCGCGTCGAAGGACGCGGCGGTGACGGCGTTGACGGCGTCGTCGTGGGCGTAGACGGACTCGAGGCACCTGGAGTCGGACGCCCGCCACACCTTGAAGGTGCGGTCCCAGGAGGCGGAGTAGATGAGCCCCGCCGCCGCGTCCAGGCTCAGCGACGACACGGCGTCGAAGTGGCGCATCCACAGCCCGGCGTGGCGCCGCCGCGTCTGCACGTACTGCGACGGCCGGAGGGAGCTCCGGAGCACGTCCCGGAGCCGGGGCAGAGACCCCACGCGGCGGTGCTGCACGGCGGCGGCGGGGTCGCCCTCCGACGACGACGACGCGCGCCGCCACACGCGCACCTTCCCGTCCTGGTGGCCCGTGTAGATGCGGCCGTCGGCGGCCACCACGACGGCCTTGACGAGGCCGCTGCCGGACCTGAAGCCGCCCAGCTCGCGGCGGTCGCGCCACACCCGCACGTTCCGGGAGTCCGTGCCCGTGTACAGCAGGTCCCCCGCCGCGGCGAGCGAGTAGACGTGCCCGTCCGCCTTGACGAGCGAGCCGAGGAGCCCCGTCTGGTGCTTGTTGCTGGACGCCGCGCTGCCGCCGCCGCCGCCAAGGGGGCTGCCGAAACCCGGGAGCTGCGTCCACGGGGACGAGACGTACGGCGACGCCGGCGTGCTCGTGCTCGCGCTCGCGCTCGTGGCCGGTGTCGCCGGCGTGGAGCACGACGTGTCGTCGCCGTAGTAGCAGCGCTCGTCGTCGACGTATTCCTCGTCGTCCGACGTCGTCGACGATGACTTCGCTGGCGCCGCCGCCACCGCTGGGTCCGGCCGCAGGAACTGGAGAAGCTTCTTGTGGTTCCCCATTAATGTCGAAAGGTTCAGCAGCTAGGTAGCGAAGCGTCCGATCGAGTTGCAGGAGTACGTAGCTGAAGAGGTGATCGAGGAGGCAAGGAGACGGGCGAGGGAAGAGAAGCGATGGATGGTGGAGACGACGCGAACGCGATGGAGCTAGCAGCCTGCGTGGTGTCGTGTTCTCACGGTTCTGCGAATGATTTTGTGATGAATGGATTGATTGAAGGCGCCGTTGAGGTGTGAGAGGGTGGGGTATATATAGAACCGCAGGGGCGGTTGTACGGTCAGCGTGAGGCCGTTGTGACAGGTGGACGGCTGCGAGGTGGGTGTGGACGCGTTGCGCCTGGGCCTCGGGGGACCCCGGCCCTGCCTTGGCGGGAAAGCGTGCGCCGCGGTCCGATGGGGGGTAGTGGGACGCGTGGCGGGACGAGGAGACGGCCAGTACAAATGATTGCCTGCGGTGCGGGAGTAGTGGCGCGCGGGGTCAGGAAGCGGGGTGGGTGGTGTACTGGTGCGCGGTGCACCTCGCCCACGCCCACCCAAACCCGGTGCGCGGGATCGACCGAACGCGTGAGGTGAGGTCTACGGCTACGGCCTCTACTGTACAGTACGCGTCACGGGTCGTCTAGCGCTAGCGGAGCACGCTACCATGCGCCGTACACGACCACATGTCACGCGCCCGGCCGTGCCAGAGCGGCGGCGGCGGCACGAGATCAACGCTCTAGAGAGGAGTACGTACGCTCCTGTGTCGTGCACAGAGATAATTTCCCGCCATCATGGTTTTTCTTTGTCTCCCAGACTAAGGCTGTGTTCGGTGAAGCTGAAGTGCTGTAGATAAGCGCTGAAGTGCTGTAGAAGTGCTGAAATCTTGTGAGAGAAAAATACTGCTGAAGTGCTGAAAAATAAGCGCTTATAAGCGCTTATACCCTCAACCGAACGCAGCCTAATTTCCGGCTGCTTTTACCGCTTTCGTTGACTAGCTAGGTACAATGGTAGATACAGCAAAGAAGAGTGACTTACGATGAGCGAGACACTAATTTACGAGATGTTTAAATTTGGGACTTTTAGATTTTTCGTGTCACATCGGATGTTATACAGGACTTCGAAAAATGTTTTAAATTTGGAGCGTAAAGTTTTTTCATGTCAACTCAAATGTTTTATAGGACATCGAAAGGGTTTTCCGGATATTAAAAAAAAATTTATATAACTCGCTTAAAAGCTGCGAGATGAAATTAAGATAAATCAATCTTTGATTAGCAAATATTTATTATAGCATAACATTATTAAATCATAGACTAATTATGTTTGAAAGATTTTTCGTCTATGTTTAATATTTCAAGCATTTGTGCAAATACTCGATGTAAAGTTTTTAGCCGAAAAAAACCACGGCAAATGAGCGTGACACTTACGACGACGGCCGAGAAGCTACCGGAGCTAGGAGAAGTGAAACGGTCATGGCGCGCGTAAGCATGGTAATTAATCCGGGTGGACACGTGTGGAACCTGCGCAAATACGAAGGAGCCGAGGAGGGAGGCGGTCGCGGTGGCAAGTGGCAGCGGGCAGGCCCGCCTCGAGCTGGCAAGTGTGGCGCACACCTGGCGAGTTTGACCTGCGCTTCACGGCGGCAGGCCGGCAGGCACGGGCCGGTCAAACGCGCGCGAACGCGAATACCCACCGCGACTTGCGTTTTTGACTTCCGTTCTGTAAATCTCGCGGCTGGTGGAAGAGGTAACCTTGGTCTTTGAAGCTTGGGCGTATATACTCAGTCCTACTCCACCGGTAAAGGGTTTGGAATCCGCTCGTGCTGAGTACTGTGGTTCACGTGAAGCACTGCACTGAAGCTGTGAAGACGATTGCGCCACGTCACGTTTTCAACCAGCGCGACAGGGACGCATGCAATGCAAAATGCGGATCCATACGCTGACCGTACGAATATTATTATATTTAATATTAATGTATAATATATTCGAATCGGTTAAATTTTGATTTCTTTTTAGCCGTGAAACAATGTTGTTTCCATAACAAATTATATTATCAGTTAAAATTAACCTTTTTTTTCACATAAAGTGATTCATCAGGTGGTGGGGAACGGCAGACATGTGAGTCGTGCTGCCGCCACGGAAAACGCTGGCATCAGACACCTCACACGGCAGCTTGCGTACGTAACGTAACGCGTCTGTCGGTGTTGGTAGGCAGTTTGGGCATGCGGCATGCGGCATGCCCCAATGGCCCAATCGTCCCAGGCCGGCCCGTGCGAACGGATCGGTTGTGTACTCACCGTTGTGACGGATAATGCATGACTGGTCCGCCGCCGGAGGATACGCCGCGAATCGGGCCCTTCAATTCCATCGTGGGTCGCGCAGCACGTCGACTCGTCGTCGTCGAGTCGCATTCAATAATTAATAATAATAAAATGAAAAATGCAAGATTCCGGTGCATGCCTACGTCTGGTACCCGTATGTAGAAATGTATTTCTACGGTGCTACAGATTTAATTTGCCTCTACAATAAACACGGAATTTTACTGCACCATGAACTGAAACCCTGAAGTCGTGTCCCCGATTGTATTTGAACTGAGAACGTTGAACGTTCTGCTAGAAGGAATACGCACCACATACCGGAGTGGAGTACATGTGCGTGACGGTTAGTAGTGTGTCTGACAAAAAGCAGGGGAACAAAAAAAAGGTGTTGTAGAGTAGTGCGTGTAGTACGTCTGCCGGCACATGATGGGGCTCCCGCGCGTACGTGTCGACGGCCGAGCTTCCACGAGCACGAGAAATGTGCTGTTCATGATGGGTTCGCCGAGCCGTCACACTGGGCAGCCCGGCAGAGATGTGCTCGGTCGGTGACCAGGTCCAGGTGTGGGCGCCAAAAGCGGCAATGCACGCCAACGCCATTGGACCTTTTTGCGGGCCGGCCGGCATGGGGACGGACAACCGGACAAGCGCTCGTTTGGTGGTAGCTACAGTATGAATCCATGCATGCATGCATGCATGCAGCTTCGAACCGTTGGCTCCGCGCCACCTGTCCGAATCCCCCCCCCATGTGCCGTTGGATCCTACAGTAGAGTAGCTAGGGCTACGGCCCGCAGGCATGGCATGTCGCGGTCGTCCCTCCCTCCACGTCGACGCGACCCATCGACCGGTTTTCCCTCGTCGGAAACTAACGGCCAGCGGGTGGACGTACGGGCAACCTCGCACGGGTCGACACGTACGTGACGCACTGAGGCGACGCCAACGGCCGGCCGCGAAGGAAGACGCGCGCGAGGCCAGCCGCCGTGTCGTTCGACGATCGGCCGGCGTCCGTCCGCCGGAGAGGTGCGTGGCGGGTTCCGTCGCGCCGGAACCACGGAAGCAGTCGATCGGGGTGCCCTGCGGCCGCGGTCGTCTCCTCGGATCGCAGGTCTCGAGTGGGGCGGGCAGGCGTCGGCCGGCGCGCCTGATCGCTGCCTTTTACGTTACGGCGGCTTGCTTGCGGTGGGGAGAGCGACCCGGCCGGCACGGCAGGCCAGCCTCGCGCGCGCCCTGCACCACCACCACACTAAAACTGGCAAACTGCTGGACCGATCAGTAGCTTAGGTCGCTGTCGTCGTTCGCGTACGTGCCGCTCTCGCCGGCGCCGCGGCTAACTACGTGGATGCATATATATGGCTCAGCTGCGCGATCGAGGCTGGCCGTTGCCCTTGCCACCACACGCATCTGGCGACGGCGACGAACGAGGGACGAGGCCGCCCGACCCCTGGCGTCGCCGCCGTGAGGTGGGTTGGTGACCGGTCCGTCGACGAAACAGGGGAAAGGGTGGGCCTGGCCTCGCTTTGTGCCTCAACACACATGCGCATGCCACGTGGCCCATGGCACAGCACAGGTGAGGCCGTACGAGCACCAACTTTGAGGAGAGGCACAAGTGGGCTTTGATAAGACATAAAAACAACAAAATCAGTAAAAAAACAAGTATCTCTCAGTCTTCAAATAAGTTGAATTTTTTTTTACTTTTAAACTTCACGTTTAACCGTTCGTCCTATTTAAAAATTTTATACAAATAATAAAATAAATAAATGATTAGTAAACTATCTCTAATAATAGACTAAGTTATAACAAAATAAATAATATTTATATAAATTTTTTAAATAAGACAAACGGTCAAACGTGAAGTTTAAAAATTAAAAAAAAAAACTTCCGAGGGAGTACTGATGTAGACTTGTATTGGTGGGCCAACTATATTACATGGGATTGATAGAAGATTGGTTGTAAGTGTCAGCAGATGACTATATTTTAGTTCGCGCCTCATCCAGAGATCCAAAGGAGTCGCGTGACAGATTTCCCCAGATTACTTTATAGTGGTCGTTCACCCGATTCTACCGTAGCGAAAGGCGCCTGTCCGAGACTAAGAGAGTAAACAGCTAGCCGCGCCTGACTCATAACTTCATTTTTTCTCATTTTCTGTACTGTGCCTTGCCTTTTTGGTCCTTTTTTCCGTGTCATCCGTGGATATATTCCATATTCCACGTATGGTTATTTTTAGTACATGTAGATCCCATTCGTTGCATGGCATGCCAATTGGGTACATGCTAGTCTTTATTCTTTTTTCTTTTTGTGCTATATTTTTATTTTTATGAAGTTTTCGTTTATATGATTTAAATATTCTTTTATTGTTTTACATTTCTATCCTTGTTTATTTATTTATTTTTGATAGTGTTGGTAAGTTGTATAGAATAACTTACGTATATAAGTTATATAAACATTTCTGTTTAATAACTTTTACATATAATTTGTGTGTCGTAACTTTTGTGTTTTTCCAAGTTTTGGTACAGGTTTAATTTATTTCTTTTGTGTTTAATAATTTTTGTGTTTCTAATTTTTTGACATAATTTATAAGTTAATTCGTCTCTTTCCGTTTAATAACTTTTGTATGAATCATGTTTCATAACATTTTTTGTTTCGAAGTTATATGTTATAAGTTATGCATTATGAGTTATACGTTATAAGTCAGTATACATAAGTTATAAATAAAATAAAATTCTTTGAAATATATGCAAGTATGATCTAGTTTTGTTCGCTTTGTCACGTGGAACACACTGGCACAGACGGAATTAAAAATAAATACACCATTTAGAAGTTATAGCATTTTAAAGTTAATGTGTTGATTTTTTTTTAATGTGACGTCACGACTGTGTGCATGCATCGATGGTAGTTGCGCCCGCACCAGACCTGCATGCCGAGAAGAGAAAGAAGCGGGGTGTATTATTTTCTAGAAATAGAATATGTCAAACACTGTCGGAGCCTTCGCCCGATTCAAATCGGATGGACGTTCGCGATTTAGCCGGGTCGGAGCTTACGATAGGTAGGATTAGAATAAAAATGGGTGGCAGAGATCTGTTGTACAGTGGGGGTCAGGATCGTGTACACACGTTCAAATAACCAACCAGCTGCTAATTAAGTGCATGCACAAATAAGCGAGATTATATTGAAATAAAGTTCGCAGCCGTCCATACTATATACTAACACTTGCATATGATTGATTTAAATTTGTGATCCGAAGGAGTTGAGTACGTCACCAAGGAACGAAGCAGCAGAGCCTGCTGTTTAGTGCCAAACCAGGAAATTAAACACATATACAGTACTGGTTGTTGAAGGCAGATCTAGGCAGAGGCGCGGCAGGATCAGAGGCAAATAATATGCGTACTCCTACATGTAGTTTTCGTGCCGTGCGTGCGTACAGTATATAGGAACGTGCATGGCTTTCATACACACTAAAACAGTTCGGCTGGGCCATCTCAAAGGGCTGGCTGGCTGCCCCACTGTTCGTTGGCGGCCCAGCCGTTCGGCGGGCCTATTCTGGCCCGTTGGCGCGCAGATATAGCGCGGGCGCCGGTGCTGACACCCGCCGCGCTCCATTCGGTGCCCCCCGTAACCCTAGGCTCCGCTCCCCTGCGAACCACGGCCGGCGGCCGCCTCCCGCCGCCCGTAGGTGTACGGCGCTTCGTCCTCCAACGTTGTCGAGGTAACTACCCCACTTCCTGTGCCGTCCTCCCTGATGAGCCGTCGTCGCGGCCGCATTGCGGCTGCCCTTAGTGTGCCCGCCTTCCTGCCGCTCTTCCACCACCGCCGCTCGTTCCGACAGCTCGTAGCCGTCTGCGCTTCCCTTAGGTCACCCGGAGCAGCCGCCTTTCATTCGTACGCCATGTCCGCAGCAGCCTTCCACGTTGTCCCCGCCTTGCTTCGGCTTAAGTTCCACGTTGCGGGCTCCATCGGTCCGTCGGCGTCTATTCTCTCCCTCGTTCAGCCGGCTCCGTCGGCCCATCGGCGTCTGTTCGCACCGGATCTGCCGCTTTTTCCTTCCCTACCCACCGGATCTGATGATTTTTCATTACCACCACACCGGATCTGCCGCTTTTTCATTACCTCCGCACCGGATCTGCCTCAAGTTCTACGTTTCCATTGTCCGTTCGTTCATATGTATGTTTGACCTTTCCATTTGCAGGTTACATCGCGGCCTCCTCAAAGCATCCGGCCTGGCAACCCGTTCGGCTGCCTTCAGGTGGCAACCTGAAGGCAAGCACTACAACATGCGCCATCATCCCCGCCGGCGCGCGTCGCCCAAGTTCAAGGCAAGTCTCCCCCACAAACCTATCCATCCTCCTACTATCTTTCTCCCCTGCTTTACCAAATTAAGTACACTCCACAACTCTACAGATGACCGACCACAAATGGACGGCGGCCGAAACGATTGCTCTGCTTGAGGTTCTCCTTGACCTTAAGCGACGGTGTTACTGGAGCAAGGGGACCTCAACCAACCATGGGTGGCCACTTCTATACAAAGAATTTGCTGTGAAAAATGGCTATTCTTTGAAGAAGAAAGTCATACAGAACAAAATCACCACACTGAGAAACAGCTACAGGGAATGGCGTAAACTTGTCGACCACACTGGCCTCGGAAGGACGATCATTGGATCCATAACTGCAGATCCCGAGTTTTGGGATGCAGGAGCACCGGTGAGCATCTAACTTGTACCCCATCCACTTGTCAACCCTTCCTAAATCGTCTGTTATCTAACGTGCTGCTTTTTTGTCTAGTATGGCCGGAAAGGTCGAAGGTTGTCTGGCGATCCACCCCAATACGTTGACCAACTCCATGAGCTGTGGGCAGAAACCAGGGAGGACACTGGAAACATGATCTACGCTGGAGGGGACCAGCCTATCCTCAATGATGGAGACAATACCCACACCCCACCACTCCCTCTTCCCTCAGATGATAGCAGGATAGGGTGCTCCGGGGTTGGCCGCAAAGGCAAACATCCCATGCTGGAGCGTGTGGACGAAAGCCCTACCAAGAAGAAAAGCTCGGGGTTGGCAGCATCTTTTGAGGACCTATCCAATAGTGTCATGTCGAAGCTTGCCCAAGATGACCCGATGTAGGTTGAGCAGAACCAGATCCGACATTGCATGTAGCTTGTGAAGATGGCATCGAAGAAGGGACGGAGCTGTTCAACAAGGCCATTTACCTGTTGAAGAATCCAAGCAACCGGGCTATTTTTATGGACATGACAACCCCTGGTGGCCGCTTATCGTTCTTGACTTGGACGCCCATTATGTGAATCATGCAGACAGGCGTCAGCTTGGAAACCTACGTTGCCGCTTATCGAACCGACGAGTTTGTTTTAATTTTCCTGTTTGTTTGAGTGTGAACTTGTATAATGTTTTTGTGCTGCGATGGACATAAAGTTCGGACTACTATTCGTTCATGTTTTGGGTATCAAGTTTTGTAATAAATTTGCGTACCAATTGTGTTGGTTGTACCAATTCTTTTGGTCTCAACTTCCCTACTATCCCATCTCAGAGCTTTGCTGCAACACACTTGCTGATGCCTTGCTTGTTTTTGCCTGTGTGCAGGTAGGACAAGTCCATGAGCTGGAGGGACGAATGGGGGTTCTGTTCGTCACAAGCCGCATCAAGGAGGCAGCGGCCATGGTGGCTGCCATGGGTGCAGAGGTTGCGCGAAGCCTGGAAGCGAACGAGAGCACTGTCCCAAGACCTATCATGCTACAAGAGGTACGTGGTCATCAGTGGTTGCAGATTCTGCTGAATGATCTGACCAAGTGTTATGAGAACTTGCGCATGGACCCCAATACTTTTGCTTGCTTGCATTCGACATTGATCAATAGATTTGGGCTCCAGAGCACTACAAATATGACAGCACTAGAGACGGTTGGCATGTTTGTTTGGGCGTGTGCGCATGGCGAGTCTTGTAGGGATATGCATAACAGATTCTGTAGGTCCCTGGACACAGTGCATTGGAAGTTCCATGATGCAGTAGAGAGCATGTATGCTTTCTCGCACCTAGTTCTTAGGCCGCGGCATGCAACCGTGCATGTGCGGCACCCCAGGCTACAAAGATGTGCTCCTTTGTTTGATGACTGCATAGGGGCATTAGATGGAACATATGTAAAAGTGACTATTCCCAGCGAGGAGTGTCCATACTGGATCAATAGAAAGGGGCACACTAGCCAGAATGTGTTGGCTGTCTGCGACCTCGATGAGCGGTTCCTATTTATTGGAGCTGGCCGGTCAGGAGCTTGCCATGACAACGCAGTGTTGAAGTACTGCCAGGAGAACACACCCTTCCCCTTCCCGCCACACGGTAAGAAGCTGGGCTTAACCATCTGTAAAACATTAGTGAGGGCATTTTTGGGTTCTACCGGCACTACTAATTTGGTATGTTGGACATGTGTTGTGATGACAGGAAGGTACTATTTGGGGGACGCAGCATATCAACTCACGAAGCATGTGTTGACTCCTTTCCATGATGGCAGGAAGCATGTACGGGAGTTTAAGGGCAACGGGCCCGAGGACAAGCATGAGGTATTCAACTATCCACGCAAAAATTAGGAATGTGATAGAAAGGTTGTTTGGTCAAGCCAAAAGAAATGGAAGATGCTAAAGGAGGTACCTGAGTATGACCATGATACACAATCCAAGATTATCATATCATGTTTTGCGCTGCACAACTTCGTGAAGGATATGAATAATTATCACCAAGGGCTGACGAACTACGCAGCCAATAAGTCCCCTTTGAACATGGAATGGGTGGCCGGCAATGCTGCAACCACAGATGCAGACATGAAATGGGTGAGGAAGGGCATCGCAAACCCATTGGCGCGGGCATTTGAGCCGAGGTAAGTGACAGAGCATTGTATTTAGTACTTGAAAGCTCACATCGTAGCTTGTATTGCCCAACTTGACACATACTTTCTTGTTTCTGTGTTGCAGGCCGCACTCCCGCAAGCGCAGCATAACTCGCAGGCAATGGAGGCAACACAACATGAGGTGGAGGCACTAGAAGATGATGGGGGTGCTGGTTGGGCTGAGGAAGCTGGTGACCAAGTTGATGAGGAGGTTGATTGGTTCGGGGACGAACAAGCATTCTCCTATTGGGCAGCTGAAGCGTCTGGTGTAGGCTTACAAGAAGATTGAGAGGCGTTGCATGTGGTGAAGTATCTGTGTGTGAATGTGGAGGTGATTTGCAGGAGGTTCAAGTGGATTTTGTTGTGTGATCATTGGTCATTGTTATGGGCAGAGAAGACTTTTTATTGCTTATTCATGTAGTGAACTGGAATGTGGGTGCAATTAGCACAGGGAGACGGCTGTAATGTTGGTCTGTGATGTTGTTAAATTGTATGTGTTGCTCCATTGAAGAGTGATGGCGGGAAATGCATTTGAACCCATGTTTTTCCAAATTTGCAATTGTGGTTGTGCTGCTGCTGCTCCAGGCGTGGCTGGCTGGCCGGCAGTTTTAGCCAGCCGCCAACCAACAGTGGGGCAGCCAGCCAGCGCGGGCCCAGCCAAACTGTGTGACTATGATTGATGGTAGAATTTTTTTAGTCGTTACTACTCCGTACGTTTCAAATTATTTTCGACATTTTAGGATTCGTGGACATATTAATAGTTTTTGTTATACGCTTAGAGAGATATAGAAAATTTAATTTTCAGGTATATAATAAAATCAAGGGTGATACGTCCCTCCAGATGTCCGGACGGAGTTGATGGTCCGTGAAGCATCTAGGCCCTAGTAGTTTCGGTGATTAATGACAACAAAGAGGTTATTATGACTAACGTGTGTTTTGCAGGATAACCTAGAGGTTAGGTCATAATAACATGTAGGTTCAAACCCCTAGCGATGGAATTCGATTCGGTTTTCAAAGAATGGAAGACAAGACGGTGATAGGCTAGTGCCAAGTGTCGTTTGGAGTTGAGAGACGCTTGGCGTAGTCTTAGGTTTTATTTTTCACTTTGACCGTACTATTAAGAGGGGTTTAGATGGGTAGCTTGACTTAGAGCAAGATTAGAGAGTGTAGATGTGATGCACACTTGTCCAACATAGCTCTAGACAGCCCAGTGAGACTCTTGAGAGAGAGAGAGAGGATCAAACTTTGTTTTGGAAAGTTTTCGATTTGGTGAAGTTTTGATCAAATTAGAGGCGTCGGACTCTACCTAGTATGGGCGTCGGACCAATAGTTAGAGTCCGACGACACGTGGCAGCCCCTGGACGATTCTCAGCGTGCCAGGGAGCGTCGGACCCTGGCTGGATGGTCGTCGGACCATTGGCCAGAGTCCGACGGTGCCTCTGGGTGTTAAGCGAGCGTCAGACCATTGTGAGAGTGAGCGTCGGACTAAGGATTCTTAGCGTCCGAGGCTTCCAGAGAGGTTCCCAGAGTGGAAAAGAGCGTCGGACTTGGTCCGACGTTGTGTGTCGGACCATTGATCCGCGTTATAGCCGTTGAGAGGCACTGTGCCAGCTGTTCATAGCATCGGACTGAGGAGCGTCGGACCATCGAGTTCGGTCCGACGCCCCTCTGACACAGGACTGAGCACAGTGCGACTGTGAGAGTCGGACCGTGGTGAATGGTCCGACGGTCGAGCTTCGGCAGCGTCCGACGGTTCGCAGGAAAGTGAGAAACGGCTAGTTTTGGAGAGGGTGAGTATTTATGCTCCACTAAAGCCTACATTCTACCTCTCTTGCCACTTCTAATAGCTGAAGGAACCCTTGTGACTTTGTGAAAAAGCAAGAGCCCTAGGGAGCATTGAGTGAACTCCTTTGCTTGTGAGCTTCTTCCCTAGAGAGATCAAGAGTGACTTGTGTGCATCCATCACCCTCTTTGGCCTTGTTCTTGGTCAAGTGAGAGTCTAGGCTTGTTACTCTTGGTGATCGGCATCACCTAGATGGTTTGGTGGCGATTGGTGGCTTGGTGACCGCTTGGAGAGCTTGTGGGCGGCCCAAGTCGAAGTTGTGAGCGGTTGTGGCCGATCCACCGCGCCGGAGAGGCAAAGGATCAGCCTATAGAGAGCACTTGGTCTTTGCGAAGATCAAGGGGGAGCTACACCCTTGCGCGGATGCTCCAACGAGGACTAGTGGGGAGTGCCGACTCTCCGATACCTCGGGAAAAACCGGATTTGTCTTTCTAACTCTTTACATTCCCGCATTTCCTTTGTGTTCTCTACTTTCCTAGAGTAGTATACTTGTGATAGGACTTGGATCTAGGTTGCATAACTTGTTTTAGAAATAGAATTGACACAAGCACTTGTGGGGTGACATTGGGCAAATTGCGACAGGTTGAATTGTATTTGCGAAAAATTATTAGTTGCTCAATTCACCCCCCTCTTGGGCATCCTTGATCCTTTCAATTGGTCATGGAGCCTTGTTGCTCATTAATTTGGCTTAAATGCCAAGAGAAAGGATGTCCGGTGATCACGATGGTCCCCCTCCCGTCTTTGATGGTAACAATTTTTCTTATTGGAAGATTCGTATGGAGGCATACCTTGAGGCGGTGGACCTTGGTGTTCACAAAGCTGTCACACAAGGGTACCCCACTCCCAAACCCGGCGCAACCCTCACACCCGTTGAGGAAGAGCACGAGAAGTGGAATGCTAAGACTCGAAACATCATCTTTAGAGGCCTTGCAAAGAGGTGTTCAACCGTGTGAGGAACCAGAAAAACGCCCATGCACTATGGTCGGATATTTGTGCGCTCCATGAGGGAACTAAGAATGAGCTAGAGGAACGATATTATCTTATCATTGACAAGCTCAATTCTTTCAAATTGCTTTCTAATGAAAGTGCTAATGACATGTATTCTCGCTTGAATATCATTTTAGAGGAAGTAAATGGCCTTGGACTCATTCAAATCTCACCGACCGAGGTTGCAAGAAGAATCCTCAATGCTCTTCCAATTGAGAAGTATGGTCACATTGTAACTGTACTTCATCAAACGGATCTCTCTAATGCAACCCCCACTCAAATATTGGGGAAGATCAATGGTCATGAGATGTACATGAAGATCACTCCTCAAGATGGATCATCATCCAAGAAAGAAGAGAAGAAAGACTTGACACTCAAGGCCGACAGGAAAAGCAAAACTCAAGTCAAGTACACTTCTCTTGACTCCACAAGTGAAGATGATGATGAAGATGTGGAGATTGCTCTCATGGTGAGGAAGACCACCAAAATGCTCAAGAAGCTCAACAACAAGGGAATCAAATTTGATTCTAATAAGAAGAAGTTCTTCACTAGTAGCAAAAGAAAGCCCATCTCCGAGATGGATTGCTACAATTGTGGAGAGCTTGGGCATCTTGCTCATCAATGCCTAAAGCCCAAGAAAGACAAGTTCAAGAACAAGAACAAGGGCAAAAGGCAAGATTCAAGTGATGAAAGTGAAGATGAGAAGAAGAAGGCCAAGCCAATCAAGCAGAAAGAGTTCAAGAAAAAGCAATTTCACAAAAGCAAGAAGAGTGGCAAGACTTACATTGTTGGTGATTGGCTCACCGACATTGAATCTTCTAGTGGCTCCTCCGGTGAAGAAAGTGATGATGAAAAGGAGAAGGTGGCCGCTTTTGTGATTGGGACTTCACTTCCTCCACCGCCATCACTGCCCTCATCTCCAACACACCTTTGCCTTATGGCTAAGGACAAGAAGGTACAAAGTGATGATGAGAGTAGTGATGGTGACAATGAATACGATTCACCCACCTATGATGAACTTGCTAGCTTGCTTAATGACTACACCAAAGTTATAAGAAAGCTCACAAGAAAAAATGAAAACCTAAAACTTGAGAATGGGAACCTTTTAGCTTAAAATGAACAATTCACTAAAGATAGTGATGAGCTTAGAGTTGAAAATCAAAATGTGTCATCCAAGCTCAAGGAGCTCAAAGCCAACATAAAAGAGCTCAAAGAAAAACATGATAAACTTGAGAGGATACACATTGAGCTCACCACTAGTTACAACAAGGTAAAAGAGGACTACACTCAAGTGAAAGTGAAAGTGAATCATGACAACCTTGCTATGGCTTATGACTTGCTTTCAAATGAAACACATGATGCTCCTAACCTTGTTGTTAAGTGTGACATAGCTACATCATGTGATGACTTGATTGATGAGATCATTGAGCAAGGTGCAAGTAGCAAAGGCAAGGAAGTGGTGG
Source organism: Eremochloa ophiuroides (assembly GCA_038502445.1). Lineage (NCBI taxonomy): Eukaryota > Viridiplantae > Streptophyta > Magnoliopsida > Poales > Poaceae > Eremochloa > Eremochloa ophiuroides. Next base: position 64,683,766 of record JAHLJS010000003.1, on the reverse strand, counting down.
TGGCCGATTGCCATGATGACTATTTGAAGCTCAAGATTGAAAATGAGAACTTGAAGAAAGAGCTTGAGAAGCAATCAACCACCAACACCATTGTCATTGAAACGGTGCAACAAAATGATGAAGTTGAGGTGCTTAGAAAAGAAAATAAGATCCTCAAGAATGAGAAGTGTCACCTTACAAGCTTATTGGAAGAGAACAAGAAGTTGAAGCAAGAAAAGAGTCATCTCACCGTGGGCTTGCAAAAATTCACAAGAGGCCAATATCTCCAAAGTGATCTCCTCATAAACACCGTGATGAAGTTTGATAGAAGTGGGATTGCCTACATGGGTGAGAAGGTGCAAAATATTAGAGCTCAAAATCGCCTCAACAAAGTAAAGAACAAGCCCAAACCCAAGCCTAAGAGATGCTTTGAATGTGGACAAGAAGGTCACTTTGCTCATGAGTGCAAGACAGTACCACCACAACATTTGCCCAAGCATGTTAGGCCCTTTGCCTTTGATGCTCATTACATGCTAAGGAAAGATTTTAAGGGCAAAGTGAAAGTTATGTTCGTAGGACCCCCTAACGAGAATAGACCTTGGCAACTATGGGTGGCAAAAGCTTTGGTTGAGAAAGTCCGGAGCCCTTCTCAAGTATGGGTTCCTAAACATCAAGCTTGATTTGTTGTGTGTAGGTGAATTACAAGACCGGTGGCTCTCATTGGGTAATTGATAGTGGGTGCACTCAACATGTGACCGGTGATGCTCGTATGTTCACCTCTCTTGAAGAGAATGTAGAAGACCAAGAAAAGATAACATTTGGTGATAATTCCAAGAGCAAAGTGCACGGGCTTGGCAAAGTGGCTATATCTAATGATCATTCCATATCAAATGTGCTTCTAGTTGCTTCTTTGAGCTTCAACTTGCTTTCCATTGGTCAATTGTGTGATCTTGGCTTCCAATGCCTATTTACAAGTGAAGAAGTGGTTGTTTCCAAGAAAGATGATAATGAAGTGATATTCAAGGGCTTCCGGTACAATCACCTCTATCTAGTGGACTTCAACTCGGAAGATGCAAATTTGAAGACTTGTCTATTCACCAAACAATCTCTTGGGTGGCTTTGGCATAGAAGGCTTGCACATGTTGGGATGAGCACACTCAAGAAGGTATTGAAGAAGGAGATGGTGTGAGGATTGAAAGATTTTGTATTTGAAAAGGACAAATTGTGTAGTGCTTGCCAAGCCGGGAAGCAAGTGGCAAATACACATCCATCCAAGGCATTTGTGTCAACTTCAAGACCATTAAAGCTACTTCACATGGACTTATTTGGGCCAACAACTTATGCAAGCATTGGTGGCAAGCTCTATTGTTTAGTGATTGTTGATGACTTTTCAAGATATACTTGGGTGCTTTCTTCATGACAAGACCGAAGTTGCCCAATCTTTCAAGAAGTTTGCCAAGAGAGCACAAAATGAATTTGAAGTGAAGATCAAGAAGATTAGAAGTGACAATGGGAAAGAGTTTGACAACACAAACATTGAAGTATATTGTGATGAAGTTGGGATCAAGCATGAAGTCTCATCCACCTATACCCCTCAACAAAATGGTGTAGTTGAAAGGAAGAACCGGACTTTGATCACCCTTGCAAGGACTATGCTTGATGAGTACAACACACCGGAGAGGTTTTGGGCGGAGACAATCAACACCGCATGCTATGCATCCAACCGCCTATTCCCTCCCCGGTTGCTAAAGAAGACCCCCTATGAGCTACTCATTGGCAAGAAGCCGGACGTCTCCTACTTCCGGGTGTTTGGTTGCAAATGCTACATCTACAAGAAGCGGCAACACTTAGGGAAGTTCCAAAGACGTTGTGATATTGGTTTTCTTGTTGGTTACTCATTAAAGTCCAAAGCATATAGAGTATTCAACAATGCCACCGGCCTTGTTGAAAAAACATATGATGTGGAATTTGATGAATCTAATGGCTCTCAAGGCTATGAAGAACATGCCAACTAGAGACATCATGCCTAAAGATGATGAAGATGATAGTGATGATGTGCAAATGATCAATCAACCATCTTCATCAAATGTGCCTCAAGATGATGAAGATAAAGATGGGGTGGATCCACATGAAGAGACCCACATCACACAAGAAGAAGTTGAGGCACAAGCACAAGATGTTGATGCTCTACAACCTCCTCCTCAAGTGGTTGATAGAAGAACTACTCCACTCCTACAAGCACATCCTCAAGATCTCATAATAGGGAGTCCTTCAAGGGGGGTAATGACTCGCTCACAAAGGCATGCTCAATTCATTGAACATCACTCGTTTGTCTCTTGCATTGAGCCTACTAGCATAGAAGAAGCTCTTCAAGATCCGGATTGGGTGAATGTCATGAATGAAGAACTCAACAACTTCACCCGCAATCAAGTGTGGACACTTGAAGAGAAGCCAAAAGGAGCAAGAGTCATAGGCACCAAGCGGGTGTTCCGCAACAAGCAAGACGACAAGGGCAACATTGTGAGAAACAAGGCAAGGCTCGTGGCAAAATGGTTCTCCCAAGTTGAAGGCTTGGATTTTGGGGAGACTTTTGCCCCGGTTGCAAGACTTGAGACCATCCGTATCCTACTTGCATATGCATCTAATCACAATCTAAAACTCTTTCAAATGGATGTGAAAAGTGCATTTTTAAATGGCTTCATAAATGAACTTGTCTATGTTTCGCAACCACCGGGTTTTGAAGACCCTAGATATCCAAACTATGTTTATAGGTTGTCCAAGGCGCTATATGGCTTGAAACAAGCCTCACGGGCTTGGTATGAACGCCTCCGCGACTTCCTCATCAACAAGGGTTTCAAAATCGGCTTGGTTGATACAACACTATTCACCAAGAAGCACAAAGGGCATATCTTCATTTGTCAAGTTTATGTTGATGATATTATCTTTGGTTCGACTAATGAAGATTTTTGCAAGGAATTTGGTGATATGATGTCTAAAGAGTTTGAGATGTCCATGATTGGTGAGCTCACACTCTTCCTCGGCTTTCAAGTCAAGCAAATGAGGGAGGGGACGTTCGTGTCGCAAGAGAAGTACACGAAGGATCTCCTCAAGCGCTTCAAGATGGAAGAATGCAAGCCCATCAAGTACCCCCATGCCTACCAATGGACATCTCGACCTTGACGAGGGAGGTAAATCGGTTGACCAAACTCTCTATCGTTCTTTCATTGGTAGTTTGTTGTACTTGACTGCATCTAAGCCCGACATCATGTTTAGTGTGTGTATGTGTGTGCGCTTTCAAGGTAACCCTAAGGAACCTCACTTAGTTGCGGTAAAAAGAATCCTTAGGTACATAAAGCACACCCCAAGCATTAGCCTTTGGTATCACAAAGGAGCTAACTTTACTCTTGTCGGCTATTCTGATTCGGATTATGCCGGTTGCAAGATTGACTGGAAAAGCACATCCGGAGGGTGCCATTTGCTTGGAAGATCACTAGTTTCTTGTTCCTCCAAGAAACAAAATAGTGTTGCCTTGTCAACAATCGAAGTGGAATACATTGCCGCGGGTGCTTGTTGTGCACAAATTCTTTACATGAAACAAACCCTACTTGACTATGGAATCAACTTAAAAAGGGTGCCTTTGTTGTGTGACAATGAGAGTGTGGTAAAACTTGCCAACAACCCGGTTCAACACTCCCGCACAAAGCACATTGACATCCGTCATCACTTCCTTAGAGATCACGTTGCCAAGGGTGGCATTTCCTTTGAGGGAGTGAGAACGGATGATAACTTGACGAACATTTTCACTAAACCATTGGATGAGGCATGCTTTTGTACTCTAAGGAATGAACTTAATTGCCTTGATCTAAGCAACTTCACTAAAAGATGATCTTGTGTTGACATGTGCATTGCATTGTAACTTAAACATGTCTAACATTGAATTGCACGTAGGGCTTGTCTAACTCGGTTAAGATAACCACCCAAAAGCATGTGAAGAAGCTTACCCGAGGACAAACTTGACAAGCAACTAGTTTAATTTACGTGAATTTGCATTGCATATTGCATGGTTGTTGTTTTGTCGTTTCGTTCTTGGATTTCATTGCCTATTTTCATAAAATTCATATATGCCTAAGGCAAAATATTTAAAAAATTGAGGGTTTGAGTGAGAACATCTCATGCTAATTCCAACTGGTGTTTATTTGACTCTTATTGGGGTTGGAACTTTGTCGGAAAAAATTGGCGCGAAGAATCTTGAAGAATTCAGGGTTTTAGGGCGTCGGACTGTAGCGTCGGACTCTGGTTTTCCTAGCGTCGGACCATTGCCTACAGTCCGACGGTTCCTGGCCCTGTTGAAGGAGGCGTCGGACTCAAATTTTCAGGGCGTCGGACGATTGGTGGAACGTGTTCACGCCGTGGCGCGCCGCGTTCACGGCGTCGGACCGAGAAGTTTGGTCCGACGAGGAGCGTCGGACTAAATCCGACGGGTACTGGAGCTTACTGGAAGCGTCAGGACCCTGCAGAGTTTTGGTCCGACGTTGCAACAGTAACCGTCCGACGGTTGGTTTGAAGGCGCGTTTCATTTCTTTTCGTCCTCTGTCGCGTGGGGCCCGCCTGCCAGTTCACTTCTCGTCTTCGTCCTGAGCCGTGCGTCGCGCCGCCGCCCGTACGCCCTAACCCTAACCGCTGCCGCCGCTTCGCGCCCTTGCGCTCTGCCTGCCAGTTCGCCGGCGCCCTCGCCGCCGGCCGCCAGCCTTCTTGCCGCGCGTGCGCGCCCTCCCCCTGCGCACGCCCGCGAGCTGCAGCCGCAGCGCCGCCGCCGCTCCGCCGAACCACCGTGCCACAATCTCCGCTGCCCTCCTGCTCGAGCCGTCCGTGCTCTCGCCGCCGGTGACTGCGCTCTTCTCGCCGGTGTTCTTGCTGTGATCGAGTTCCTCGACTCCTTGCTATTGGTGGTGAGTTCCTCACCTCTGCCCTCCAGGTGCTCGATCTTTTGCTCCTTAAGGTGTCCTTTCTCTGTTTGTTAACCCTAGGGTTCTCTTGTCCCCTTCAGGTGACTTCTAGGGTTATCAAGTTCACCTTGAGCGTCCCCAGAGCAGGCCCTCTACCTCTGTGATCTTGGTCTTGGGTGAGTCCCTACTCTGTGTGAGGTACATCCAAGGTTTTCCTCTTGGACTTCCCAGTTCTTTGACACTTGCCCTTCTTGTGCAGTGATCTAGCCGTGTCTCGTTGTTGGTGCCCCGTGTTGACAGATGATCTTACCTCTTCACAGGTCTTCCCTTAGGTTGCTTTGCTACTCCTCTCTTATCCCATATGCTTGCTTTCTAGGTTTACTCATCTCTAGATTATATATGCTTATGTATCCCTGTCTATCTCTCTCTTGCAGCTGTCGTGGTCAGAGTGTTTGGCAGTGGATCAGTGAATCCGGGGCCAAGCCCGCGGATACGGAACGAGGCCAAGCCTCTGAGTGTCAGCGGCAATTGTCAGTTTCTGAGAGACAGTGACAGTTGGCAGAGATGATGAGGTGCAAGCAGGCCAGTCGTAGTGAGGGAGGCACAGGTGGAGATGAGAGGCCCCCTCCTCGTCCACCTTTGGACAAGGTGAAGGCCCCTCTTGTTGAGAGCAGCAAGAAAAGGAAGAGACTTTCGGCTGAGCAGAGGTAGGCTATCAGGGTAGCACAGGCTGCAGAGGAGGCAGAGCGTGGCAGAGGTATACATATTGGAGGTATCTCTGTCAGCTTGTCAGGCAGGAATGTGTCCGAGGAGCAGCCACAGCCTCAGAGACAGCCGGAGACAGAGCCGAGGCAGCCAGAGCAGCAGGGGCCAGCTACTCAGGGGGAGCAGGCCCAAGCTCCACCTCTTCGTCGCTCAGGCCGCACTCGATCTTTGGTGCCACCCCGGCCCGCTGGTTAGAGGTGCGGAGACCGAGTCCCCAGGGCACCTGCTCCCTCCGAGCCTGAGCCAGAGCCTGAGCCGGACGTTCACTTGGACCTGCGGAGGATCTCTGCAGCCCGAGTCAGAGAGCTCCGGCTGACTTTGCTTGCTAGTTGGTTTCCGGATCAGAGAGATCCCAGAGCTTCTGAGGGCTGGTACACCACTCTTCACGAGGACTTCTTCACCGCCCTCATGGCCACAGGAGTTGGACTGCGATAGCACATGGTATGTCCTGACATAATCCAGGCAGCAGGAGTGGAGATCAGGCCATACTTGACTTACCTGCCTGGACTAGCAGAGCTTCTTGGCCGTTCACGCCGGTACGTGGAGTCATGGGTGAGAGAGTTCTATGCTTCACTATGGATAGACCCCGACCACTAGTACCTGCAGTACACCTTCGGCAGAGAGCCATACCGGCTCTACGTGAAGGCTCTGCGAGAGCTGCTTGGAGTGCCAGAGTCAGCTACCAGGTTGCACAGCATTTGCTATGCCACGGCAGACCCGCCGAGGAGGGCTCACGGAGGACTTGCACCTGGTACTACTCACATAGCAGCATGCTTTCGACCGCCATTCGGAGACGGCTCCCGCAGGACACCTTCACAGCTTCGTCCCATCGTTCGTCTCTTGAACGACGTGATGAGGCGTACACTTTTACCGCGGGAGGGGTACAAGGAGGGTCTTACTCACTTACAGCTGTGGCTCCTTAGTGCCCTGGTCCAGCTGTCAGAGTTTGACGTTGCAGAGCTGATCATCAGTGAGACGGAGGACACCATCGCAGAGGGCATCAGGTCTAGGCGACAGCTCCCCTACGCTCACTGGATCTCTCACATCCTTGAGCGGAGGTTGCACCGGATTTGGACAGGTATCTCCCGTGAGCTGCGCCAGACTGAGACAGAGTTTCCAGTCTATAGGATGACCTCTCTGATTGATGGACGCCGTGGCAGCAGAGCCTTACACAGAGTTCAGCGCCGTCAGACTTCAGGGGCAGACATGGCAGAGGTATAGCAGCAGGACGAGGCTATGAGGCACGTTGCCCATAGTGAGCTTGAGCAGTTACTTGCAGATGACGACCCCGTCGACACCTCCTCGTCCGGCTCTGACAGGGACTACCGGCCCATCCCTTCACATCCTCGAGCTCACGACTCGGAAGCCGGTGGGTCCAACTCCGCTCCACAGACCTCACAGACAGACCTTGCACTGCTTACCATTCTTCATAGCTTACAGCAGACACAGCAGAGACAGGCAGAGGAGCAGGCACGGTTTGCCAGGGAGCAGGCTACAGCTCTCACTCAGATTCAGCTCAGGCAAGATCAGTTCCAGCAGCAGATGCTCTAGATGCAGCTCCAGAGCCAGCAGATACAGGTACAAACCTTTGGGTTCATGGAGCACATCATCAGGCACACCGGAGCCCCACCTTACCTAGCCACTGCCTCTCCAGTCCAGCAGGTTGGACCGGCAGCCACTGCAGCCTAGGTGACTCCAGCGATACAGTCCGGTGGACTTCAGAGTTAGGGCACAGCTTCACTCCAGAGTCAGTTCGTCACGCTGACTCAGCAGACTCAACAGTGGTTTGCCACGCCAGGCACTCAGAGGTTCACTCCGATTCACACCGGTTTCACACCTGACCTAGGTGGCCCCTCAGTGACCAGGAGCTTGGGTGCTACTTTCAGCGAGATCATAGGCTTGCCTACACCTCCTGAGTTCTGACAGCTTTTTACCACCACCACAGCTCCACCTGCCACTGGGACTACAGAGACACTACTGTCTTCAGTCGCCTCCTCAGAGCCACTCTCGATTTCCATAGGGATTGAGATCGTAGTAGTCACAGCAGCAGCTACAGAGACAGCAGAGCAGACCCGGACCGCTTCACCTTCGCGTGCTCCGACAGAGGGTCAGGCCGTTCAAAGCTCAGAGTCAGAGGGAGACCCTTCTCAGTTTGAGCTTCGACCTCACTCCTCCGACCGCGACGCTGCAGCTTCTTCTCCTCCTCCTGAGTCTTAGGTCTTTGGTGTTTGATGCCAAGGGGGAGAGAGTATAGATTTAGGGGGAGCGTGTGAGAGGGTTTTGGCTCTTTTTAATGTGATATAATCATGCATCATGTTTATATGTTTGCTTGAGACTTGTTTTGTGACTTGTGTGACATGTGGTCTGATCTTCATTTTTTATATATCATGTCACTTGGTTCTCTTTTGGTTATGCTCATTGTCTTTACTTCCGCACTTCACTCCGATCTTGAGCATAACACTTGGTACTTGTGCTTATTTCTTATCTTATATGTACCTTGTGGTCTTGATTTGTATAAGCATGCCTAACCCCCTTTGCTCTTATTGTCACATGCTTATATGAATCAAGCCTTTAAAAACCTCACTCTTTCTAAATCTATTTGAGGTTGTTGTCATGAATCACCAAAAAGGGAGAGATTGAAGCATCTAGGCCCTAATAGTTTCGGTGATTAATGACAACAAAGAGGGTATTATGACTAACATGTGTTTTGCAGGATAACCTAGAGGTTAGGTCATAATAACATGTAGGTTTAAGCCCCTAGCGATGGAATTCGATTCGGTTTTCAAAGGATGGAAGACAAGACGGTGATAGGCTAGTGCCAAGTGTCATTTGGAGTTGAGAGACACTTGGCGTAGTCTTAGGTTTTATTTTTCACTTTGACCGTACTATTAAGAGGGGTTTGGATGGGTAGCTTGACTTAGAGCAAGATTAGAGAGTGTAGATGTAATGCACACTTGTCCAACATAGCTCTAGACAGCCCAGTGAGACTCTTGAGAGAGAGAGAGAGAGAGGATCAAACTTTGTTTTGGAAAGTTTTCGATTCGGCGAAGTTTCGATCAAATTAGAGGCGTCGGACTCTACCTAGTATGGGTGTCGGACCAATAGTTAGAGTCCGACGACATGTGGCAGCCTCTGGACGATTCTCAGCGTGTCAGGGAGCGTCGGACCTTGGCTGAATTGTCGTCGGACCATTGGCCAGAGTCCGACGGTGCCTCTAGGTGTTAAGCGAGCGTCGGACCGTTGTGAGAGCGAGCGTCAGATTAAGGATTCTTAGCGTCCAACGCTTCCAGAGAGGTTCCCCGAGCGAAAAAGAGCGTCAGACTTGGTCCGACGGTGCCTCTGGGTGTTAAGCGAGCGTCGGACCATTGTGAGAGTGAGCGTCGGACTAAGGATTCTTAGCGTCCGACGCTTCCAGAGAGGTTCCCAGAGCGAAAAAGAGCATCGGACTTGGTCCGACGGTGTGCGTTGGACCATTGATCCGTGTTATAGCCGTTGAGAGGCACTGTGCCAGCTTTTCAGAGCATCGGACTGAGGAGCGTCGGACCATCGAGTTCGGTCCGATGCCCCTCTGGCACAGGACTGAGCACAGTGCGACTGTGAGAGTCGGACCGTGGTGAATGGTCCGACGGTCGAGTTTCGGCAGCGTCCGACGGTTCGCAGGAAAGTGAGAAACGGCTAGTTTTGAAGAGGGTGAGTATTTATACTCCACCAAAGCCTCCATTCTATCTCTCTTGCCACTTCTAACAGCTGAAGGAACCTTTGTGACTTTGTGAAATAGCAAGAGCCCTAGGGAGCATTGAGTGAACTCCATTGCTTGTGAGCTTCTTCCCTAGAGAGATCAAGAGTGACTTGTGTGCATCCATCACCCTCTCTGGCCTTGTTCTTGGTCAAGTGAGAGTCTAGGCTTGTTACTCTTGGTGATCGACATCACCTAGACGGTTTGGGGGCGATTGGTGGCTTGGTGACCGCTTGGAGAGCTTGTGGGCGGCCCAAGTCGAAGTTGTGAGCGGTTGTGGGCGATCCACCGCACTGGAGAGACAAAGGATCAGCCCGTAGAGAGCACTTGGTCTTTGCGAAGATCAAGGGGGAGCTACACCCTTGCGCGGGTGCTCCAACGAGGACTAGTGGGGAGTGCCGACTCTCCGATACCTCGGGAAAAACCGGATTTGTCTTTCTAACTCTTTACATTCCCGTATTTCCTTTGTGTTCTCTACTTTCCTAGAGTAGTATACTTGTGATAGGACTTGGCTCTAGGTTGCATAACTTGTTTTAGGAATAGAATTGACACAACCACTTATGGGGTGACATTGGGCAAATTGCGACAGGTTGAATTGTATTTGCGAAAAATTATTAGTTGCTCAATTAACCCCCCACTCTTGGACATTCTTGATCCTTTCAATCCTGGACACCCGCATGCATACACCCACCTACAGCATTGTACTGCATGCATGCACGGATGTTTTGTTGTTGCCCATTAAAAAAGTTGTAATTCCTAAAATAAATATCTAAATTAAAATCTGATCGCACCGTCGTATTTCTTGTAATAAACTCTTTAAAACAAGATCCCACATAAATATATTTTGATAGCTTTTATTTTTTACGTATACAATATTTCAATATATCTTTGTAACATTACTACAAAACACATGCAATATACTTCTAAAACAACTGAAACACTTGGTATGTACATTTGCAACGTGCATGTTTCACCTCTTTTTCTGGGACGACACAAACCTAAAGAAAAGAACGACCGGTTTCGGCCAGCTGGCAACGGAGGAGGTAGACGACGGTTAATGGGAAGTAACGCCGGCCAAGCTGGATTGAGTGCCAGAGTTGCCAGAGATGAAGGATGACCACTATGAAGCACACAATTAGATAAGAAAGATGAGCACGCGGGTAGATGGACGATGACGGTTGTTGCGAAGAAGCGAGGTCGCGCCGGTGGTGGCAGAGGAGGGTCGCTGCCGGTGACGGACCTCCCGATCCTGCCGATGAGCATGAAACATGCATAAAAAACACTAACTGCAACAGCAGATCTACTTTTGAAACATCAATATGTGACAATTGAAACATATGTACAAAACTACTGGAACTTGCGTATGAAATATTTGAAAAAAAAACTTGAAAACACTTAGAAAACATTTGCAAACATATGCAACATTCAGATAAAACACTAACAACACACATGTGAAAACATATGCAACGTCCAGATAAAAACATTTGCAAAACATTCATTTAAAAAAATGAGATAAAACATGGAAAACGGGCACTTGAAACATGACGTCCAAAAGAGATGAAATATTTTGAACAACGCTTAAAAAATATGCATCTAAAACACTTACAATATAGATAAATATTTCGGATATACTTTTTCAACATCCATATCAAGAAATAAAAAATAAGGAAAAACTGGAAGCAAAACGAAAACACAAAAACAAAAAAGAAAAAAGATGAAATCAAAAAAGAAAAAAGGAAAAAAGGAAAAAGAAATGAAAAAAAGAACAAAACGAAAGACCCAGAAAAATAAAGAAGGGCAGATGCGGAGGGATAGGGATGCAGAGCCGGAGAGAAATGGACCGCAGCGCTCAGTGACGCGCGCGTCCGGCCGGGTAGGACAACCGACCGGTATCATTAATGTATAATTGCATAGGTATGCTACGGTGCCGGCGTGTGCCGCGTTTCCTCGGGTCGGTGTCCGTACGCTTATACTCGGGGGCGCTGTGCGTACGCGTGTATAGTAAAGCTGGCGTGCGAACACGGACGTATAGTATAGACGACACTGTGCACTACTACTGTTGAGTGTTGACTAAGATGGCATATATATATTAATTAATTGGCATGCATGGGGCAAATGATGTACGGCAGCGACTAGAAGAAGAGCTCAGCAGTATGTATGCACACGGCATGATCTTTCAACATAGAAAATACAATAGATTTTCCATCTTAATTGCTACAATATACGTACAAAAACATACGCTCGCCCGGTACCTATCTGCTAGGCGCCGCGTCAGTAACTCAGGAAACATGGAGAACCCAAACTTGCGTATAGATAAGTACGACGACATAGACGACCACGCAGCGGCAGCGCCGTTGTTGCTGACAAATTACCATTGCACGAGATAACAATAACATCGTTACATCACGCGTGTCAGTTTCAGTAAATCACCGAATCCACGGCCAGCAATGCAATGGCTTGGGCTGCTAGATAGCCGGCCAAACTCGTTCTCGTCACCTGCTTGCATTGTAGTGGTCGTAGCGATCCAGCGGTAGCTGTCACTGTACACTATACTCCTAGGCGGCCAGCACAATTCCTTCTCTCTCCTTTTATTGTCACCCTACAGTATTCTTGACACTTTGGCAGCCAGCATTACTACTCTATCTTGACAGGCAGCCATTTTCAACAGCCATCGAGAACTGTCAATGCACGCATATGCATGCCCTTTCTGACAAAGGAGTAGCTACCGCACTGACGGAGACAGAGCGATGCTCACCCATCTATGATCTATCATTTAAAACTTGGAACCTGCTTATTAGTCGTCTACCAATGGTTAAAGTGTCGTAAGCCTTGGAAATTTGTGATATAGTAGTTATAATTTTTCTTGGCCTTATTAATATTTGCAGTTGATTAGTCGTTAATTAGGAGTAGTTTTCATGTCCATTTTTGCAGACTATATGCTTGTGTGCTACACCTGGCTAAAGCTAGCTAGCTAGGTGCTTGTCCGCTTTCAGTTCTTGAATTCTTTGCATCCCCCTGGCGCCTGATGTGTGGTGGTGGGCACCTGCTAGCTGCAAAGATTTTCTTGTTGCGTGACCTGCATATAGGTGGCATCCACATTGCAAGATGATAGGAATAATTGGATGGACCTCGTCATCTGCCATAGTGCCGTCATGCACGATCTGCCTCCCCGCCCTAAACTAAATCAATTTCTATAGTTATCTTAAATTGTTTTAATTTTGACTAATTTATATAAAAAGACACTGATGTTTATGACGCAGAATTAATACTTCCAATATACCAATAAAAATATATTTCTATAATATATTATTTGGTGCCATAGATGTTATCTTTTGTATAAAGTTTGTCAAACTCAACATAGTAACACATGAGGTGATTCTGGGATTTTTTTTAGGGGGACGGAGTTACTATCCTAATTGCTACTACCCCTACCTGCTCCAAAATTTGTTTTCTCCCCTCTAGCTCAAACTTCAAATTTGATGAAATTTTAGTTTCAACAAACTGATCGAGGTATATGCTCAATTTATGATCTATAGTTACATACATGCATATATTTAAGGGTTAAGTCCACTTTAGGACCTCCAATTATCACAAAAGTATGGATTTCAACCTATAACTTCAAAACAGGATAACATTGGTCCTCCAACTCTTAAAAAAGTTCACTTTAGGACCCTGACTGATTTTCTAGGTGGTTTTGCATGGCACTGTTGCGGTGTTCACAGGTCAGCGCTTATTTTAATTTGCGAAATTGATATCTTTTTATTCGGAGCTCCAAATATAGCCACAATGCCTTGCAAAACTGCCTGGAAAACCGCTCAGTGAACTTTTTAAAGAGTTGGAGGGCCAATGTTATCCGGATTTGAAGTTAGAGGTCGAAATCCAGACTTTTGCGATAGTTGGAAGTCCTAAAGTGGACTTAACCCTATATTTAATATTTATAGTGCATGAATAATATCATTAAATATATTATTGGATCTATTTTTTATAATAAAATTATGTAAAGATATAAACTTTAATAATATTTTCTATAAATCTAGACAAATTTAAAAGGGTCGATGGAGGGAAATATGTGTACAGACGACTATATGATTAGTATAGAAATGGCGGCAAAGCAAAGATTTGCCGTCTTGTCGGGTAACAAGCTAGCTAGCTACCTAATAGGTGATGACTTCGACTATATATATAAATTATCCATCAACAAAGCAGATCCAATCCAACTACGTAATCTAGCTCCTCCTGTCCTCCACGTGTACATCTCATATAGTCTGTCGAGTACATAATTGCAAGTGTATGCAGTTTGCAGTGTATGCAAGTGACATGTGGTGTGTGTAGTGTGCAGACGGCGTGTATATAAGTATGCATCCTTTGTGCGTATGGTATCTGCTACACGCAGTGTATATATTTGGATGCGTCAGCAAGGAATTGAAGCAGCAGATATTTTTGGGGCCATAACAGGGAGCATGATCATATATCATATATATTATAGATCATGTGATAGATCAGCGCACTTAGGTAAGCAAACAGCAACGTCAGATTCTAAACTGGCTATACTATAGTCCAGTTGCGTCGTCCATCGTTAAAGAAGAAATCGTCAAAGACTCCAAACCGCAGGCAATACTTCTTCTTCCGTCCGCTTCTGAAAAATCAAAGGGTAATGTAATTATTGTTTAAGAAGAAATTAATGGGTAGAAAACCCCTAAAAAAAACCTACGGGCTAAGGCTAAGGCCAAAGATTACAAATACTATAAACGCATCCGTTGACCATCGTTGGCTAGCAAATCTTTTGCTTTGATGACGTGTACTACGTGACGATCGGATTACTTAATTAATCATTTTGGGCAGGGTTCGTGTCGTTCGTCTAGCTCGCGCGCCGATCCGTGTCGGACTTGTGTGCAAAGCTTAACTTACCAGGAAATATATATTTTTATTATTATTAAGGCATGCATCCTGTGTTTACAGCATAAGAGCAACCCTAACAGGCTAGGTAAAAAGACTTGCCAAATTTCATGGTTTACCTACTTTGCTAAATATACAAGTCCTCCAAAAAGATGAGTTCTACAACAGCCATGCTATTCTCATCTTATATATTGAAAAGGTTGCCACATCACCAACTACCATGCACCTATTTTTGGCCGCGACACAATGACTGAGTTCAGAAAAATAAGTGAAATATCGGAAGGAAATCAGTCCTCCATCAAGCATATCTGAGGTATGACCTCCCTGACACCTATCGGAAGTCTGAACACTGAACCATCAAGCACAAATGCTAAACGACAGTGAGAGCACCGCTTCCAACCAAAGCAGCACCGGTGAGTCCTGCTGCTCCCATCCGCCTGATGCCGACATGATTGGGAGTGAATAAAAGGCAGCGCAGTTGGGATCTCCCCGGCGCTCGGACGGCGCAGCCTGTCCATGAGGAAGCTGCGACATCACAGGCGATTCAGGGAAGCAGCGGTTAGCAGTTCCGGTGCTGCTGCGGCGGCGGCGGCCGGGGGGGGGGGAGGCGATGGACGAGCAGCTCCGGTGGTACGGGGGAGGGGAGGAGACGATGGACGAGTTGGGACCGATTCGAGGTTGGGCCTGTGCCCCACGATGGAAAACTCGCGTCGAGAGTCCTCAAGATGGGAAAGTTCAGCGCGAGCGCGGGAAGGAAATCAGTGGCGCGCTGGAAGGAGAGCGCGCGGGGGGGCATGTGCTGTCGCGAGCGATTTCGTTGATAGCCAGCGAGCGCGGCGTGCTGCTATTTCACCTGTTGGAACTCATTTTTTCGAAAAAAAAATGTAAATATATCCCATACAAAAAAAAATAGCACATCTCTTGGAGTTGCTTTAACAGTGCGGTTAATCATGATTTGCCATCTTGTCAGGGAGCAGGCTAGCTAGTTAGGTCTAACTATTAATCTGAGTCATCTGTAGGCGACGACTACGGCAATAAAAAATAATGATCCACGAATTGAAGCAGATCCAATAAATATGCAGGTCGTGTGTGTCAGTGTGTGCTATGTGCAGACGTGTACGTACGTACTGCATACTACGTCGTGCGTGCGTCACCAAAGAAGCAGCGGATATTTTTGGCGCCAGGGCAGGAGGTATTAGATGAATCTGCCATGTATGTAAAGTATACGGTGGGCCTCAGGTTGTTGCCATAGCTAGGGCCTGTTTAGTTTGCCAGAAATCGGTAAAAAGTGCATTGTAGCACTTTCGTTTATATTTGACAAGTTTTATTTAATCATATAGTCCAAGTAGACTCAAAAGATTCATCTCGAGATAGCTATAAAAAAAATACAAACATTCAACAACTGTTACTTCATTTAACGCTCTATGGATGCGTAAAGGATAATCGATATGATGGAGAAATAGAAAAAATTTTGTGAACTAAACGGGAGGCATAGTATAGCCCAAAATAGAAACCGTGTAATCTATGATCACGGCAACAACCTGAAAGGAAATATCACCGTGACTCACGATAGGTAACAATGGTTCACGATTCTTTCTATATCGTGAAGCCTCTCCCTCCTGTAAGCCACACCAGGGGCTATTCCTGGTCTATATACGCTCTGTTCACTTGAACTTATCAGCCAGCATCAGCCAGCTATTCAGCAGTGTTTTTCTCTCAGAACAATCAGCCAGCCAGCCGAACAGAGTGATTAACACGCAGGCGGCACGAGGCAAAGTGCACGCTTGAAGCCCTCTGATTTTCTTGCATGGTAATCAGAGCCAACACATAGATCCAATCCACCATGTCGACCTCCTACTCTTCCTCCACCGCCAGTCAATCCCTTGGCCGGCCAAGGGGTGTCTGAGAAGCTGAACAAGACCAACTTCGTGTTATGGCGCATGCAGGTTCTTGCAGCCGTGAGGGGTGCACGCCTAGAGGGATTCCTCACAGGTGCCACGAAGACCCCCGCATCTACGGCGAAGGTGATGAAGGAAGGAAAAGAAGTGGAGGCTCCAAACCCCGCCTATGAAAACTGGGTTGCAACGGATCAACAGGTCCTAGGGTATTTAATTTCGAATATGTCAAGTTCTATTCAGTCTCAGCTAACCACCTGCAAGACTGCTGCTGAAACATGGAGAGCTGTCGAAGGGATGTTCTGCTCCATGACTCGAGCGCGCGCCGTCAACACTAGAATTGCGCTCGCCACGATGAAGAAAGGCAATCTCTCCATCGCCGAATATGTCGGCAAGATGCAGTCTCTCGCCGATGAGATCACATCTACTGGGAAGATCATCGATGACGACGAAGTGGTCTCCTACATCCTCGCCGGCCTCGACTACGACTACAACCCGATCGTCACGTCCCTCACCTCCAGGACCGAGCCGATCAGCGTGGGAGAGGCGTACTCCCAGCTGCTTGCATTCGAGCAGTGAATGGATCTGCTACAAACTGATGGGCGCTCCTCTGCCAATTAGGCCAGCAAGGGGCGTGGCACATCGCGAGGACGCGGTGGTGGAGGGCGCTTGAAAGGACAGGATATGCTAGAGGGGGGTGAATAGCCTATAAAAATTTCTACAAAGAACTAGACCATAAGTTAGCAAATAACAAAGCGATGCTAAGCGCTAGCTCTAGGCTATCCTATGTAAGCCACCTATCACAATTATGCTACACAAGATAATATGCACACAAGCGCAAGAGACCCTTACTTTGATCCTAGAGTGAGAGCACCTAAACAAGAAAGTAAACTCAAGTGTGAGAGAACGAGGGAGCTATACCACCTAGAAGAGTAGAGGTTGATCCAATCACCGGGATATGATCAATATGAAAACCAAGTGATCAACCAAGAGAATACCGGAAGACCAATCATCCACTCGAAGGTGGAGAAGAGAGAATACTCTATTTTTTTACCGAGGTTGACGTGATCGCCGTCACACTACTTCTTGTTGTGGCACCGGTCTTCCTTGGTGGATTGCGAGTTAGGCTTCACACGCCAATCCCTCACCGGGAGCCGCTCACCAACACAAGAGAAGTGGCTATCAACCACGAGCAATCCACTAGAGTCGGTTTTGGCACTCCGCCAGGGAATAACCGCAAGAACCTCTCACAATCAACACTTCGGTGTGGGCTTGAATAATCACCAATCAACCTCAACACCGGAATCACCTCCAAGCCGCTAGGGACACGGCAATGCCCCAAGAGAATAAGAACTCAGCGAAGGCTTGCTCTCAAGTGCTTTAGAATGCAAATCACTAGCAATGATGCACTTGAGGATCACTCAACTCACAAAGATGATAAAAAATGAACAAGTGAGTGAGTGGGAGGCTAGAGAGTGCTCACAAGAGTATGGCAATGAATCAAATGTGCAAGAGAGTCACCAAGTGACCAGGGAGGGAGTATAAATACACCTAAGTACACTCCTAGCCGTTATCCCACAAGAAACAACCGTTAAACCCCCTTTTCAACCGTCGGACGCTACCGTCGGACTGAACGCGTCGGACCAAACGTTAGCGTCCGACGCTCAGATCTGCGCCACGTGTCACTCAGGTTTAACGTCAGCCGTTGATCTTCAACGGCTACTGCTCGCGCCAGTTTCTCAAACCGTCGGATGAGCACTCGTCGGACCAAAGCACAGCGTCCGACGCACTGTCCTCAGCTCGCCACGCGCTGTGCCACGGTGTGAACTCGCCACGCCATGGCGTCGGACCGAGGGCCGATGGTCTGACGCTACGCACCCTTCCACCGTCGGACTGTCCGACTCTCACAGTTCGGAGCACAGTTCACCACCGTCGGACTCTTGCCTGTTAGTGCGTCGGACCAACAAAACCTACCATCCGACGCTAAGCAAATTTACACCGAGAGGTTCTCAAAAGCTCGGACTCAGTCTGACGCAAGGTGTCGGTGCTAGTTTTAGCGGGGCTAACACCGGCTAGTAAATATGTGATTTGCGGTTGAGGCTACGGATGGTGTGCAAAGGGGAATACAGGGATTATACTGGTTCAGGCCAAGCAAGCCCTACGTCCAGTGGAGAGGAGAGTCGTGTTGCCTTGAACCGGGGTGCTTGTAGTAGGGGGTTACAAGCTAGGCGAGAGAGGGAAGTGCTCCCAAGTCTCTTGTGAGTGTCTAAGTGTATGCAAGTCGTTTGCTATTGGTGTGTATGTGTGAGTGAGAACTTAGGACTTTCGGGGCTATGTTCTAAAGCTAGCCTCCGCTCTCCCTTTTATAGTCGCAAGGGAGAGGCAAGGGCAGCGCTTACAATGCTACGTATATTACAGTGAGGAGTTGCTGTTCCTCGTTTGACTATGGTCAGCTACGGTCTTTTCTCCGCGTCTCCGGGGTATGGCCAGTAGTGGTTCGCACGATCTTGGTGAGTTCCGAGGCAGCTACAGTCGTCAGATTATGGCACGCCGTAGGGTCACAGCCGATGGCAGTCCTTCCGCATGATGTGACAAGAGGGCGAGTCGTCTCGGGGCGTTGTCTCCCGAGGCTCGGGACTCCTGAAGGCGTGATGGGATGGAGCAGGGTGATATCTCCCCTCGGTCGTATTTCCGGCCTTTGAACAGTACTTCCCGAGGGTTAGGTGGGCCCGGATGGAAGGCGTGCTCGTCCTTTCGAGTAGACAGTGCAGTAGGCGCCTTTCCCGTTCTTGCGTAGCCCGTCGTCAGGAGCTCGGACTGTCGCAGTCGGAGTTGATAGACCCCGGTGGAAAACGGGGCAGCGCACCGTAGACCATACCGTGGAGAGGACGGCCATAGTGGGCCTATTAAATCCGCTGCCAGGGAAATCCTGACAGGTGGTATGGCCGTCAGGGGCGTGCGAAGCACAGTCGCGTCGAGAATCTTGCCTGACGGGACAGTGCCTGTAAAGTGGTCAGGGAGGTCTCTTGTGGTCTAAGATTGCTCTACTGACATCACCGGTGCCTTGGATGCCTTTGTGAGATTGCGTGTCACAGCCCAATTTTAAGGATAAAATTGAATGCATAATCTTATGTGCGCCCCAGGATCAGTCACACACATAAGCCGACAAATACAAGGTAATATCAAAAGACAATGATCAAATACATAACGTAGTATAATTAGAATATAACCTTAAGTAGAAAAACAGCGGAAAGACTCTCCGTTCTTCGCGTGTAGACGCCAACTCCACAGGGACACAACTGACTGGTTGACCACAAGCCTAAACTTCTCCTGAGGTGTGGGGGGAATAGCAAGAGTGAGTCCATGTCGAACTCAGCAAATATAACATGGGGTTTATGAGGTTCAAACAGGATAGACACGGGTTTACATCGGTTTACTTTTAATTAAGCATCTTTTATGCAATTGGATAGCAACAAGTTGAATAAGCCCATAATTCATGATCATAAGTAAACATAATTAATGAATTGCATCAATCAATTAGCAACAAGTCAACATCACCCAAAAAGATAACTACTCCGTGAGTTTTCCGGGCCACTCGTGACCGTGAGCGCGGCTAGTATACCAGTTTTACACTCTGCAGAGGTTGTGCACTTTCACTATGAGCCGTGATTCCCATTTGCTCGGGGTAGCTAGCCCCATAACACTACCAAGGTGAGCGAGCAGGGTTTCACTATGAAGTCTTTCAAAGTACTCCGTCTAACAAGTTAGGGCCGCTAGGAACCCGGCAAGCAGATGTAGAGCCCCTCTTCATCGTGGCACAAGGTCACGCAGGTTATACACACTCGGACAGGAGCCGCACTATACCCGAGTCGTCAGGTCCCATCACGCCTTTCGGTAACCTCTAACAAGCTAGAAAAAGTGCCCATACTTGACTAAAACCAGAGCCATGTAGCCCTCATAGTTGCACTTTAAGTCCCAGCTTTTGCTGACAGATCATTACCAAGGGGGAAGGATATGGAGCATCACAAAACTATGCTCGAATCCCCTAGTTCCATGTTGCTAAAAAGATATCTTTCAATGTTATTGCATATTCAATTAATCAAGTTTACATGATCATGATTCCAATAGCGCGCTAGCATCAACTACCCAATGCATAAATCCCATAGGTGATCAAGGAACAAGATAACAATACTAGGTAGAAACTATGGTTAACAAGGTAGACACATGCACATGAAATTAATTATTGCGGTGAATAGGATAACAAGGAAGATCCCATGCTATACTTGCCTTAGACTTGAGATCATTTTCTCTGATTCAAACCCCTGAAGACTGCTTCTTGAATTCACCACGTAATTCTCACCGACTATATTCGATCGATCACCACATCAACACACATCGTCCAGCAGACATACACAAAGCAAACAAGGAGAAATAACTAAAACAGTACAAAATAGTTTCAAAAGGTTATAAAACTACTCTACTCGTTCCAACGATCACATCAATATAAAGATCACGAAAAACGGAGTTACCATCGAAAAGATACAACTATTCGAAAATTTGCTTTTATAAAACAAAACAAAATACAACTATAGACTTTATTTAAATAATGAATATTATTTTAGAGAAACAACTAAATTAGATTACACATATTAGAATTGTTTTAACAAAACCAAATAGAATAAGTTATTCTTTTATTCATAAAAGATCAAAGTTGAATTACTTTTATTTAGAAAACAAGTGATAGCGGACAATTAAATTAATATTTTATCTAAAAGATATAGACATATTAAACAACCTTACTTCCGCGTAGAGTGTGATGAAACAAATCCTAACACAATTTGAACCACTCGAATTGAAATTAAAACAAATAAGTTATGAATTAAATAATATTTTCTTTTGTAAAATAATAGCTTAAATATAATTACGAAATTTAAAAAGTTCAACACATATATAACAGTAGCAAATACACGTAGACAACGTAAATACGAATCTATCACAATTTAAATGGATCAAATCGGAATTAGAACGGAGAAACGGCGGCCGAAATACGAACCGGTGGCAGAGTTGTAAATAAATCGTCTTCAACCTCTGGTCTTCTTCTCCATCTAGCTGTTCACGTACAGGCAATGGTGGGGAGTTGCTGCTGCTTACTGCGTGGCAGAGGGGAAGAAGGTCGTCGGCTTGGCAGCACAGTAGCATCATGGCGGCTTTCCTGCGGCCTGCAGGAAGTAGGCGTCGGAGGGGCCTGCTGGTGGCCTGCTGCCCTCCTGCTCGGTGCCCAGCTTTAGATGCTTGTTGGAACTTGCTGCTGCGGTGGACAGGGAAGCTCAAGGGGGCGACTGGGTGGCCGTGCGCGCAGCTACGAACAGAGTAATAAACAATAGGAGATGAGAAGGAATTCGTGGCGGATGCTGATACAGGCACGAGAGACATAATATAGATGAGTTTCAAAACAAACATGGTAATATTCTCTCACCTCGAGTGATGGATGAACGCCAGCCAAAAATTTGGGCAATGAAAACTGACGATGGTGACGCTAAGTTGGGGACGCCGTCGAAGAAAGAAAGGGGAAAAATCCAATTCACAGGATTCCTGGCATTCCTTGAGATAATTTGTGTGATTTGTTCAAGGGATTGGCCGATATTTATAGGGAGAAACACTCCTCACCTCAACATCAATTAGCAATATGGTACTAATTGATGTTGCACCCTTTTCCTTACTAATGGGCTTAAATTATTATTAAAGCCCGTTAGTAAATAATACATGGGACTAAAGAGAGTTTTAAGATTATAGCACATGGGATTTGAGGGCTGCAAACAAAATGAGTGATTTTATTATTTTCAGAATAAAATAAATTTCCAAATAAAATAATTCTAGAAAAGTCTAGAATTAATATTTGGTTCGCGAAAAATATCCCGAATACTCCGAAAATTATGGGAAAATTCCCGGAGATATTTTGGAACATGATGAATCCAAATAAAACATTTGGAGATCATGAGAAGATATTTTAGAGCAGCTAAAAATTAGATTTTGCTCAAAGATAATAGGAAAAAGGGCCGGAAAAGTCAAGAAAAATTCCCGAAAAATTTTTAGAGATAAGTTGATGAACGATGAGCACTAAAAAGTGATTTAGAGCTGAAGAAAAGGTTCTGATAAACTTCAATACAAGGGATGGAGTTGAGAAACATGAAATTTGATTATAGAAAGAGACAGAGACATGCCGCAGAGAAGATCGTTGTACTAAACGCATTTTAAAACTTTATTCACTCACATCATAAATTCATTTACAAATAATTTTGGATCGTTTTTAGTTTTGGCAAAGACCACTCAACCAAAATAAATCATATGCAAGGGCATGAGTGCACAAACATGTTGCTAAACTTTAGTTGAATTTTTAACTTAATAATTTTTTTAATTTCCCTATGTTTTCATGAACACAAAAATACAAAATCAAATCAATTTAGCTCTATTTCAAAATTAGCAAAATTTGGGGTGTTACAATTCTACCCCCTTAAAAGGAATCTCGTCCCGAGATTCGAGAGAGCAAGATCAAAAGAATGAAGTTTAGATGTTTGAGGAGATTCAGATACTCTACCATTCAATCTTCTTTGTTTTCTCGGGTACCTCCTCTTGCATGATAATAATTCTGATGCTCATTTCCTGTTGTCACCACCTCTATATAAATACTCCAGATAATATTTCCATACATTGATGGGTACCCAGTATGGTAAGATCCTTTGTCAGTAATAACTCATCCAATCGTATATGTGATACACATCTAATGTTCCATATAATATCTCAAGTGATTCCAATGTTTAAGGGTCCATCACGCTTCCGCTGCGCTACTCTGATATTCGATCCAAACACTACACCTGTGTCTAGTAAGCAAATCTCCAATTAACAGAACATTAACATTAACTGGTATTTAATTTCTGACTCCTTATACTTGGTAGACTGACTAACACTTTTTTTTTTGCTTGACTTAATACTAAGCCATTATTTTTATTTCCGGATAAGAACACATTCCAAATCTTGCAAGGTGCATCATTATAGACATTCAAGCTCTTGTTTAGGTCTAGCAAGGCTTACACTCGGATTCCACTCAACCTTTCTTTAGTTCCTCCAAACTTATCCAAGATCTCTGGGTGCAAACACACTTAATGCATTTTCCAATATACTTATTATAGAAACTTAGTATGCCATAGAAATTCCAAGTTATCATAGCTTAACGCTGCTTCTACT
Source organism: Eremochloa ophiuroides (assembly GCA_038502445.1). Classification (NCBI taxonomy): domain Eukaryota; kingdom Viridiplantae; phylum Streptophyta; class Magnoliopsida; order Poales; family Poaceae; genus Eremochloa; species Eremochloa ophiuroides. The sequence continues at coordinate 64,660,307 of JAHLJS010000003.1, read as the reverse complement.
TTCTCAGGTTCTCCATAATACTATCCTTAGTAATACTTAACCAAGAAAGAACTTAGTCCACTTATCTTGCTAGGTGTAGCATTGATGCTTCTATTTCTCCGAAGAACCCACTATCGATATCCAATATCTCCTTATATCAAGAATGCCTTCTTATCCTGAGTACGGTGAAGGTTGAATTCCCAATTGATGGTATCTCGATATGAATACCTATCTTGATGAAGACCTGACCTTTTCATGAATGATCCAACAAGTTATCCAAATTGAGCGAGGACACCCGCTCTTGATAGTGATTTCTTAACCATATAGATATCTGAGGCTTCCAAGTGAGACACCATAAGACCTTCATCTTGTTACATCTTTAGCCTGGCTACCCCCTTAAAAGAAATTAACTTTGGGTACTAAGGATAGCTCGCATCTTCTTCCGAGTGAGTCCCCTGTTTCGGCGGACCCTCCCCGCCAACGCGTCGTTGGTCGGTGCGGCGACCGAAGGCGGGGGGAGTGCTGGGAAGACGCCGCCGGAGTCGGAGCCCACCGGCGCCAAGACGCCGGCGCTTGAGCTGGGGCCCTCCCAGGCTCAAGCTTCCCCGCCGAGGGGCGGTGACGTCGGGACAATCCCCGGCGCCCAGGCGGAGCCCTCATCACTGGGCGGCGCTGGCCCGGAGGCCGGGTTGGCGCCCACTCCTCCGCCACCGGCGCATCCCGCTCCATCCGTCGTCTCGCCGAGCGTGGGCGCTGCGAAGAAGAAGAGGGTGATTCCGAAGACGAGGTAAGTATCTTTACCTGTAATTCCTTCTAGTGGGGATCCTTTCATGAGCGCTCCTTTCTTCCTTCTCTGCTTCAGGAAACGCTCAGGGGCGGACCTCCAGGTGTCGCACCTGAAGGTCCTGAAGGTGCGGGGCCATGACACGGCCGGGGGGAGTGCCCGGTCGGCGGGCGAGGAAGTTCGTCCCCCCACGGGTCCGCCCGTGGCGTCCGAGGCTCCTCCCTCGGGGGAGGCTACCTCGGCGGGGGCCGTCGTCGTCGTGCCCATGATCGACCTGGAGGCGGAGCCAACGCGGGCTTCCGAGGTCTCGACCGTTGGTTCCGGAGGCGCCTCGGGAGCGCCAGCCGATGCCGCCCCCATGGAGCCGGGGTCATCGGCCGTGGCCGTCAGCGCAGGAGCTTCCCCCGTCCGTGAGGAAGGCCCCTTGGCGCTGGCCTTGCGGGGACCTCAGCCTTGGGAGCTAACCGCCTCCCTGGATCGAGTGGGCGGACCGCGCGGACCCTCAAGCGCCGCCTGTCTTCTCGCTCCGGGACGACCTCGAGGCCCCCAAGTGGGACTCCGTTCAGGAGCACGGGTTTAGCTCGGCGGCGGGGCCTCCGCGCAATCACCGACGTCCTCGAGAAGGACCTCCCGGCCCAGCTTCAGGTAAATCCCGGTGTCTTGTAAATTTTTCCTACATATGAACATCGTTCTTACCGTTTCCGCTTCTTCCTTTTTTCCAGGACCATATGCACACCTCCCGGGACAAGTCCCGCTTCCTTCGTGGCGGGCTCGGGCTCTGAAAGCATCTCGACCTCAAGGGGAAAGCCCTTGCCCGCGCCCAGGGTGAGCTCGCCACCGTGACCTCCAAGCTTGCCGAGGTTAGTGTCGACAACACTATCCTGAAGGGGGTGGTCGCGGAGGCGCAGGGCTGAGCCGCTGCCTCGGCGACGCGAGTGCAGGAGTTGGAGAGCGCTCTGGCCGCGATGACGAGGGAGCGCGACGCCGCCCGAGAGCTCACCGCCGAGAAGATTTCGGCCGCCGAGGCCTTGGCTCTCGACTTGGATGAGACTCGGGAGGCGTTGCGCCTGGCGCTCGGCGCGGCGGACTTGGCCGGGAAGGAGGCACGGAAGGTTCGGGAATAGGCTAACCGTAAGCGCAGCGTTGTATTTTTTCCATTCTGCTCGTCTCGGTTGCTCGCTGTATTTTTACTCATCTCCGTGCTTTGTTCCCACAGTTCTGCAGGCGTCTTACGACGGCGAGGTGGCCGAACACCTGGACCTGCAGAAGGTCGCACGGGCGCTGTGTGACTCCGTCGGCACCGGTGGAGAACCCTCGGGGATGTCGCTCCGGAGCCGACTGGAGGCACTCTACGGCAGCATGAGCGGCCGCATCAAGGAGGCCCTTCTGACGGGTGTCCAGAAGACACTGGCGGTCGTGAAGTCCCATTACGGGAATTTTGACGCCGGCCCTGTAAGCGAGGGCTTCCTTGAAGCCGACGACGCCGAGCTCCTGGCGCTGGAGGATTCGATGAAGGAGCCAGGAGAAGCGCTGGCGGGCCTCTTCCAAACCGAGGTCGAGCTCCCTCCCCTGAACCTGCCGTGAAAAAGAAGCGGGCCATAGTGCCCTTGTAAAAAGTAACCTTTCGTGAGTGGCTTGAGAGGAAACAAACAATATGGTCCTTCGTGGCCTCAATATTTATGTAAATATTTGTTGAATGTTTGTTTCGCTTTGTTTCGTGCTTTTTTCCTTAGGCGTTTTTTCTTGCCGATCCTGTGCCCGCGTCATCGAGCCTCGGGGGACGCTTTTCGGGTGTCGTAGCTTTAGCGGCATAGACACAGCCGATGTCCTAGGAACTTTGGCAGAAAGAATCCTTAGAAAAAAGGCTTAGGTGTTTCCTCCCGAGCTTCCTCCCTTGGCCGAGCGTAGATCTTATATGTTTTCTTCCGAGTGCGGGTTAGCCTTCGAACGCGGAGTGGCGAGGGGAGATGCTGTGGCCCTGGAGCGTAAGCGGTCTCTGACTCGGCCGGCTCTGTTCTCTGGGGCTTCCCTCATTCTTCCGAATTCTATAAATTCATACTTGATTTCCGGAAGGAAGCGTGTTTTAGGGAGAAACGAATTCGACAAGTTTTGAAATTTTGCATTTCCAAAATTGTTGAATCTCGGGAAAGTCCGGGGGTTCCCCCCATCCTAGCTCCCGAGGGAGGGTCGGCCTTTCCGTAGGTTAGGCCGAACCTCGCTTTTACTGCGTGGTGAAATAAAGGGGTCATTTCACTCCCGAGTGTAGGCTCGGATTGAAAATCTAAAAATCATGTAAACAGAGTAGAAGTCGGGTCTTTTCATTGATTTCAAGATTTTCAAAATAGTACAATGCTCGGAATCTTAAGGATAGAAGCGACTTTGCTGTTCGATGTTCCAAGCGTTGCTGTAGACCTCGCCCTTCCCGTTCGCGAGCTTGTATGTGCTGGGGCGTAGCACCTCGGCGATGATGAACGGTCCTTCCCACGGCGGAGTGAGCTTGTGGCGCCCTTTGTTGTCCTGCCTGAGCCGTAGCACCAAATCGCCTACGCTGAAGGCTCAGCCTCGGACGTGCCGAGCATGGTACTTGCGTAGGGACTGCTGGTACTGGGCAGTCTATATCCTAGTTAAGCTGCCAAATGTAAGCGGGCCCGGCCTCGGGGAGGCGGGACGTTACAGAATGGTATCGGAGCCGACCCTTACGGTTTCACGGGCGCGTGTGTCGCAGTTGCGCAGGCATGGTGCGCATGGCTGGTGTGGATCCGGCATGGTCACACAGCATGGCACATGCGCTGGCACTGGACACACGGACGTGGCCAAGAGGGGACGTTCCTGGCTTGGGATTGATCGACGAGGACGTCGATCTCTTAAGGGGGTGAGGATGTAACATCCCGGTCCAGGGCTTAATAGGATTGATAGGATACTCATACCAACAAGTTGCAACTTCTTTTCCGGAAGCCCATCTGCAAAAAACTCTGAGGTTAAGCGAGCTTGGCCCTGGAGCGATGGGTGACCGACCGGGAAGTTCTTCCCGGGTGCGCATGAGTGAGGACAAAGTGCGCAGAAAAGACTGGTGTTGGTCTGTGAGGGCAGTCTATATCCTAGTTAAGCTGCCAAATGTAAGCGGGCCCGGCCTCGGGGAGGCGGGACGTTACAGTACTTGGCCGAGTGCAACAGGGCCATGTCCCGAGCTTCGTCGGCTTGGTCCAGCGCGTCTTCGTGGGACGTTTGATTGCCCTGTTCATCGTAGGCTCAGACCCTCGGGGCGCCGTACTCCAGATCCGTAGGGAGGATGGCCTTTGCACCGTACACAATGAAGAAGGGCGTGAAGCCTGTGGCTCAGCTTGGCGTAGTCCTTAGACTCCATATTACTGCCGGGAGCTCCGTCAGCCACCTCTTGCCGAATTTATTCAATCGGTTGAATATCCTCGGCTTAAGGCCTTGGAGAATCATGCCGTTGGCACGTTCAAACTGGCCGTTCGTTCTTGGGTGGGCGACGACTGCCCAGTCCACTCGTATGTGGTACTCAGTCGCAGAAGGCCAGAAATTTCTTTCCGGTGAACTGCGTGCCGTTGTCACTGATAATGGAGTTCGGGACACCAAACCGGTGGACGATGTCGGTGAAGAATAACACCGCTTGAGCCGAGCTGATTTGGGCAATCGATCGAGCCTTGATCCACTTCGAGAACTTGTCGATGGCGACAAGCAAGTGTGTGAAGCCCCCGGGCGCCTTCTGGAGGGGCCCGACGAGGTCCAGTCCCCATACAGCGAACGACCAAGTGAGTGGGATCGTCTGGAGGGCTTGAGCCGGCAAGTGAGTCTGCCGAGCATAGTACTGGCACCCCTCGCAGGAGCGTACCACCTCAGTAGCATCGGCCACGGCGGTTGGCCAGTAGAAGCCTTGTCGAAAGGTGTTACCGACCAGGGTCCTCGGCGCTGCGTGGTGACCGCAGGCTCTGGCGTGTATCTCTTCAAGCAGGCGTTTGCCTTGACTGAAAGGAATACAGCGCTGAAGCACCCCCGAGGGACTCCGTCGGTAGACACTGCCGTCGATCATCGCGAAAGACTTGGCTTTGCGTGCCAGTCGTCGTGCTCTGGTCTTGTCCGAGGGCAAAACGGCTCGGACGAGCCAGCTGACCAGCGGCTCGCGCCAGTCCGGTTCGTCGTCGTCCATCTCGGCTTCGATCTCCAATGCCTTAGCTTCGTCGCCGTCCTCAGCCAGGGTCTCGGGTGACTCCCCTTTGTTGGAAGGGTCGGCAGCCCCCGAGGGGCTTGCGTGGCTTGTAGACGGTTCGGGTTCTCCCGGGGGCTCGGGGGTCTTCTTCTTCCCCTTAGCCCCCGAGGGATCGGCATTGACTGAGGGCTTGTGGAGGTCGTTGGCGAATACGCCCGTCGGGACCGTGGCCCTTTCGAATGCGATTTTCGCCAACTCATCGGCCTCCTCGTTGTACCGACGCGCGATGTGGTTGAGCTCGAGGCGGTCGAATTTTTCCTCGAGCAACCGCACCAGCTTGCAGTAGGCGGCCATTCTAGGGTTCTGGCACGTCGACTCCTTCATGACCTGATCCACGACGAGCTGGGAGTCGCCTCGGACCTCGAGGCGTCGGATCCCGAGCTCGATGGCGATGTGGAGACCGTTGACCAGAGCCTCGTATTCGGCCACGTTGTTGGAAGCCATGAAGTGTAGCCGCAGTAGGTACTTGAGCAGCACCCCGAGGGGGGAGATGAAGACGATGCCTGCGCCAGCACCAGTCTTCATCATCGACCCGTTGAAGTACATGACCCAATATTCTTCTTGGGTCGGGAGTGGCGGTAGCTGTGTCTCGGTCCACTCTGCCACGAAGTTCGCAAGCACCTGGGACTTAATGGCTTTGCGTGGCGCGTAGGTGATGCCATCACCCATGAGCTCGATGGCCCACTTGGCGATCCTCCCAGTCATTTCCCGATTTTGGATCACCTCCCCGAGGGGGAAGGATGACACCACAGTCACGGGATGGGATTCGAAGTAGTGCCCCAACTTGCGTCGAGCAAGAACGATCGCGTACACTAGCTTCTGTATCCGAGGGTAGCGTGTCTTGGTCTCAGACAAGACTTCACTGATGAAGTAGACCGGCCGCTGTACCGGTAAGGCGTGTCCTTCTTCTTGCCGCTCTACGATGATCGCTACACTCACAACCTGGTTAGTAGCAGCGACATACAGCAAGAGACTCTCCTCCTTCGTAGGAGGCACAAGAACCGGTGCTTTTGAAAGTAGAGCCTTAGGCCTTTCGAGGGCTTCCTGGGCCTCGGCGGTCCAGGTAAAGTGCTCGTTTTTCTTTAGCAACCGATACAAGGAAAGTCCCTTTTCGCCGAGCCTTGAGATGAACCGACTCAAGGCCGTGAGACACCCCATAAGCTTCTACACACCCTTGAGGTTCCGGATCAGACCCATTTGCATGATGGCCGATATCTTTTTTGGGTTGGCTTCGATGCCACACTCGGAAACGATGAACCCGAGGAGCATGCCCTGTGGGACCCCGAAAACGCACTTCTCGGGGTTTAGCTTTATGTTTTTCTTTTTAAGGCAGTCGAATGCCTTTTCTAGGTCGGCTACTAAATCACTCGCCTTCCTAGATTTTATCACTATATCGTCTACGTAAGCCTCAACGGTTCGCTCGATGAGGTCCCAAAAAATTTTGAGCATGCAACGCTGGTAAGTTGCGCCCGCGTTTTTGAGGCCAAATGGCATGGTTACGTAACAATATGTGCCGAAAGGAGTAATGAAAGAGGTCAGCTAATTCGTCGGACTCTTTCATGCGGATCTCATGGTAACCGGAATAAGCATCAAGAAAGCAAAGTCGTTCACAGCCAGCAGTAGAATCAACTATTTGGTCAATGCGAGGTAATGGAAATGGATACTTAGGACAAGCTTTATTTAAACTAGTGTAATCGATACACATTCTCCATTTTCCATTTTTCTTTTTAACCAAAATAGGATTTGCTAACCATTCTGGATGGAAGACCTCCTTGATGAATCCGGCTGCCAAAAGCTTCTGCACCTCCTCGAATCGGCGCAGGCGCTGCTTCACCTGCTTGGACCCGGCCCGGATGTCCATGGAGTGCTCGGCGCCCTCCCTCGAGATGCCTGGCATATCCGAGGGACTCCATGCAAACACGTCGGCGTGCTTGCGGAGGAAGTCGACGAGCACAGCCTCCTAATTCGGGTCGAGGGTGGCGCTGATCTTCAGCGCCCTGCCGTTGGGGGAGCTCGGGTCGAGGAGCACTTCCTTCACCCCCTCAGCGGGCTCAAAGGTGCCCGTGGCCTTCTTGGGGTCGGGGACCTCCTTTTCCAACCTTTCGAGGTTGGTCATGAGGGCCTCTGACTCCACCAGCGCGCCGGCGTACTCGCAGCACTCGACGTCGCACAGGTACGCGCGCTGGTAGGAGGCGCTGATGGTAATCACCCCCTTTGGCCCTGGCATCTTGAGCTTGATTTAGGTGTAGTTTGGGACTGCCATGAACTTGGCGTAGCATGGCCTCCCGAGGATGGCGTGGTAGGTGCCGTGGAAGCCTACCACTTCAAATGTCAGGGGCTCCTTCCTGAAGTTGTCAGGAGTCCCGAAGTAAACGGGCAGATCGATCTGCCCGAGGGGTTGCATGCTCTTTCCGGGCACTATCCCGTGGAACGGGGATGTCGTGGCCTGGAGGAGCGAGCGACTGATCCCCATCAAGTCGTGGGTCTCAGTGTAAAGAATGTTGAGGCCGCTGCCTCCATCCATGAGGACTTTGGAGAGCCTCGTGTTGCCGACGACGGGGTCGACAACAAGCGGGTAGCGTCCCGGTGATGGGACGTAGTCCGGGTGGTCATCCCGGCTGAAGGTGATAGCGTCGTGGGACCAGTCGAGGAAGCGTGGTATTGCTGGTCCGTCGGAATAGACCTCCCTACACTCGCGCTTTCGCTGCCAGTGGCGTAGGGGCGGTCCCGGCCCCGCCAAAGATCATGAGGCATTTGTCGATGGGCGGGAACTCATCGTCCTTCCTGCCCTTGTCCTCCTGATCCCTGGCGGGCTTCTTGCCGGCGTCATCCTTGAACGGCTGCCGGCTGTAATGCTTCTTGAGCATCACACACTGTCCGAGTGTGTGATGCACCGGACCCTGGTGATAAGGGCACGGCTTGCTGAGCATGTCATCGAAGCGGCCTCGAGGGGATCGTTCCCTCTTGGGATCGGTGGCCGCCACGAGGGAGTCGTCGCGGAGTGGGGCCTTTCCCTTCCCCTTCTTCTTCTTGTTGTTCGGGCCTCGGGAAGAGGTGCCCTCGGGGGCCTCCTCCTTCCATTTGCCCTTGGGGTCGGAGAAGAAGGCTCCTACCACCTCGTCCCCCAAGGCGAAGCTGGTAGCGATCTTCATGAGCTCGGAGACACTGGTGGGTGTCTGGCGCCCGAGCTCATGAACAAGCTCTTTGCAGGAAGTTCCTACAGCAAACGCTCCTGACGACGTCGGAGTCGGCTGACCTGGGGCAGCTCATTGTACTGCTTGGAGAAGCGCCGGATGTAGTCCCTGAGGGACTCGCCTGGCTTCTGCTTGCAGCTCCTGAGGTCCCAGGAGTTACCAGGGCGCACGTACGTGCCCTGGAAGTTCCCTACGAAGATCTTGACCAGATCGCTCCAGTCAAAGATCATCCGTGGGGGAAGGTGTTCCAGCCAAGCTCTTGCAGAGTCGGCGAGGAACAGGGGGAGGTTGCGGATGATGATGAGGTCATCCTGCGCGCCGCCAAGCTGGCACGCAAGACGGTAATCCGCTAACCAGAGTTCGGGGTTAGTTTCCCCCGAGTACTTGGCTATGTTGGCCGGTTGTCGGAACCGGGGCGGGAACTTGGCCCTTTGGATGGCCTCGCTAAAGACGCGAGGTCCTGAGGGCTCGGGTGAGGGTTCACGATCCTCATCCGAGTCGTAGCGCCCGCCCCGATGGACGCTGTAGCCGCGCGCGGCTTCGTCAGTCTTTCGCCGACCGCGGGCTTATAGAATGGCTCGGACGTCAATGTCCTTGCCAAGACGTTGGTGGACTAGCGGGGCCCTTGGAGCCTCGGGTCGAACCGAGGCTTCGCGCTCGTGGCGTGCTATGCCGCCACGCTGGTGACTTTCAGCGCCACGGTGTCGCGATGCTGAGCTTTCCGCCTGGAGGACGGCTGCATCCTCCAGGAGGTCCTTGAGTTGATTCCTGAGCTGTCGTGCCTCCTCGGTGGAGGGCTCAGGTATGCTCCGGAGCAGCATCGCTGCCTCCGCGAGCTTTCGGCTTGCCTGGGGGGCGGCCCCCGGTGTCTCGGCCCCGTCGTCAGCAACGATTTGAGCCTGAACATCTCGGGCTCGACGCCGAGCTGCTCCTCCATCGCTCAGCCACTCGTCGCGCTCCAGCGTAGCTCGCAGCTGGGTGAGGCGCAAGCGGTCCTCGTCCATTCACGCCTCAAGCTCCCGGAGCTGCTCCAGCTCCGGGGTTTGAGGTGCGGGGCGAGATGTTCCTGCCCCCTGATCCAGCGGCGGGGCTGACCGTGCAGGCCACGGGGCCGCTGAAGGGGGCAGTGACTTGTTTGTGCTGGGGTTGCGATGGAGGGGGTATGTCGTCGTTGCCCCCCAAGTGGACATCCTCCACCCGCCCCTCATCAGGGTGCATCAAGTTGTAGGACTGGTCCGAGTTGGAGATGACGCTCGGTGCATTCTCCCCCGAGTCGTCGGTGTGGGTGGCGAAGTCCACATTTACCCAGAACTCCTCATCATCGTCACTGTAGCTGCGACGAGACGACGAGGTCTGGCCATAATGGTCCCTCCCCTCCGAGTGTTCTCGAGGGGTGAGGTTTATGGTGGTATCTATTTCCCCATCGCCTTGTGTCTTGGCACTTTCCCCAGGGGATGGTGAGGATGCCACGTGGTGTCCCACGAGGCTGTCCAGGCGCTCGAGGCACTGGACTGGAGTGTCCGACAGCTCGTGCAATAATGCATGAACTACACGAACGTGGGCGTCCATGGCGGTCTGGAGCCCAAAGAGGGACGACGACGCCGTTCCCCTCCCCCAGCGAGGGCGGAGAGAAAGTTCGGCCAGCATCGTGCTTCCGCTCTCACCCGTCCTTCGGGCAGTAAGCGGATACGTGGCCGCTGGTGCTGGAGTTCCCAGGACAGCGACTGGTGCAGTATTGGCTTCCCCCATTGGGGGTGCCTGGTTGGCTGCATCTCCCGCGGCGAGAAGCTGGTTGGCGCTACTGCGCCTCCTCCTCCTGATTCGCCGAGAGCGGCGTGCAACATTTCCCCCGTCCTCTGAGGCGGGTGGAAGCGTTGCGCGGGTCCCTTCTCCGGCCGCCTGCTGGGCCAGAGTTGGGACGACAAGGACGCGGGGCCCGTTCGGGCGTAGGTTCATCTCGAGCCCTTGGCCGGTGGCCACGAACTCGAGAGTCCCGAACCGGAGTACCGCGCCAGCGGGAAGCGTGGTGGAGCTGGCTACCATCCGAAACCTACGTCAATGCGCAAAAGGCCCCTACCTGGCACGCCAACTGTCGGTGCTAGTTTTAGCAGGGCTAACACCGGCTAGTAAATATGTGTTTTGCGGATGAGGCTACGGATGGTGTGCAAAGGGGAACACAGGGATTATACTGGTTCAGGCCAAGCAAGCCCTACGTCCAGTGGAGAGGAGAGTCGTGTTGCCTTGCACCGGGGTGCTTGTAGTAGGGGGTTACAAGCTAGGCGAGAGAGAAAAGTGCTCCCAGGTCTCTTGTGAGTGTCTAAGTGTATGCAAGTCGTTTGCTGTTGGTGTGCATGTGTGAGTGAGAACTTAGGACTTCCGGGGCTGTGTTCTAAAGCTTGGCTCTGCTCTCCCCTTTATAGTCGCAAGGGAGAGGCAAGGGCAAGCGCTTACAATGCTACGTATGTTATAGTGAGGAGTTGCTATTCCTCGTTTGACTATGGTCAGCTACGGTCTTTTCTCCGCGTCTCCGGGGTATGGCCGTAGTGGTTCGCACGATCTTGGTGAGTTCCGAGGCAGCTACAGTCGTCAGATTATGGCACACCGTAGGGTCACAGCTGATGGCAGTCCTTCCGCATGATGTGACAAGAGGGCGAGTTGTCTCGGGGCGTTGTCTCCCGAGGCCCGGGACTCCTGAAGGCGTGATGGGATGGAGCAGGGTGATATCTCCCCTCGGTCGTATTTTCGGCCTTCGAACAGTACTTCCTGAGGGTTAGGTGGGCCCGGATGGAAGGCGTGCTCATCCTTTCGAGTAGACAATGCAGTAGGCGCCTTTCCCGTTCTGGCGTAGCCCATCGTCAGGCGCTCGGACTGTCGCAGTCGGAGTTGATAGACCCCGGCGGAAAATGGGGCGGCGCACGGTAGACCATACCGTGGAGAGGACGGCCATAGTGGGCCTATCAAATCCGCTGCCAGGGAAATCCTGACAGGTGGTATGGCCGTCAGGAGTGTGCGAAGCACAGTCGCGTCGAGAATCTCGCCTGACGGGACAGTGCCTGTAAAGTGGTCAGGGAGGTCTCTTGTGGTCCAAGATTGCTCTGCTGACATCACCGGTGCCTTGAATGCCTTTGTGAGATTGCGCTCGAGGGGGATGGGGAAGCTCGTGCGAATCGGAGAATGGGCGCCGAGGGCGCCGCTCTCCCGAGCTCTCCTGGGGAGGCTCGGGCGAATCAGAGATTTGGGCGCCGAGGGTGCCGCTCTCCCGAGCTCTCTCGGGGAGGCTCGGGCGAATCGGAGAATTGGCGCCGAGGGTGCCGCTCTCCCGAGCTCTCCCGGGGAGGCTCGAGCGAATCGGAGAATTGGTTGTCATTGGTGTAATGACGTCGTGGGCCTCCGTAGACGCGGCCTTCGTGGTCTTCGGGCGCGGCCTTCGTGGGCTTCCATTGGCCTTACTTGGGCCGGGCCACGTTGGGAATGATCGTTTTTGCATTGAAGTTGGGTACCCCAAACTTTGGTACCCGACACAAGGCGTCGGACCAAAACTCTTCGTTCGACGCTTACACAGTTAGTAACAGAGCTGGCAGACCGTCAGACCCTCACTGACAATGGTCGGACGCTCCTGCCCACGAGCGTCTGACGCTCTGAAACAGGGTCTTTCAAGTTAGATTCTTACCCCTTGCTTCTATGTGCTAACACTCAAGGTTCTCAACACTTGTGCTCAGTGTGTCAGCATTTTCAAAATAATTTTTCAAAGGGTTTCATGTCAAAGTCTAGGTTGAGTTAGATTCAATGCAATAAAATACAACCTAGTGCACTTGAAGATAATCCAAACACTTAGTTCTCCCCTTAATAGTTGGCTATCTATCCTAAATGTGATCACACCCACTAGGTGTCTTGATCACCAAAACAAAAGCCTACTTGGGGTTATACCTTTGCCTTCAAGCCTTTTATTTGCCCTTGCTCAACTCCACTTGTTCCATACTTGATCCATGGTTAAACCATCATGATTATCACCAACACTTGGCTCTTCACTCCATGGATGGGACCACCTAAACCTTGCCAACACTTAGCAACTTAGGATAGTCCTTAGGATGTCATTAATTATCAAAACCAAACTAGAGCTTTCAGTCTCCCTCTTTTTGTAATTGATGACATCCTTTATAAAGATAAGAGTAAAGTTTGTTTTTGAACTTGTGAGCTTGCCCAAACAAGTTTATCATGTTTTGGAATAGACAATCAACACAAATTCAGTTTGGTGGCTATTTAGCTCCCCCTACATATGTGCATGAGTTTGGATTTGAAGGCTTGCACATATGAATAAGTAGAGAGTAAGTTTCCACCAAGATGTGCTAGGATGGTAAGGATGGACCTTTGAACCATGATATCAAATGAAAACTTGATTGAAGTTGCGGAATCTCCATCCATAGCACTTAGGTAACTAGATGATCACAAAACTTGAGCATACCGTGAGATCAACGTTATAAGCAATGCTCCGATATCAAATTAAACACAAGATCATCTAACTACCACCTAGCATGCTAGTTATCAAATCATCAATCATACTTATTTCTAGCATACACCACTCAAGAACATGGCAATTGAAAGTAAAGACTTGTGCAAATGCAACAATCATATGTAAGTACACATTCCAAATACATTCAACCAAGTTCATGAGTTTTCTCCCCCTCAAGGTGAGCTTATCTTTAGTAAAGGTTTTGATTTAAATTTTTGATCCCTTTACTTTGGCCTATTGCTCTTCCATCATCGGCCTTTAATGATGGTTCATCGCGAATCTTAGTCCAATTTTATCTTTTCGTCCCATTTCCTATCTTTATTCTTTCTCCCCCTTGGCATCAAGTACCACAAAAGGGTTAAAACAATGGAGAGAGATTAATTTTCAAATTTGGTTCAATCTAGCAAACTTGCATAAGTTACTTAGCTCGGTTTGAACCAAAGACAAGCTTCTTCACGCCTCTATGGGTTATCTTACCTATGTTGGGTTAAGCACTTAGTTCCTCATTTGGCTAGATTTAAGACTAGGTTTGTATCCCCATGAACAAGTTATGTGCCATCACTAGATCAATCAAACAAGGAAGCAATAGTGATGCCATATAGACTCTAAAATATTTTGGCTTTCAATGAATGACCTAAGGTGAACAAGATTATGTCTATATGTTCTAACAAGTCCTAACAAAGTATGAATGCATATGCCAAATAATGATACCTTTGCCTTGCTTGGAGGAGAGACATGTCATAAGATTTTCATGAAGTGCATCAACACATATTTGAGTAGTCAAGTATGTTCAATTCATTCCTTAGCTTGCAAAATCTAGCTTCATCAAGTGGCTTGGTGAATATATCGGCTAGTTGATCATCGGTGCCCACACTTGTGATTGCAATATCTTCTTTAGCTTGGTGATCTCTTATGAAATGGTGCCTCACATTTATGTGCTTAGTTCTAGAATGTTGCACCGGATTGGTTGTGATCTTCACCGCACTTTCATTATCACATAGCAATGGAACCTTATTGATTTTCAATCCATAGTCCTTCAAGGTTTGCTTCATCCATAAGATTTGTGCACAACAACTTCCCACACTAATATATTCGACTTCGGCGATAGAGAGCGCAACGCTATTTTGGTTCTTGGATGACCATGAGATTATTGACCTTCCCAAGAGTTGACAAGTACTGGAAGTGCTCTTTCTATTTATTTTGCATCCGGCATAGTCCGCATCCGCATAACCAATCAACTCAAAGTTAGAGCCCTTGGGATACCACAAACCAATGTTAGGTGTGCTCTTCAAGTACCTCAAAATTCTTTTTATAGCCTTCAAATGACTTTATCTTGGAGAGGCTTGATATCTTGTACACATGCACACACTAAACATCACATCCGGTCTAGAAGCGGTCACATAGAGTAAACTACCAATCATTGACCGATATTGCTTTTGATCAACCAATTCACCTTCTTCATCCAGTTCCAAGCCTCCACTAGTGCCCATTGGTGTTGAGATTGCCTTTGCATTTTTTAATCCAAACTTCTTCACCATGTCCTTGATGTACTTGTTTTGACCCACAAAAGTGTCATTCTTCAATTGCTTGATTTGGAGTCCAAGAAAGTAACTAAGTTCACCAACCATGGACATTTCAAACTCCTTAGCCATCATCTCTCCAAACTCCTCACAAAATGCTTGATTTGTTGACCCAAAGATAATATCATCAACATAGATTTGCATGATGAACAAGTCATTAGCAATCTTCTTAGTGAAGAGAGTGATGTCAACCTTTCTAATATTGAACCCTTTAGAGAGTAGGAAGTCTCTTAACCTCTCATACTATGCTCTTGGTGCTTGTTTCAAACCATAAAGAGCCTTCTTGAGCTTGTACACATGGTCAGGCTTCTTGTCATCTTCAAAACCAGGAGGTTGCTCAACAAACACTAACTCATTGATGTAGCCATTTAGGAATGCACTTTTGATATCCATTTGATGGAGCTTGATATTATGAGCACATGCATAAGCCAATAGAATCCGGATTGCTTCCAATCTTGCCACGGGTGCATAGGTTTCTCCAAAATCTAAACCTTCAATTTGAGTGTAACCTTGTGCAACCAATATAGCTTTGTTTCTCACAACAATCCCATCTTGGTCTTGCTTGTTCCGGAAGACCCACTTGGTGTCAATCACATTGTGTTTGCTTGGTCTTGGAACTAACGCCCATACTTGATTTCTCTCAAAGTTGTTAAGCTCTTCATGCATGGCATTTATCCAATCCTCATCTTTTAGTGCCTTCTCAATGTTAGTAGGCTCCTCTTGTGAGACAAAGGAATAGTGCTCACAAAAAGAAGCTACTCTTGACCTTGTTTGCACACCTCTACTAATATCACCAACAATTTGATCTAGAGGATGATCTCTTGCAATATGAGTTGGTTGGAGTATATGAGATAAACTAGTATCTTGGACTTGATCTTGATTTTGATCATGAGCTTGAGCTTGAGAATCACTTGAGCTTGCTTGATTTGCTTCATCTTTCACTTGCACAATAGGAGGGGTGACTTCATCATCATTTTCTTCTACTTGCTCCATACACCAATTTAGACAAATAACCACGTACACATTCCGCCTATGTATAGCTTCTACACTGGAAGTATACATCTATGCTCCATACACCAATTGAGACAAATAACCACAATCAAGATTTGTCCTTTTGATAGATGGGGAGTATAGGTTACTGAAAAAAAAAGAGAGAGCAAGTGCTCAAGGGAAACAAAAAGAGGACAAATGTCCCATGGGCAGGTGCCCATATATCCCTGCTTCATTTAAAAAAACTGTGTATTCAGTAACCATGCTCTCCCCTGTCTAAAGCAAAGAAATAAGTCTCAAGGAGCCCACCAAATAATTTACACTTGCACTTCTTGATCATTTTATATGACTTGTTGCTCCCTGTGATCTAAGAGTCTAACCTTGCAACATATTCAGTTCAAGTATGCTTTTGTTCCAATCCTATAAGCCCCACATAAGCTTTAGGATAGACATGAAAAGCTCTTTTAAGCTCTTGTGAGGATCATCACACTAAGGAGTGATTGAGATTACCATTAAGGGAATCAAGGCAAGGTTTCTTTTTCAAAAGAATAAAAACTCTCTAGTAAATGGTCTCACTCTACTAAAGTAAAGGGTAAAGTATTTGTTTACCTACTCTATCTTGTTTTTGCATAACCCAAGGTGAAAAAGCTAAAAGCCCCATATAGTTAAGACACAAGATAAGTTTCTGAACCATGCTCATT
This sequence comes from Eremochloa ophiuroides, assembly GCA_038502445.1. Taxonomy (NCBI): domain Eukaryota; kingdom Viridiplantae; phylum Streptophyta; class Magnoliopsida; order Poales; family Poaceae; genus Eremochloa; species Eremochloa ophiuroides. The sequence continues at coordinate 64,644,338 of JAHLJS010000003.1, read as the reverse complement.
ACTAGAGTAGTGTTGGTTTGTATGTAAGATCTTTGTGAATTATTACATTGAAGCAGTTCCTGATCCAACATTGCCATGTTAAAACCACATCTTTGCTTGAGGACAAGCAAATGGTTAGCTTGGGGGCGTTTGTTGACGGTCGCTAACATCCTATTTTACCATCAACATTTCACCCATAATCAAGGTAAAACCTCATGAAATGCAAATAACTCACTTTGAAACTCACCTAGTTCCACATGTCATTGGAGAAATATTGTGTATGCAGAAAAATGGTGAAAACAGGCAAAAACGAAGCAAACCAAGACAGCTTGGCACCTCAGCTGCCACGAGGGAGCCAGAGGGGGGCGGCCGCCATCCACATAGGGTGCCCGCCCTGTCATTCTTGCCAAATGGACATGCCACCTCACGGATCCGTGTGCCATCCTCCCAAATGGCCTATGGTATGTTCATTCAACATCAACGGCTCAAAAACAAGTCACGAGGATCCGGTGGCCCTACCAACAGGGCGCCCGCCCTGTCCAAATTGTGTGCCACGTCCACAATCCGAGGGAAGGTCTTCAGGAGTCATCCAAGCTATCAAATAAAGTCGGTTTTCATCCAATGGTGATCAAGTGATGTGCCATGGATCGATGGACCCACATGTCATCCTCCCGGGGGTTGCAAACCGCCAAACCAGGGCACCAACCGACCTTGCAACCACCCTTGAGGAGGAAGAGGGGCCGTTGGATGCAAGGCGGCGCATCCAAGGGGGCGTCCGCCCCCTAGGAGGGCGCCCGCCCTGCCTCTTCGCGCCACCGACCTCCAGGACCCCTACAAGTACCCCTGGATCTCTCTTACACTATAAATAGGACCAGTTTCCACATTTGTAAGTAGAAACCACTAGAGATTTAGCTCATTCTATAGTAAGATGTAGTTCCTACTCTCTCTCTCTCTCTAGCAAAGCTCTGCTCTTAGGAATAGTGCTAGCTAGAGAAGAGTAGAGTAGTGAGAGAGAAGTCAGGGGAAGGAGGAAGTCTGTGGAGAAGCCGGGCTTCTCGGTGACCTACTCTGCGGTGTTCTTTACTCTTATTGGTAATAAAGATCCCCTGCTTCATTTATTTATTGTTATACTTTCAGAAGTTGCATACTTGTCTCATTGCTTGGTTAGAGTGCTCTAATTCCTTGGCTAGAGTTAGATAGTAACTTTTATAGATTAAGCGAGGTGCTTAGGCTATAATCTTACCCTTGAGTGTGGCTAGACCCACTGGATAGTAGTGGTAGGTTCTAGGTGGTGATAGCCCTAGAATCCTCTGAATTCCACCACGCTCGGTCTGGTTTTATTAGCGTAGGGCTTGTAGACATACGGTGCCTAATCAGTCGAACCCCGGCGAGTTTAGGACTTTGCGTGTCCCGGGTATAGCAATCTCTTTGGTATAACAATCACTTGATCTTTTACAGAGTTAGAGTTCTCCCATAAATTCCAGAGCTACTTCAATTTATCCTAGTGTGTTTCCACCTTAGTTATACTTCATTGATTTATGCTCACTAAGGTTGTTACCCCATTTATCCATATCTAGATCCTTGACTATCAGATCCTAGGAATCAGAAACCCAGCCTTCCTTTGGAAAAATATAAATTTAACACCTGGTACTCCCAGGTAAAGTGCTACACGATAGTTCTGTGTGCTTGCAGGATCCCATCACCTATCCTATAGAGCTACCCATTAGCATTTTTGGCGCAGTTGCTAGAAATAACCTTATTCCTAGTAGCAACGTTAGAAGTGTCAACAACCACATACTTTGAGCATAGGGATTGACAACCCCAGGTGATTGCGTTGAGAAGTATTGTTATCACTGCTATAGGATAGATTTGGCTACACTCTTGTGATAGCGTTAGTAACTGTCAACATGCTTGTAGTTGAGTATCCAACTAGGAACCCTTCATCACACTTCTTCTCAAATTTCCCCAAATGAGTGCCCTTCTACAAGATGTAACATTTACAACCAAACACTCTAAAGTATGCAATGTTGGGCTTTCTTCCATTCAAGAGCTCATATGGTGTCTTCTTCAACAATGGATGACAATATACATGGTTGCTAGAGTAGCAAGCCGTATTGATAGCTTCAAGCAAAAGTCATCATTAACATTGTATTCACTTAACATTGATCTTGCCATGTCAATAAGAGTTCTATTTTTCCTTTCTACAAGACCATTAGATTGAGGAGTGTTGTAACACCCCTGGTGTTACTCTAACTAAAACCTACCATGTCATCATGATTGCATGCAAATCATCTCGCATTCAACCCAGTTAGTGTGCATTAACTAAAATAAATTTTATTCTTGCATATGATTGTGCATAGGTATTTTATAGTGATCTTTTTATGTTAATATTTGTGTATGTATATGGAATTGAAATAAATTAAAGAAATTCAAAAGGAATCAATATAAAACCCTAAATCGGACCCAAAACCCTAATTCAAAAACTAACGGGAATTAGATGTTAGGCCTTAACCAAAAGTTGTGGATATTTAAAAGTAGAGCAACTTTTATTTTGGATAATTTTAAAGTTATTAAGTAAAATTTCAAATAAAACTCAAATTAGTGTTTAAAGATTTAAATTTAAAATTCCATTTCAAAAATTATCAAGATTTTGACAAATCTTCTTTAATAAAAGTTGTAGGGCTTGTCAATTAGAACAACTTTTATTTTTGAAAGTTTTCAACTTATTAAGAAAAATCTTGAGAATTTGAGAGAATTTGAAATAGATTTCAAAATGCACATTTACCCCCTTTTGAATAGTTTCAAATTTGTTGAAAATTTGAATGTGGTACAGAAAGAAAAATTGTTCATCTCTAAATTTCCCACAATTGTTATTTTTGGAATTTTTTGATTTGCTATGTGAAATACTGAGTAATTGCACAAGAACCGTAAAGAGGGCATTGTTCTGCTACAGTGCCGGATAGGGCATCGCCTCCTTCGTCTGTTCGCGAACAGGGCCGACAGCGCCGCCATCCTCGCTGTCGGTCACGCGTCTGCCGTGGGAGGGTCGAGCTTCATGGGGGCCCCGGCCGTGTCCTGAGCCCGTCGTTGCCCTATATAAGGCGCTGAGGTCGCCACCTCCCTTCCTTTCTTCTTCCTTTGACCTCGCCGGCGAGCTTCAGTTCATCTCCAAAATTCGTCGTCGTCGAGCCGTCTTCACCCAATTACTTGAGCAACTAGATTCACTACACCCTTGCGCCTTAGAACAAACCATTGGAGCCGGTAGTTGATCGTCGGAGGTGCCGGAACGACCTCGTCTTCCCCGCGGGCGGTCAGAGCGCCACCGCGAGGTTCGACGTCGTGGCTAGCTCGTTGCGATGCAGATCTCTCTCTTTAGTATTTTGTTCTGTGTTATCCTTGATGCCGTGGAGCTTATGCGCTCGATGGTTTTGCCTTTGGTGTGCAGACCCCGCCGAACGAACCCTTCTCCCCGGAGCACGCCGCCATGGTCATGGTGAACGACGACGAGGCATATCCGAACCGTTTCCGACCACACCAGCTCAAGCAGAAGCTCGCGGTGAGCACCCTGGACCTTCTCCTAACCTCCCCCCGAATTCTACTACGTCCTAACGGCCAGAACGCCGCTCGCCGGCGTGCTGCTCGCTGGCCGAGCCTCCATGGTCGTGGTGGAGCTCGAGCCGAGCCGTCTACTGCCCAACCAACTAGCTAGAAACGTGTGGGAGGCGTTGGAGTGCGTCCTTGTGCCCGTGACTTCGCCGGAGGAGCCGCCGGCGGTACGCCGCCGCGGTTGAGTCGCCGCGCGCGTGCTGGGGTACGAGTGGGAGAGGGAAAGAGAGAGCTGACGGTGGGGGCCGCCTTTCAATGACCGAGAGAGGGAAAGCCGTGCTGGGCCGGGTGGAGGCCGACCTGGGCCGGCCCAGTGGCGCGGGCAGCAGCTGGGAGAGTGAAGAGTTTTGACTAGGCCGTGCAGTGGGCTAAACAGGCCAGCCCAGTAGCTGGGGTTGAGTTCAGTGAAATGGTTTTTCATTTTCTGAGAAAAATAAATAGTGCTGCATATTGTTCTTTTTGTAGGAAAATAAATACAGTTCCTAAAATCATGAAACTAATTATGTATATTCTTTGCAGTATATAGTATTTATTAAAAATTTCAAATTAAGGTTTTGGATACTTTCTCCAGGAAATAAAAATGTGCCTTTTAATTGATAAATGGAAATTGCATGATTTTTCTAGGGACGAATGTATATCCAAAAATCATAAAAATTAAATTGACACTATTTTAGGCTAAGATCTAGCTGTAAAAAAAAGTTTGAGCCCAAATGGAGATTATTCATATATTTATTATTTTTATGCTCCAATGATTGAATAATAAAACAAATAGCACCCTAATCATTTTAGGTTTTGTGTGACTTTTGGATTGAGTAATGTTCCTAGGTCATTAAATTGAGATGATCCTCGGCACTTTAATTAGTTGTTTGAGTTCTTAATTAAATTGCTAATTAGAAACACCAATAATTTATGTTATTCACATATGATATTAGGGTGATGACTTGCTTGGGCAGAGGTGTAGTAGTGTTATAAAGAAATTAACTGGGCTTTCTACAACTGTTAAAAGGGTCAAGAAATCAATTGTGTTATCACCACTTCGTTAGTGAAATCTTGATTATAACTTTATCGAGAAGGAAAGTTGTACTCAAGGTTGTTAATTAAATGTTTGTTCTACATTTTCCATTTATGTCATTCTGCACCATGTAAGCATGCATCATCATTTTACGTGTAGTGATCGGGTTCTCGGAAGAATTTCTTGATTGCTCCCCGACGGAAGGATTGTTCGTCAGGAGAAGTCAAGTGGGTTTCTCTGGTTTTCTGGCAGAAGTGACAGACCTGCAACACAGGCAAGTCCCGGTGCATTCAGCCCTCTCCTTGTGATTTAAAAATGTTTATAACTTGAGTTAATCCACTGCATTAAGTTGACAGGAGTTGATTCATAACCCAATTGATGCATTACCAACCTTGACCACTGAAATACCTGGAAACCATTTTAAAATAAAATGTTTAAAAATGCTTAGCCCTGCTTGAATAATTTAGATTTGCACAAAAATGCTATTTTTGAGCTATTGTGATATATTATTGTTTAAATCATGAAAAAAGGGAATTGGTAATGTTCTCATTCGGTGGCTGTGCGTTTGATGAGTACATCGTCACCGACGGGAAGGGGTTTCCTGCTCGGTGATCGTAGTTTGGGTTAGAGTCCAAACACATTGTCACCGACGGAAAAGGGATTTGAAAACCGTTTGGTCACTTGTACTGGGGTTAGAGTCCCAATGCAATGTCACCGACGGAGAAAGGAATTAAGGACTGTTCACTGTAGGCCCGCTGTGATCAAGACTTTGCAACTAGCCACATGCTCCGGGAAGCCCTGACTCCGGTGGCTCTATTACTCAAACCGACAATCACGCACTGGGAGTGGAGAGATGGCGAGAGTAGCGTATACCCTCGTGGCTGTCGTGCCTGGAGACGAGAGGAGTAGTGTGCTCTCGGGTGGCGTGTTGACACCAGAAGTGGCAAACGGATATACCGCAAGCGTACGGTAGTCAATGTAGCCTTCACCGGGAGTATTCCAGGTATCGTATTTTCTACGGGGAACATGAAGTGTTCTAACTAGGTTCAAGACCGTTCAGTGATGAGACGAAGGAGCTATGATAACTAGGTAGAGAGGTTCTTATGTAGCAAAAGATATCTGGTCTTGGCTTTCTAAGTATAAAGAGGTTTACCACCTCCTCCCTTTACAAGAGGCGACAGGCGAAACAGTAGGAGATATAACTCCTACCCGAGACGGCTGTACTATTGTATTGATGCCCTGCCATTTTAATAACTTGTCTTACACACATGGTGGAATATGAAGACCAGACAAGACTGTCACCACTTGCTGGCTACCATAAACAATTTGTGCGACGAGCGGCCTACACTGGCAAGATATAGCCTAAACACCACGTCTACACTACACTTACTACTCCAACCTTCATGAGAGACTAGAGCACTTTACTAAGTAAAGCAATGTACAGGTAAAGCAAGTATATACTTAAAGTACTAGAACCAGAATATTAAATACTAGGAGGACTCGAATGTAAAACTTACTTGAAGATTCGCATCCGCTGAGGTACACCTTGGAGAAGATTCCCGACAGGCCCGTGGCTTTCTCCTGAAGACTTCCCTCACTCTCTCCCAACTAGCACAGCACTATAGCAGAGCTAAGCTACTACATAGTGTTTTCTTCTTTGAATCATGCTCTAAAGTGAAGGCCTATGGGGGGTATTTATAGGGGGATGAAGGGTAGTGCCACGTCAGCGATCTGCGTGCTTCTCCATCTCCACCCTTGGATCCTCCGCCATATAACCGCCTTAGGATCAAGGGTGGAGGATTTTCAGCACATGTTCAACATGAGGATGGCGGTGGAGGCTCAATTGACCTGGCTGGGCCCAAGGAGTGGTTCGGCCGAACCACCCATGGCAGGTGGGCCCAGCCAGGGTCTTCTAGAAGCTTTCTTATGACAGTGGAGTAATTCTGAGCCTCAGGGCCCACAAAGTGGGGTTCGGCCAACCCACCTACGGTGAGGTAGACTCACCACTGTGGTCCCCACTTGTCATGGAGTGTGGCTATGTACTTGTTTTGCCTTGGTCTTATCGATTCACGCCTGGATCCATGTGCTTTACTCTTTAGCCATTGATTGAAAACACACTTGTGATCTAAGGGTGGAAATCGAGTCCAGGGGGTGTGCCACGGATTGTGCCACGTCAGCAGAGTCCTATGGGCCGAACCATGCATGTGCTCCATTTGCCCTGATCTTCCTTGTGTACGTTGATATGACTCATGTGCTGAAATGTCATGGCCTGGTGTCACCATATGTGGTTCGGCCGAACCACCTTTGGTGGAACCAAAGGTCCATCTTCTGCAAGTGGCTTCTTCATGCAATTCTAAGCACAATGGTGGTGCTAACTTGCCTATGGGTAGTTCGGCCGAACCACTCATTGTGCCCATCTTTTGCACATTGTCTCCAGAAGCTATGATATTAATGATTATGAAGTTGGTTTGTCATTAGGCCATATTTGGTTGGTTGCCCAACCTTCATATAGAGCTTCCGGACACTGAAAAGCACCTATTCTGAGTGCCTGCAACCAAATAATGACAAGTACACGTGGAACCAAGTTATTTGTACCTAAGTCACTATGTGTTTGATGGTTTCCTTCCAGAAAGAATGTCTTGTTGACGATTTTGATGGGGTAAAAACATGGTGTAACTACCGTCAACAAGATCCCCCACACTTAAGTCTTTGTTCGTCCTTGAGCAAAGGTTAGAGAGAGAATGATAAAATATGATTATGACATTTTTAAGGTATTAGCTAACACAAATCTTTACTCAAGACATATCTCATACAAGTGGGTTATGTGGTATTGTCTAGCATATATCCTTCAGATGTTGAGAAATGGAACAGTTCTCAAAGCAAAGTCATCTTTCCATTTTCATATCCATAGTACTTAGAGTTTTTTTATAATGATTTTAAAAGAAAGCACATAGTTCATTCTTACTCCTCAAATAGTACACTCAAGTCACTCAGTAGGTATATGATTCCTCACCAAGGCACAACATCAGATTGCCTTCTTTTGTTTCATCCTACATCTATCAAGCTTATGTGGAGCTCAGGTAGGGATAAACATGATAGCATACTTGCATTGCATTTATTGTCAAGTCAAAACAAGGATCCAAGGAGAAGACTGTCATAATCCTAGATCAAGATGTGCAAGTGTGTGGAAAATGATGGAATGTAAGGCTCTTTTATTTGATAAGATCTCTCTCTACTTTATTTTATTTGAGACATGGCTAGTATTTTTTTCAAAGTAATAGACCTTCATGTGTCCACTCTCTTTTTTTTTGAATAAGGTAATGGACCTTCATGTGTCCAATTTTTTTTTCAATAGCCTTTGTGTCTCATCTACTAAGTCATACTAAGAGAGATATTCTAAACTTTAAAGCATGGAGCATATTTATGATGGAGATGGATGGCATGTTTTTTGTGTACTTCCAGTGTAGAAGCAGCATGTGTATATGTGGCGTGTGTGTGATCTTGATCTTGGGACTATGACATAATTCTTAACTAGGGTCAACAAGGTTTGACCAAACTCAAGACAAGTACAAGTAGCATATATAGAAGGGTTCTGAATCATGGTATGAACATATATGGTTTTGGTAGAAATTTCCTTACTATTGAGGAGTAAGTGACACTATGGTTTTATGACATTTTTAAAATAAATATCTAAGCACTTTGAATAGAAAAGGTATGAATCATGAGCTAAGAACTATATCACATTTGTCAACAACTAAGTTAATATGATATTCCTATCAAGATATGTGACCCACAAGCATAAGCATATGCAAGAATTAGACTTTGTGACGCTTTTACCCTTTAAATATCACAAATCGTGTCACATTTTATTTTTAAATACAAGTCTTTTTGTTTTTATTTTTATTTTATTTCATCTAAGAAAAGCAAATAAAAAGTAAAAAGGAAAGAATAGAGGGGAGTAGGAGTGGCAAACCAGTCAGGGAAGCAAGTAGACGCCGGGTGGATGCTAACTATTAAGGAGCAAGTCTTGCGGAGTATCCCATTGTACTCAGGATTTGTTAACCCCTGTTGTAGGTAAGTCGAGCGTACAATTCTACATGGGACCATGCCGGTTGAAGGACTGGGCATGGAAGAAGATGTGTATATGATGTAACCCTTGGGCAGGGTGTCTAGTTGTATACTGCTACTCCACTACGAAACTCTAGTTTGGGATAATGTAAATTATATTTGTAAAACTATGGTTATGTAATACTTCCGTACTCTGTACTCTGATTCAAATTATTTGTATAAACTATTGTAATACTGCATTGCCTACAATGAGATCCTCGAGGAAATCAGGGTTTCCGAGGAACCCCGGCAGGCCACCTAGGTTACGGGGAACTCGTGCACAGTAACCGGAGTTCATTAGGGCGATGATGGTGCAGGTGGGCCCGGTGATTTAGGCGGTTCTGTCCCAAGTGTACTTAGCCGAGAATTGATGCTTGATACCCAATTTATCACATAGCTCATCAACTCTTGTGTTATTTAACTCACTACCATTATCACTCCTTACTTGCTTCACCCTTGGGTCAAACTCATTTTCATTTCTCTTGATGAAAGATTTGAAGATCTCATAGACTTCACTCTTGTCAATAAGAAAGAACACCCATGTGTATCTAGAGAAGTCGTCAACTATCACAAAGCCATACTTCTTGCCTCCTATACTTGCATAAGTTGTAGGACCAAACAAATCCATGTGCAATAGCTCAAGTGGTCTAGATGTACTCATCATTCCTTTCTTAGGATGTGTATTCCCAACTTGTTTTCCAAATTGACATGAACTACACAACCTATCCTTCTCAAAATGCACATCTTTCAAGCCTCTAACCATGTCGTGTTTGACCAATCTTCCAAGTTGCTTCATGCCAACATGTCCAAGCCTTCTATGCCACAACCAACCAAGACTTGACTTTGAGATCAAACAAGAAGGGAGCTTAGCTTCACTATCATTGAAGTCCACCAAGTATAGGTTCCCATATCTAAAGCCCTTGAAGATCAAGTTGGAACCATCCACACTCACAATCTCAACATCATCAATCCCAAAGATGCACTTGAAACCAAGATCACAAAGTTGTGTAACCGATAATAAGTTGAAATTGAGAGATTCAACTAGCAACACATTGGAAATGCTCACATCATTTGAGATAGCAATCTTGCCCAATCATTTCACCTTGCCTTTGCCATTGTCACCAAATGTGATAGAATCAAACTCTTTATTGCCACTTGAATTGATAGATTTGAACATACTAGACTCTCTGGTCATGTGTTGAGTGCATCCACTATCAAGCACCCAATGCCTTTCTCCGGCTTTGTAATTGACCTACAAAGAGTAAATCAATTGGTTTTAGGTACCCAAGCATTCTTGGGTCCTTGGAGGTTAGTGACCAAAGACTTTGCAACCCAAATGGATCTCATCTTTGGGTTGCCACTAGGTGTACCAATGTATTTGGCTTTAACACCCTTCACTCCTTTTGTGAGCATGTAACAAGAATCGAGGCGAATTGAAGTCACACTAGCAAATTTTACTTGCTTGATTTTGTTGGCCATGCAATATTGCTCATGATGCCCCACTTGCTTGCATCTTTGACAATACCTACCATTGCTCCTCACAAAGCTAGCTTTGGGAGTTGCAAAGACGGCCTTGCCTTTCTTGGGGTATAGCCTAGTCCCTCCTTAGAGTGACTAAATCTTTGGCTACCCAAGCACTTTAGCAAGCAAGCATCCCCACTATAAGCATTGCCTAATGCGCGAGTGAGCTTGTTGACATCCTATTTGAGGTTTTTGTTTTCCACCACAAGTGAGGACTTAGAGTCATCAACTTTAAGTGAAATAGGAGTGGTAGAGCTGCAAGAAGGGTTAGTGACAACAATAGTAGTAGAGGGAATTGATATGTCACTAAGGATGTCACATGATGAACCCATGTCACATGTCTTGATGGATGCCGTCTTCTCATTTTCGGCCACTAGAGAGGAGTGAGCTATCTCTAGCTTGGAGTGAGCTATCTTGAGCTTCTCATGGGCTTCCATTAGCCTCTTATGAGATTTCAAGAGCTCATCAAAGGATTGCTCAGTGGCAAGCTTACCTTTGCGTAATTCTTTGCACTCCTTCCTCTTGGCCTCAATGTAAGTGTTGGCATCATCAAGCAAGGACATAAGCTCATCACATGAGAGCTCCTCCTCATCACTATCATCATCGGGTTGTACCTTGGACGGCTTGGCCATCAAGCATGTGGATGGAGTGTTGAAAAGTGATAGCTTGTTGTTGAGAGCAATACTTGCAATAGCTTTCTTCTTGATGATCCTGCTCTCATCATCACTATCATCCTCATTGGTAGAGGCATCACTATCATCCCAAGTGACACAATATAATTGCCCCTTGTTCTTCTTGAGTGTCACATTCTTGTTCTTCTTTTCCTTCTTGTCCTTCTTCTTGCTCTTCTTCTTCTCATCATCACTTTCATTGCCATTGTCACTATTGTGAGGACAATCGGTAATGAAGTGATCCAAGCTCTTGCACTTGATACATCTCTTTGGCTCTTGCTTGTTCTTGGAGATGAATTTCTTTTTGCCTTGACCATAGCCCTTCCTCTTCATGAATCGGACAAACTTGCGCACTAGAAGAGCCATAGCCTCATCATCTTCATCATCACTAGAAGTGGAATCATCTTCTAGCTCAACCACTTTTGCCTTGCCCTTCCCTCCTGGATGTGGCCTTGAGAGCAACACTCTTCTTCTTCTTCTTCTTCTCTTCAACCACCTCCTCATTGTTCATGTCTTGAGTGATAATCTCACCGAGGATTTGGTTGGGCTTCTTAGTGCTCAAATGTTCTCTTGCAAGCAATGTCTTGATGATAGCAAATGTTGCAGGCAAGCACCTCAAGAACTTGTGAGAGAAGTCCTTGTCCTTGATATCCTCACCCAAACTCTTCAAGTCATTGACAATCACATGCAACCAGTTGAACATCTCCGGCACGCTTTCATCTTCCTCCATCTTGAAGGTGCCGAAACTTCTCCCTCAACATATAAACCTTGGCGTTCTTGACCTCTTGTGTGCCCTCATATGTCTCCACCAACCACTTCCAAATGTCATGAGCCAAATCAAGATCCTTGATTTGCTCAAATACATGAGACTCAAGAGCAGTATAAAGTGCATTGATGGCATGTAATACCTCTGGTATTATTGCTTAATTAAACTGCCATGTCATTATGTTTAAAATTAATCATCTGCATATGATTGTGCTTAGGGTTCCTAAAGTGCTTTAATTATGCTTGTGGATGATTGTGCAAGTAAACTTATAATTAAAATCAAGTCCAATTTAAACCCTAACTAGGCCCCAAAACCCTAATTCAAAAACTATTGGGAATCAGGTGAAAGTGTCTTAATGAAAGTGGTAGATCTTTTAAAATGGAACAACTTTTATTTTTCGAGATTTTGAAGTTATGTACTGGAAATTTGAATTAAACTCAAAACAACGATTTGAAATTCAAATTTGAAACATTAATTTAAAAACTATCAAGAATCTAACAAAACACACTTAATAGAAGTTGTAGGGCTCATCAAGTTGAACAACTTTAGTCTTTACATATTTTCAAGTTCTATAGAAAAGTTTGGAGAATTTCAGTGAATTGCATTTGAATTTCAAATTCCCCTTTTACCCCCTTTTTAATATTTTTCAAACTGAGCCGAATTTGAAAATGATTCCAAAACCAAAAATGATCTACATGAAATTCCCCACAAATTTTGTATTTGTCATTTCTATAGATTCAAAATGGATAGGCCATGATTTGAATCAAATAGCTTTTGACCTATAGGGTCTAGCTACAGTGCTTGGGGGGGTCCCCTGTTCCGGTCGCGCCCCGTACGCGCGTGCCGCGCCGCGGGCCGGCCGTCGTCCGGCCAGCCGGGGCCGGGGCACCGCCGCGTGGAGGGTCACTGGGGGGCCCCGGGTCGCGTCCAACCTCATCCGCTCCTTTCCGGTCCTTAAAGGCGACGAGGGCCTCCTCGGTCTGCATTGTTGCCGTTCGGCTCGCCGAAAAACCGCTCGCGGCCGCCAGCGAAATCCATCGCCCCTGCTCTACCTCCATCCACTCCATCTCGTCAGAGTCTTCACCACATCCCAACACCCCTATAGAGCCCGTTGGTGTGCCCTCTGGTCCTCAGAACGCACGGGCATCCTCGTCTTCTTCCCCGCGCCCGGGCGGAGCGCCGCCGCAAGCCGTCGTGCCATGTCCAGCCCCTTGTGGTGAGTCTCTTCTTCCTAGGTTTCGTGTTTGGAACTCCATCACCCTCATTGACGCTTGTGCGTGCGGTGGTTTCCCTTGCGGTGCCGTAGGGTCGTCGGAACGGAGACCTCGCCGCCGGAGAACGCCGCTGCACCCGCCGTCACCGTTGAACTCGCCGTTCTGAGCCATCCCTAGCCCGACCGTCTCGTGGATTGAAGTCACGGTGAGTTTCTAGCCTGTTTGCACCCTTTAGCCCGGTCGCTACTGCACTGTCCTCGCCGGCGCACGGTGCGCCGCCGTGGCCGAGCCGCCATGGGTGGTGTCATGCCCGTCGCCGACCCGCTCTAGCCGGTTTAGGTTCCTAGGTTAGTGGTCTAGGGTTTGGGTAGTCCGCCGGAGGTCTTCTCCTCACCGGAGGAGCTGGCGGCAGCGAGCTGCCACGGTCGAGCACGTACGGCAGTCGGAGGAAGAAGAAGAGGGAAGTGAGAGAGAGGCTGACGGGTGGGGTCAACCCGTCAGCGGCACTGAGGGAGTGGGAGGCCGCGCGCGCGGGTGTGCGGGCTGTTTGGGGCGTGTCGCGCCCGAGTGGGCCGGCTCGGGCCGGTTGTGACTTTTCTTTTTCCAGTGAATATTCTAAAGCCTTTTCTATTATAAATTGAAGGAATAGTGCTACATCTTTACATTTTTGTATGAATTAATTTTCTGTAATAAAAATTATAAAAATAATTGAGTGTACTCTCTGTTCAGTGTAGAATATTATAAAAATATGATACGCAGGGTTTGGGTAGTTTCTGTAGGGAATAAAAATCAGTCTTTTAATTCATAAATGCAACTTTAATGAATTTTAGTTAATTCTCTGTAATTCCAAAAATCATGAAAATTGGTTTGGTACTATTTTAGGTAAATATCTATCTGTTGGTGAAGTTTGGTGTCAAATGAAAATAGTTTAGTTGTTTATTAGTTCAAATATATGATTAATTGGTTAATAAATGGAATAGGAAATAAAGATAAATATGATATTGTGTGATTTTTGGATTGATTGAGGTTCTAGGTCAATCACCCTTATGACCTAGGGCAGGGTGGGTTAGAATAATCATGTTTAGCTTCAGGTAGGGTTATGACCATGAGTGTATTATTATTATCGAATTCTGTCTGTCATTTCATGTTGCATCGCATTGAAGCATTTATTTTTGCATGCGTGTAGTGACCGGCAACGAAGAAATCAAAGCCGAGGTTCCTGCTGTGGAGGTGGTTCCCGAGGAGATCTAGGGCTTTGATATTTGTGGTACTGATCCAGACCCAACACTCTACGCAATCCAAGGCAAGCCCCGGCGCATTTGCCCCTCCTTGTATTTAAAAATATTTTAACACTTGAGTAAATCTATTGCATTAGGTTAATAGGAGATGAGTGATAACCTATTGATGCATTACCTTTCCTTGACCACTAATTATCCCCGAGAACCTGATTTGATCAAATATTGAAAATGCTTAGCCCTGTTTAATTGATTTAGATTTGCATAAAATGCTATTTGAAATATGATAATATGCAAAGAATGAATCATTGAAAGGGAAGGGTATGGTCGTCATTGTTGGTAGTGTACTTGGCCAGTCCATTGTCATCAATGGGGACGGGTTTTCCGGGGGGTGGTCATATGTTTGGGTTAGAGTCCCAACTTATCGTCGCCAACGGAAAAGGGATGTGAAAACCGGACGGTTACCAGGGTATTTGGGTTAGAGTCCCAATGCATGGTATCCAACGAAAAGTATTAGGGACCGTTCGTTGTCAGCCTGCTGTGATCAAGACTTTGCAACTAGCCACATACTACGGAAAGCCCTATCTCCGGTGGCCCTATTGCTCGAACCGATAACCACGCACTGGGAGTGGAGAGATGGCGAGAGTAGCGTGTACCCTCGTGGCCGTCGTGCCTGGAGACGAGAGGAGTACTGTGCTCTCGAGTGGCGCAGGACCGGTTCAAGGATAGAAAAGCCGTGGTAGACGGAGCTTAGGTGCTACATATGCAGTGTGGTTAGGGATCCCCAGCTGGGTACTAATCGATTTGAATCGTTGTTGCTCCACGGTTATGGAGACTTGATCCTCACACCTACATCGAAAAGTAGATCGGAACTAGGATGTTTTTGAGAATGAATAAGTAATTGGATTTGATGGATGTATTAGAAAGAATTATGAATTATTAATATTGACTATTAATAATGTTAATTAAAATATTGAAAACAGGATTAGTAATAATGTTTCCGCAAAATATCTTGACTCTTGCTAAAGCCTTACCTTGACTACCCTCAGCCTGCATTCCTGAGTCTCATTCCTTTTTCTTAGTCAGCTAAGCCTTGCGGAGTACCCAAGTACTCAGGGTTTGTTAACCCCGTTGTAGGTAGTCAGCAGCAGGAGGTCTGTCTTGACCCTTGCTGTGTGACCATCATCCAGTATAGCGAGGAAGAATGAAGTGAACCTGTGGGCAGGGTTCGTGTTATTATCTATCTTATTATTTTATATTGTTGTTCTACTGCTACTGCTACTATTTGAACTATGGCCTGTAATAACTGCATTTGAATTCTATTTGAACAATCGATTTGTAATCTAAATACTATTTAAATCTTCCGCACTATTACTCTGATGTATTTTATTATGAAATGTTGTAATCCTGTAATGGCTTTGCAATGGGATCCTGTCGGAGAAACGGGTGCTGATGTAACCCGGCAAGGCTGTCTAGATCATCTGGGACACGGACCCAGCTGTCAGAGGTCATTAGTGACAATGACAGATGCCTGTGGGCCACGTGATTTAGGCGGTTCTGTTATAGCTGGTATCAGAGAGTTCGATTGCTAAATCATTACGGTATTACTTTGCAAAACTTCAAAATGTTTTGGATCATAAAAATCTAAATTACTATTTTGGTCCAAATTGCTTGTTCTTATCTTATTCTATAAAATAGTTATTGTAGCATGTGGAACAACTTTATTACTAGCCCTATATTAAATTTATTTATGCAATTATTTATCTTGCATTGATTTAAAATTCGTAAGTACGATTCATGCATCATGTTAAATCATTATGTTAATACTTCCTCCTTAAAAGTTGGGTATATGGGTTAGGATTTACCAAACCTATTCTTGCTAGCCTGTTATATCTTTACTAATCCATACTTACCTTCCAGCTGGCACGCTGCAAGCTCATTGCTCGCAAGATGATGGGTCCCAGGGGAGTGCCGAGCCACCAGCTGGCACCGCGCGACGGAGAGGAGGCTTCCGGTAGCCACCGTCCCCGCCGCAGTCGCAAGGAGTTGAAGGCTGAGATTAAGGAACTCAAGAGGGAGGTGAAGCTCATGCAGGAGGACACCAGGGTGGCCCGTGTCAACCACTACTGGGACGTGAGGTTGAACAACGAGCTGTGCCATGAGGTCGAGCGTCTGGCTCAGGAGAGAGATGAGGCCGTGGAGCGTGAGGATGTGGCTCGTGCAAGGACCCATTGGTATGAGAACTATGCGGAGCACCTCGAGGGTTACAACGATGCTCTGCATGAGAAGGTCCACAGGCTCAACAATGAGCTCAACCCTATCCTTGTTCCTCGTCAGGAGGATCCTGAGGATGGCATGGTTGTGGGGCCTGAGGAAGAGGAGTATGACGAGGAGGCGACTGAGGATGACCTTGAGGTGGCATAGGATCCCATGGAGGAGGAGATCATGGAGGATGATGAGGAGGAGGAGATCGTCCTTGACGACGACTAGACTAGTCTTAGGACTAGGAGTGTCAGCTTATCCTTATCCTTTGTGTTGTAATGTCTGTGCCATGAACCTTAGTTCGGGTTTGGGAACTTTGTTAAGTCTTAGTCGTGTTCTTTAAGTACTGTTGAAGTCTTGTAATGTTTAAGTTTGAACGGCTACTATGTTTCGTTAAGTAATGTTAGTTCTAAATTCGTTTTGCAATTAAATAGATGCCTGTCCATACCCGTTCAACTGGCACCTCTGAGGATGGAACGCTCCCAACCACCGCCGATTCCACTGACTTTGGCCGATGCGATTGCAGTCTTGGCCAATGCCGCCAATGCAATGGCACAAAACAGGGACAACCGTGGAGGGCGTCGTGGTCGCCGCGACGATGATGAAACAACGTATGTGGATTTCACAGACACACGTCCACCTGTGTTCACCAAGGCCGATGAGACACTAGAAGCTGATGATTGGCTCCGCACCATGGAGCAAAAGTTCAGTCTGATTCACGGCACAGAGACACAGAAGCCTCTATTCGTAGCACAGCAGCTGCGAGGTCCTGCCAGTGCCTGGTACACAAATCTTCTGGCAGCTCGGCTTGATGGACATCAAATGACCTGGGCAGAATTTCATAAAGCTTTTCGTGCCCACTACATTCCAGCTAGTATTATGAAGATGAAGCTTGATCAGTTTCTGGCTCTGCAGCAACGAGACTCTACCGTCATGCAGTATGTGGGGTAGTTCAATCACCTGACACAGTACGCCCCTGAACACACCAACACTGACCAAAAAAGTAAGGACTATTTCATCAGGGGTCTGAATTATAAGATTCAGTGAAGTTTGTCCAACAACCTCCACTGCACCTACCATGAAGCTGTTAACATAGCCATTGCCTTTGAAGAAAGTGATCGTAAGCACCAAGAGGAAAAGAAGAAGAAGAAAGCTGGGTCTTCTGGCGGCCAAAAGCTGGGTTTTCTGGCGGCCAGAAGCGTCAGAAACTAATTTACCACCCCACTCACTACTCTCGTCCACCCTACCCACAGCACCAGGTAGTTGTTCGTACTGCTGCTACATCCCACACCTCCAACCAGCAAAAACGACCCAGCCGAATGCCCCTGGCGTTCGTGTCACCACCCCGCAAGTCAACTACAATCACCCGTGCTACAACTGTGGCAAGATGGGTCACTGGCCCGTGATTGTCCTTTCCCGAAGCAGTACAATCAAAATACTCAGAAGGGTCATGGACATCAGCAGCGTGGTCATCAGCAGCACTCTCAGAAGGGAAAGGTGGTCAAGAAGGCAGGCCACGTCTACTACACTCAGGTTGATCAGATCCCCGAGGGTGAGCCCGTCATGATGGGTAGGTTCCCTGTCGCAAGTCACCCTGCAATTATGCTTTTCGATTCTGGTGCATCTCATTCATTCATCAATCGCACTTTTGTCGTAAAGCATGAGATACCAATTGGGGAAATAAAGGAAAATTTCCTAATACATTCGCCCGTGGGGCGTATAAATACTAAGGAGGTAGTGCAACAAGTACCTATAGAACTGGGTGGGAATATATTCCCTACCACCATGATAGTACTCAAAGATCAGGACGTAGAATGTGATATTAGGCATGAAATGGATGTATCAGCATAAGGCTCTCATTGACGTGCTGAATAGGACCATCAGGGTAAATCTGCCTAATAGTTCAACCCAACTCCTCATCCAACTCCCAATCCCTCAAAGAGCAGTTGGTAGAATATGTGCAACCGCAGTCAAGGAAGTGCAGGATATCCCGGTAGTCTGTGAATTTTCGGACGTGTTCCCTGATGATTTGCCTCGTTTGCCACCTGATCATGATGTGGAGTTTGCTATTGAGCTGAAGCCTGGAACAGCCCTATATCCCATAGAGCCTATAGGTTGCCTCCCAAAGAACTGGCAGAGCTTAAGATTCAATTACAAGATTTGCTGGATAAGGGTTTCATTAGACCTAGTTCATCACCATGGGGTTGCCCTGCTATCTTTGTGAAAAAGAAAGACAAATCCCTCCGACTTTGTGTCGACTACCATCCACTCAACGAGGTCACCATCAAAAATAAATATCCTTTACCTCGTATTGACCTAATCTTTGACCAACTAGCGGGAGCCAAAGTATTTTCCAAAATTGACCTTAGGTCTGGCTATTACCAAATAAAGATTCGCCCTGAAGATATTCCTAAAATAGCCTTCACCACCAGATACGGCCTATATGAATACCTAGTCATGTCCTTTGGCCTAACCAATGCACCTGCCTATTTCATGTACCTAATGAACTCCGTCTTCATGCCGGAGCTCGACAAATTCGTGGTCGTGTTCATTGACGACATCCTTGTTTACTCCAAACCCCTGAAGAATATGCCAACCACCTCCGTATTGTCCTGACTAGTTTGAGGGAACATCAGCTTTATGCCAAGTTCAGCAAGTGCAAGTTTTGGTTGGACCGAGTTCCGTTTCTCGGGCATATTCTGTCTGCGGAAGGTGTGTCAGTAGATCCGAGTAAGGTGGAGGAAATCTTGAATTGGAAGCCACCAACTACGGTGCATCAAGTCCGGAGTTTCATGGGAATGGCGGGATACTACCGTCACTTTATTCCAGATTTTTATAGAATAGCCAAGCCTATCACCAACTTGTTGAAGAATCAGGTCAAGTTTGTCTGGTCACCAGAGTGTGAGACAACATTTCAGACTTGAAGAAGTTGTTGACCACTGCACCAGTCCTGGCTCAACCTAACATTGAAAAGTCGTTTGACGTGTACTGTGATGCTTCTGGTACCTGTCTTGGTTGTGTCTTGATGCAAGAAGGCTGAGTCATTGCTTATGCTTCATGGCAACTCAAGCGTCATGAAGAGAACTACCCCACCCATGATTTGGAGTTGGCAGCTGTAGTACATGCCTTGAAGATCTGGCGTCATTATCTCTAGGCAATACTTGCAATGTCTATACTGACCACAAGAGTTTGAAGTATGTCTTTACCCAAGAAGAGTTGAACATGAGGCAAAGAAGATGGCTCGAGTTGATCAAGGATTATGATATCGAGGTACACTATCACCCGGGTAAGGCGAATGTGGTCGCTGATGCACTTAGTCGTAAGGTTCACTGCAATTATCTGCCAATGAAGCCCCGAGACCTTTCCTTGTGCTATGAGCTGGAGAAATTAGGTATTGAAATATGTCCACAGGGCAGCCTAGCCAACATCAGCATTGAAACACCTATCCGAGATGAAATTATTGCTGCTCAAAAAGGGAACAGTGGAATCAAGCACATCAAGGAGAAAGTACAAGCCGACAAGACAGATTGTTTCAGGAATGATGACGAAGGTGTTGTGTGGTTCAAGGATCGTTTGGTAGTCCCAAAGATACCTAAGTTGCGTCAAAAGATTCTCGATGAAGCACATTTAACAAGATTCTCCATTCACCCAGGAAGCAACAAAATGTATCAGGCCATGAGACAGAAATTCTGGTGGACTAAGATGAAGATAGAAATTGCTCGGTATGTTGCACGGTGTGATACCTGTCAAAAGGTGAAAGCTGTGCATATGAAGCCTGGGGGAGAGCTACAACCCTTACCTGTTCCTGCGTGGAAGTGGGAAGACATCAGCATGGACTTTATCGTGCGTTTACCCAGGACAACTAGAGGTTTTGATTCAATCTAGGTTATCGTGGATCGTCTCACGAAGCAAGCTCATTTCATACCAATCAAGAAGGATTACCGGGCACCGACTTACGCAAAGTTGTATATTGAAAACCTAATGAAGCAGCATGGAGTACCCAAGACCATCGTCTCTGACCAAGGTACCCAATGTGTCTCCAATTTTTGGAAGGCATTTCACAAGTCGTTGGGGACAAAACTTTTGCATAGCACAGCATATCATTCGCAGACTGACGGACAAACTGAAAGAGTCAACCAAGTACTTGAGGACATGTTGAGGGCTTGTGCACTCAATTACACCAAAACATGGGACGAATGTTTAGCTTTGACAGAGTTCTCATACAATAACAGCTATCAAGAAAGTATCAAGATGGCCCCGTTTGAAGCAGTCTACGGTCGTAGGTGTCGTACTCCGTTGAATTGGTCCGAATCAGGAGAAAGATGGTTCTATGGAGTTGACTTGGTTAATGAAGCCGAAGAGAAGGTCCAACTGATACAGGAAAATTTGAAAGTGGTACAGTCACGACAGAAAAGTTATGCGGACCAAAGGTGTCGACCATTAGCATTCAAAGTTGGAGACTATGTCTATCTGAAAGTGTCACCAATGAAAGGGGTCAACTGATTCGGAGTCAAAGGCAAGTTAGCTCCTGAGATATATTGGGCCGTTCCTGATTATAGAATGTGTGGGAAATGTGGCTTATAAGTTGCAATTGCCGGAGCATCTCTCTGAAGTACATAATGTGTTCCACGTGTCACAATTGAAGAAGTGCCTTCGAGTGCCCGATCAAGTTGTTGATGTTGAAGGAGTGGAACTCGAGCCAGATCTGACATGTTCTGAGTATCCAATTCGGGTCTTGGATCGAAAGGATCGAGTTACCCGAAGAACTACAACCAGGTGGTACAAGATCCAGTGGAGCCAGCATTCCGAAGATGAAGCCACTTGGGAATCGGAAGACTATCTCGTTGAAAATTTTCCCGAATTTTTTGCTACTCTGTAGATGTAAGGTTCTGAGTTGTGTAATGTATAAACTATTCTACTAGTCTAGTGATCAAGGTTGAATTAGGTTAATTGTTACATTTTCTTTTTCATTACTTTGTTTCAAGTCTTAGTTTTATATCAAATCTCAGGGGCAAGATTTCTTTTAGGGGGGAAGGCTGTAATACCTCTGGTATTATTGCTTAATTAAACTGCAATGTCATCATGTTTAAAATTAATCATCTTCATATGATTGTGCTTAGGGTTCCTAGAGTGCTTTAATTATGCTTGTGGATGATTGTGCAAGTAAACTTATAATTAAAATCAATTATTAAATCCAAATGAAAAGTCTAATTTAAACCCTAACTAGGCCCCAAAATCCTAATTCAAAAACTATTGGGAACTAGGTAAAAGTGTCTTAATTAAAGTTGTAGATATTTTAAAATAGAACAACTTTTATTTTTGGAGATTTTGAAGTTATGCACTGGAAATTTAAATTAAACTCAAAACAATGACTTGAAATTCAAATTTGAAACATTAATTTAAAAACTATCAAGAATCTAACAAAACACTGTTAATAGAAGTTGTAGGGCTCAGCAAGTTGAACAAATTTCATGTTTACAGATTTTCAAGTTCTATAGAAAAGTTTGGAGAATTTCAGTGAATTGTATTTGAATTTTAAATTCCCCTTTTACCCGCTTTTAATATTTTTCAAACTGAGCTAAATTTGAAAATGATTCCAAAACCAAAAATGATCTACATGAAATTCCCCACAACTTTTGTATTTGTCATTTCTGCAGATTCAAATTGGATAGGCAATGATTTGAATCAAATAGCTTTTGACCTATAGGGTATAGCTACAGTGCTTGAGGAGGGGTCCCCTATTCCGGCCGCGCCCCGTACGCGCGTGCCGCGCCGCGCGCCGACCGTCGTCCGGCCAGCTTGGGCCGGGGCACCGCCGCGTGGAGGGTCGCTGGGGAGCCCCGGGTCGCGTCCAACCTCATCCGCTCCTTTCCGGTCCTTAAAGGCGACGAGGGCCTCCTCGGTCTCCATTGTTGCCGCTCGGCTCGCCGGAAAACCGCTCGCGGCCGCCGGCGAAATCCATCGCCCCTGCTCCACCTCCATCCACTCCATCTCGTCAGAGTCTTCACCACATCCCAACACACCTATAAAGCCCGTTGGTGTGCCCTCTGGTCCTCGGAACGCGAGGGCATCCTCGTCTTCCTCCCCGCGTCCGGGCGGAGCGCCGCCGCAAGACGTCGTGCCGTGTCCAGCTCCTTGTGGTGAGTCTCTTCTTCCTAGGTTTCGTGTTTGGAACTCCATCACCCTCATTGACGCTTGTGCGTGCGGTATTTTCCCTTGCGGTGCCGTAGGGTCGTCAGAACGGAGACCTCGCCGCGGGAGAACGTCGCTGCACCCGCCGTCACCGTTGAACTCGCCGCTCTGAGCCATCCCGAGCCCGACCGTCTCGCGGATTGAAGTCACGGTGAGTTTCTAGCCTGTTGGCACCCTTTAGCCCGGTCGCTACCGCACTGTCCTCGCCGGCGCACGGTGCGCCGCCGTGGCCGAGCCGCCATGGGTGGTGTCATGCCCGTCGCCGACCCGCTCTAGCCGGTTTAGGTTCCTAGGTTAGTGGTCTAGGGTTTGGGTAGTCTACCGGAGGTCTTCTCCTCGCCGGAGGAAGAAGAAGGGGGAAGTGAGAGAGAGGCTGACGGGTGGGGACAACCCGTCAGCGGCACTGAGGGAGTGGGAGGCCGCGCGCGCGGGCGTGCGGGCTGTTTGGGTCGTGTCGCGCCCGAGTAGGCCGGCTCGGGCCGGTTGTGACTTTTCTTTTTCCAGTGAATATTCTAAAGCCTTTTCTATTATAAATTGAAGGAATAGTGCTACATCTTTACATTTTTGTATGAATTAATTTTCTGTAAGAAAAATTATAAAAATAATTGAGTGTACTCTCTGTTCAGTGTAGAATATTATAAAAATATGATATGTAGGGTTTGGGCAGTTTCTGTAGGGAGTAAAAATCAGTCTTTTAATTCATAAATGCAAATTTAATGAATTTTAACTAATTCTCTGTAATTCCAAAAATCATGAAAATTGGTTTGGTACTGTTTTAGGTAAATATCTATCTGCTGGTGAAGTTTGGTGTCAAATGAAAATAGTTTAGTTGTTTATTAATTAAATGTATGATTAATTGGTTAATAAATGGAATAGGAAATAAAGATAAATATGATATTGTGTGGTTTTTAAACTGATTGAGGTTCTAGGTCAATCACCCTTATGACCTAGGGCAGGGTGGGTTAGAATAATCATGTTTAGCTTTAGGTAGGGTTATGACCATGAGTGTATTATTATTATCGAATTCTGTCTGTCATTTCATGTTGCATCGCATTGAAGCATTCATCATTGCATGCGTGTAGTGACTGGCAACGAAGAAATCAAAGCCGAGGTTTCTGCTGCGGAGGTGTTTCCCGAGGAGATCCAGGGCTTTGATATTTGTGGTATTGATCCGGACCCAACACTCTACGCAATCTAAGGCAAGCCC
This sequence comes from Eremochloa ophiuroides, assembly GCA_038502445.1. Taxonomy (NCBI): domain Eukaryota; kingdom Viridiplantae; phylum Streptophyta; class Magnoliopsida; order Poales; family Poaceae; genus Eremochloa; species Eremochloa ophiuroides. Next base: position 64,620,566 of record JAHLJS010000003.1, on the reverse strand, counting down.
CGGTGCATTTGCCCCTCCTTGTATTTAAAAATATTTTAACACTTGAGTAAATCTATTGCATTAGGTTAATAGGAGATGAGTGATAACCTATTGATGCATTACCTTTCCTTGACCACTAATTATCCCTGAGAACCTGATTTGATTAAATATTGAAAATGCTTAGCCCTGTTTAATTGATTTAGATTTGCATAAAATGCTATTTGAAATATGATAATATACAAAGAATGAATCGTTGAAAGGGAAGGGTATGGTCGTTGTTGTTGGCAGTGTACTTGGCCAGTCCATTGTCATCAATGGGGACGGGTTTTTCGAGTGGTGGTCATATGTTTGGGTTAGAGTCCCAACTTATCATCGCCAACGGAAAAGGGATGTGAAAACCGGGGGGTTACCAGGGTATTTGGGTTATAGTCCCAATGCATGGTATCCAACGGAAAGTATTAGGGACCGTTCGTTGTCGGCCTGCTATGATCGAGACTTTGCAACTAGCCACATACTACGGAAAGCCCTATCTCCGGTGGCTCTATTGCTTGAATCGACAACCACGCACTGGGAGTGGAGAGATGGCGAGAGTAGCGTGTACCCTTGTGGCCGTCGTGCCTGGAGACGAGAGGAGTACTGTGCTCTCGGGTGGCGCAGGACCGGTTCAGGGATAGAAAAGCCATGGTAGACGGGGTTGGTATATGCAAGCTTATGTGCTACATATGCAGTGTGGTTAGGGATCCCCAGCTGGGTACTAATCGATTCGAATCGTCATTGCTCCTCAGTTATGGAGACTTGATCCTCACACCTACATCGAAAAGTGGTTCGGAAGTAAGATGTTTTTGAGAATGAATAAGTAATTGGATTTGATGGATGTATTAGAAAGAATTGTGAATTATTAATATTGACTATTAATAATGTTAATTAAAATATTGAAAACAGGATTAGTAATGATGTTTCCTCAAAATATCTTGACTCTTACTAAAGCCTTACCTTGACTACCCTCAGCCTGCATTCCTGAGTCTCATTCCTTTTTCTTAGTCGGCTAAGTCTTGCGGAGTACCCCAGTACTCAGGATTTGTTAACCCCGTTGCAGGTAGTCAGCAGCAGGAGGTCTGTCTTGTCCTTTGCTGTGTGACCATCATCCAGGATAGCAAGGAAGAGTGAAGTGAACCTGTGGGCAGAGTTCGTTTTATTATCTATCTTATTATGTTATGTTGTTGTTCTACTGCTACTGCTACTATTTGAACTATGGTCTGTAATAACTGTATTTGAATTCTATTTGAACAACCGGTTTGTAATCTAAGTACTATTTAAATCTTCCGCACTATTACTCTGATGTATTTTATTATGAAATGTTGTAATCCTGTAACGGCTTCGCAATGGGATCCTGTCGGAGAAACGGGTGCTGATGTAACCCGGCAGGGCTGTCTAGATCATCTGGGACACGGGCCCGGCTGTCAGAGGTCATTAGTGACAATGACAGGTGCCTGTGGGCCACGTGATTTAGGCGGTTCTGTTACATGGCATGAGCATTGCACTCCATCTTTCTTTTGTCGGCATCGGTGGGAGCTTGTGAATTCTCATACTCAATCTTTGTCTCCGTTGCCTTCCACACCTCAATGTGCATGGTCATGATATGAACTATCATCTTCCTCTTCCAATGATCATAGGTTGTCCCATCAAACTTGGGTGGCTTCCCCAATACATTGATTTGAGCCATTCTTCACCACAAGGATGTTAACCCTCAAACGGTAGTGACCTCAGCTCCGATACCAATTGAAAGGACCGGATAGGCTAGAGGGGGTGAATAGCCTATAAAAATTTCTATAAAGAACTAGACCACAAGTTAGCAAATAACAAAGCGATGCTAAGCGCTAGCTCTAGGCTATCCTATGCAAGCCACCTATCACAATTATGCTACACAAGATAATATGCACACAAGCGCAAGAGACCCTCACTTTGATCCTAGATTGAGAGCACCTAAACAAGAAAGTAAATGCAAGTGTGAGAGAACGAGGGAGCTATACCACCTAGAAGAGTATAGGTTGATCCAATCACCGGGATATGATCAATATGAAAACCAAGAGAATACCGAAAGACCTAATCATCCACTCGAAGGTGGAGAATAGAGAACACTCTATTTTTTACCGAGGTTCACGTGATCGCCGTCACGCTACTCTTAATTGTGGCACCGGTCTTCCTTGGTGGATTGCGAGCTAGGCTTCACACGACAATCCCTCACTGGGAGTTGCTCACCAACACAAGAGAAGTGGCTATCAACCACGAGCAATCCACTCGAGTCAGTTTTGGCACTCCTTCGGGGAATAACCGCAAGAACCCCTCACAATCAACACTTCGGTGTGGGCTTGAACAACCACCAATCACCCTCAATACCGAAATCGCCTCCAAGCCGTTAGGGACACGGCAATGCCCTAAGAGAATAATGTTGGTATTTATTATGATCATGTAGAATATTCCGCAAGCGCATAGAAATACCGTTGTAGCATTTTACCCAGGAGTATTCCAGGGTATCGTATTTATCGGTTAAAGAATATGATAGCTAACCATGATGATCTACTAACTAATATACCAACTAAACTAGAGTGGGGGTAAATGATATATATCATAAGTGCAGCGACACATAGGAGAAGTTCCAATGATAAAAGAGTAGGTTAGTGAGCGAGGAGGACAACGAGCGAGCACAAGGTTTCCAATTATCTATCTCTACTTGCGTGGTTCTAACTTAGCAAGACAAGTCATATCAAGCAAGGTCAATGTTCATACACAATTGCACTTCGGGCCACTAAACCGCTTAGCAACAGAAAGGGATGAGAAGGGTACTAAGCCGCCTAGCACAAGAAGGCCTACGCTTTAAGAACTAGCCCGAATGTGGTGGGATCAAAGCCTAGATAGGTCTGTCACCCCTACTAGGTACCACAAACAAACCGTTGGACAAGCCGCAGACACAGGCAAGCGTATAGTCTAGACACCACAGTCTACACTATATCTCACTACTCTAATCCGATATCCGGTGAAATTGATTAGAGCACCGGGTTAAGGGCGGTGAACCAGTGCAAAGGTATACTACCATTATCTTACTATCAAACAACTATGACTATACTAACAACCAATACAACATAACTAGTCATGTTGCAATAAAGTAAAGTACTAAGGCAAAGTAGAGAAGATAACTATAATAATAACTCAAGTCTTACAAAGAGAGAAGGAATACTAGAACCATACCAGATCTCCTGGAAGACTAGAGCTGAGGACCAGAGGCTCACTCTAACTCCTAACAACATTAACAATACTACTAGTGCTACATCTTGAGAGAGAGATAGTGGAGAGCTCCTCCTTGTGGTGTGTTGAATGAGAGGGAGTGAGGGGGTATTTATAGTAGAGAGGTGGAGTAGGGGCTACCCCACCGCCACGTCATCGATCCGCGTGATGATGGATGAGAGCCCTTGGATTGCAACCTCCTTTAGATCAATGGTGGAGAATAATTCAGCATGTGCTTCTTTAATTCAACATGTGCTTCTTTGCATGGAGGCATGCAAATGGCGGTGGGAGGGTGGAGGACGCCCCTGGGCCACCATGGAGGGGTCGGCCGACCCCCTATGGCAGGTGGGGCCTCCCACCTTCTTCTAGAAGCATGGCCCACCAGTCATAGAGTGTGGTGGAGCTTGGTTTGGCCTTGGGTTGGTCGGTTTGCTTCCTTTGTGGGCCCATGGATCCATGTGAGCTGAATATGAGCCGTTGAGAGAAAACACACACTCCATCCAAGGGTGAAGAATGACTCTGGAGTGTTTCCCATGGATCATGGCCAGTTTGGGAGGCTGGTGAACCCCATAGGGGTTCGGGCGACCCCACTAGGTGGGTCCCACTAACTCATTCATCCCCATTTCCTGTATGTCTCCATCAAATACTTTATGGACATGTGGAACTTGTTATTGGATAAAATATATTTATTATGTGCCTATGTTCCTTCCAAACCGAGGCTGTTGACGGTGTTTTGAAGGTGTAAATTTGTGTCATATCTACCGTCAACAAATAAGAACTCAGCGAAGGCTTACTCTCAAGTGCTATAGAATGAAAATCACTAGCAATGATGCACTTGAGGATCACTCAACTCACAAAGATGATCAAAGATGAACAAGTGAGTGAGTGGGAGGCTAGAGAGTGCTCACAAGAGTATGGCAACGAATCAAATGTGCAAGAGAGTCACCAAGTGGCCAGGGAGGGACTATAAATACCCCTAAGTACACTTCTAGCCGTTACCCCTCAAGAAACAGCCGTTAAACCCCTTTTTCAACCGTCGGACGCTACCGTCGGACTGAACGCGTTGGACCAAACTTTAGCGTCCGATGCTCAGATCTGTGCCATGTGTCACTCAGGTTTAAAGTCAGCCGCTGATCTTCAACGGCTACTGCTCGCACCACTTTCTCAAACCGTCAGACGAGCACTCGTCGGAGCAAAGCACAGCGTTCGACGCACTGTCCTCAGCTCGCCAAGCGTTGTGCCACGGCGTGAACTTGCCACGCCATGGCGTCGAACCGAGGGCCGATGGTCCGACGCTACGCACCCTTCCACTGTCAGATTGTCCGACTCTCACAGTTCAGAGCACAGTTCGCCACCGTCGGACTCTCGTCTGTTAGTGCGTCAGACCAACGAAACCTACCATCAGACGCTAAGCAAATTTACACCGAGAAGTTCTCAAAATCTCGGACTCAGTCCGACGCAAGGCGTCGGACCAAAACTCTTCGTCCGACGCTTACACAGTTAGAAACAGAGCTGGCAGACCGTCGGACCCTCACTGACAATGGTCCGACGCTCCTGCCCACGAGCGTCCGACGCTCTGAAACAGGGTTTTTCAAGTTAGATTCTTACCCCTTGCTTCTACGTGCTAACACTCAAGGTTCTCAACACTTGTGCTCAGTGTGTCAGCATTTTCAAAATAATTTTTCAAAGGGTTTCAAGTCAAAGTATAGGTTGAGTTAGATTCAATGCAATGAAATGCAACCTAGAGCACTTGAAGGTAATCCAAACACTTAGTTCTTCCCTTAATAGTCGGCTACTATCCTAAATGTGATCACACCCAATAAGTGTCTTGATCACCAAAACAAAAGCCTACTTGGGGTTATACCTTTGCCTTCAAGCGTTTTCTTTGCCCTTTCTCAACTCCACTTGTTCCATACTTGATCCATGGTTAAATCATCATGATTATCACCAACACTTGGCTCTTCACTCCATGGACGGGACCACCTAAACCTTGCCAACACTTAGCAACTTAGGTTAGTCCTTAGGATGTCATCAATTATCAAAACCAAACTAGGGCTTTCAGCGCTCACGTGGCGGGTCTCCTGGCCGCGGACGCGGGCGCTCCAATGGGCCTCCACGTCAGCAACATGGTGCCCCTAACAGCGCCAATAGCAATCCACGGGGGTCAGATAGCAGGCCCCGGTGTCAGGGTTGCAAAAAGAAGGGCCACGAGGCTGATATTTGCTAGTACAGATTTGATGAAGAGTTTGTACCAGATGAAAAATATGCAGGTGCAACTACATCCTATGGAGTAGACACCAACTGGTACATGGACTCCAGCGCCACAGATATATAATATTACTAGCAATCTGGAGAAACTGTCAGTTCATGATAGCTACAAGGGCCTTGATCAGATCCACACGGCAAGTGGGCAGGTATGAAAATTAGTCGCATTGGTCATTCTATTGTTACGACCCCTAGTCGTGATCTTCATCTTAAAAATGTCCTCTATGTTCCTGAAGCCAATAAAAATCTTGTATCTGTTCATCGCCTCACCTCTGATAATTCAGCTTTTATAGAATTTCACCCTAATTTCTTTTTTGATCAAGGATCAGGCAATGAAGAAACTTCTGCTTAGAGGACGGTGTGATCATGGGCTCTATCCTCTCCATAGTGGGCACCAAATAAAGCAAGCCTATAGCGCTGCAAAAATTTCCTTTGATAGATGGCATCATCGTTTAGGTCATCCGGCTACTCCGATAGTTGAAAAAGTCATTAGACAATTTAATCTTCCTGTTTCGTTAGAATCAAATAAATACTCAGTATGTGATGCATGTCAAAAGGCTAAAAGCCATCAGTTGTCGTTTCCTAATTCTAGCACTGTTTCACAGCATCCCTTAGAACTTGTTTATTCTGATGTGTGGGGCCCAGCGCCAAATTCAGTTGGTGGACACAAATACTATGTGAGTTTCATTGATGATTATAGTAAGCTCACCTGGATATATCTCCTCAAGTTTAAATCTGAAGTCTTTTCAAAATTTCGAGAATTTCAATCCCTTGTTGAGCGCCTCTTTAACCGGAAAATCATCACTATGCAGATAGATTGGGGAGGCGAGTATCAGAAACTCCATCCTTTCTTTGCTCAAGTCGGCATCACACACCATATTTCCTGCCCTCACACACATCAGCAAAATGGCGCAGCTGAGCGTAAGCATCGCCACATCGTCGAAGTTGGGCTCGCTCTCCTTGCACACGCCTTTATGCCACTAAAATTCTGGGGAGATGCATTCATCGCAGCCACATATTTAATTAACCGCACTCCTAGCAAGGTGATCTCTTATGATACACCTTCTGAATCGCCTCTTTCAAAAACAACCAGATTATTCTTCACTTTGCATTTTCGGATGTGCGTGCTGGCCTAACCTACGACCATATAATAATCATAAACTTCAGTTTCGATCAAAAAAGTGCACCTTCCTCGGATATAGTCCTTTTCACAAGGGTTTCAAGTGCCTTGACCCGGATTCTGGTAGAGTTTATATTTCTCGCGATGTTACATTGGATGAGTCCCTTTTCCCTTCCAGAATCTTGGTTCTAATGCCGGCCGTCGTTTTCAGGAAGAAATTAATCTACTGCCATCTTTTTTACTTAATCCTCTCACGACTAGTACAGGGGCTAGTAGCTTGAATGATCATGTGACTGATTTTCAAAATAATCCTGCTAACAATTTGTGGAGTTGATGAAGAAGTGCAGGAAGAAACGTTACCACATGGAGGTGCACATGACGCAGCATCCTCAGGCGCTCCTCCCGAGGCCGATCCTTCCGCACCTGCAGCGGACACGGCAGGCGCATCCACGGCAATGGGCGAGCCCAGCCAACCGCTCGCGTCCACGCGTGCGGGCGGCGTCACGCGGGACGCATCTGCCGCACAGGACCCAGTGCCGGTAACAACCACATCAGCTCCGGACCATGCGCCGCAGGAGTCTGTATCTTCTGTGGCTCCTTCGGCAGGGAGAGAAATCCAACGTCCCAGGACCCGTTTGCAAAGCGGCATTCGCAAGGAGAAGGTCTATACTGACGGTACAGTCAAGTACTCTTCTCTCTCTTCTACTGGTGAACCTTGCGACATAGTGGAAGCTCTAGAAGATAGTAATTGGAAACAAGCAATGGACATTAAATACAATGCTCTCATAAAAAATAATACTTGGCACTGACCCAGGTAGAAAGTACACTTGGGGTAACAATATGAGGAATCAAACATTCGAGAAACTGGATAGAGTTTTAGTCTGCACTGACCTAGAAGTTAAGTTCCCCAAGTTAGGGGTACAGTTACTGACTAGGGAAATATCAGATCACACTCCAATGCTTTTGAGCACGGGTCAAAGTTCTACGGGTAACCATTACCAGTTCAAATTTGAACTAGGTTGGTTACTTCGTGATGGCTTCAAAGACATGATCTGTGAGATCTGGCAGAGTGTGCAACATGGCTCTAGTCCTATAGATACTTGGCAAATGAAAATTAGGAGGCTACGTCAACATCTTAGAGGCTGGGCGAAGAATACTAGTGGTACATATAAGAAAGAGAAACAATACTTATAGATCAGATTGATGCGTTGGACAAAAAAGCAGAAAATCAAAACCTCCAGATTTCTGAAATAGACCTGAAGCATGTGCTAAATAATCGTCTTGCTGAACTGTTAAGAGAAGAAGAAATTAAATGGTACCAAAGAGCGAAGCTAAAGAATTTACTAGAGGGTAGATGCAAACACCAAGTATTATCATCTAATAGCAAATGGGAAACACAGGAAAACTCGTATTTTCCAATTGGAACAGGAGGAAGGAATTATTTGTGGAGAGGCTGAATTAAAAAAGTATATTACTAAATATTATAAGAGTCTTTTCGGGCCCTCCGAGAGAACATCTGTTACTATGGACGAAGCAATCGTCCATGATCTTCCTCAGGTCTCTATATTGGAAAATGAGTTACTAGTAGATAAGTTTACGGAAATTGAGGTAAAGGAAGCCATATTCCTAGATGGAACATAATAAGGCTCCAGGACCGGATGGATTTCCGTTAGAGTTTTATCAGGTCTTCTGGTTTCTCATAAAAGATGACTTGATGGCTCTGTTTGAGAATTTTCATACGGGAATCCTGCCAATACATAACCTCAATTTCGGGCATATTATTCTATTACCGAAGAATAAGGAAGCAATTAACATACAACAATACAGGCCCCTATGTTTATTAAATGTTAGTTTTAAGATATTTACTAAGGTCCTCACAAACAGGATTACTCGGATAGCAGACAAAGTGATTAGTCCTACACAAACTGCATTTATACCAAATAGAAATATTATGGAAGGAGCTGTCATTTTACATGAGACAATTCATGAACTTCACACCAAAAAACAAGATGGAATTATTTTTAAAATCGACTTTGAGAAAGCATATGATAAAGTGAGGTGGTCTTTTCTACAACAAACTTTACGTATGAAAGGTTTCTCTGAAAAATGGTGTCAGTGGATCTCAATGGTCACCGAGGGAGGAAATGTAGGAATAAAAGTTAATGACCAGCTGGGCGACTATTTTCAAACAAAAAAAGGGTTACGCCAGGGGGATCAATTATCTCCTATTCTGTTCAATCTAGTGGCGGATATGTTAGCAGTCATGATTAATAGAGCCAAATATGAAGGTTCTGTTAAAGGAGTGGTGCCACACCTAGTGGACGATGGTCTATCGATTTTACAGTACGCTGATGATACTGTTATATTCATGGACCATGACTTAGGAGAAGGTTACAAACATGAAACTCATACTTTGTCTTCGAACAGTTGTCTGGCCTGAAGATTAATTTTCACAAAAGTAAATTATTTTGTTTTGGCCAAGCTAAGGGGTGCGAGAATCAATATGCACAACTTTTCGGGTGTCGTGTTGGCGCATTCCCTTTTAGATACCTGGGAATCCCCATGCATACGAGGAAATTAAGTAACAAGGATTGGAAGATTGTAGAAGAACGTTTTGAGAAAAAAATAAAGTGGTTGGAAAGGAAAATTACTATCAGTCGGTGGACAGTCTAGTCTTAATTAACTCAGTGCTTTCAAGCTTACCGATGTTCATGATGTCTTTCTTTGAAGTACCTAAAGGGGTATTACAAAAGATTGAGATATTTCAATCTAGATTCTTCTGGCAGCAGGAGCAGGAAAAAAAAATATCGCCTAATTAAGTGGAGTATTATTTCCCAACCTAAGAAAAAAGGGGGGTTAGAAGTAACTAATCTCAAAATACAGAATCAGTGTTATTAAGTAAATGGCTATTTAAGTTAGTGTAACGAGGATGGTTTATGGCAACAACTGCTTAGAAATAAATACTTAAGTAATAAGACTATCGGAGAGGTTCAGAAGATAGCATCTGACTCTCATTTTTGGAAGGGCCTGTTAAGTGTTAAAGACCAAGTGTTGCAACTGGAAAAGTTTATAGTAAAGGATGGAACACAAACACGATTCTGGGAGGATATGTGGATAGGCAATACCTCATTGAAAATGAGGTACCCAGAGCTATTCAACATAGTGCGAAGGAAACACGCCACAGTGGCGCAAGTGTTGTCAGCAACGCCACTTAATGTCTCTCTTAGAAGAGCATTAGTAGGATATAATCTACGGGATTGGAATAGGATAGTCCACACAGTAGCGTAGTTAAATCTATAGGATGAAAGAGACACTTTTATTTGGTCTCTAAACACAAATGGTTTATTCACAGTTAAATCAATGTATGCATTTCTAGTTAAGAGTGGAGTGCAGGATCTCTCAAGAAATTTGGCGTGCCAAATTACCCATGAAAATCAAAGTTTTCATGTGGTATTTAAAACAGAGGGTTTTACTCACAAAGGACAACTTAGCAAAAAGGAATTGGACAGATTCTACAAATTGTTCTTTCTGTAATACTCCAGAAACAATTCAACATTTGTTTTTCCAATGTGCATATGCTAAATTTCTGTGGACTGCAGGTTCACATGATATTGGGCTTATCCCCACCTGCTAATGTAAATAATCTTTTTAACCATTGGTCCAAAGGGGGAGGAACAACCCATATTTTATCACTTCTTACTGCAGCTACACCATTATGTTGGTCACTGTGGATATCTAGAAATGAAATTGTTTTTAATAAATGTAGACCTAAATCTTTATTGCAGGTACTTTTCAGAGGGACGTACTGGCCTAGACAATGGGCCCAGTTGCAGTACCATGAGCACCATCTTCAAGAGTTGATTGATGCTAGCCAGACTATTGAGACAAGCATGTCTCCAGTGTTTTTCTTCCTCTGGATGGTTATCTGTTTTTAGGATTGGAATAAATTAAGTTTAGTTGTTTGGTTGTGAGAGAAACGGTCTCTATGGATCGTCTAGTTTGCTACGACGTTGGTCGTGTGTTTCTTTGGCTAGTGCCAGGATGTTAAGTTGAGAACATCGTAATAATATGGCCTGGTTTCATTCTTTTTGGATGAATGAAGCCGGATAGATTGTCTATCCGTTTATCTAAAAAAAGTTCCTCCTCAGAAAGGACGGAATATTATTGATTGCAAATGGGTATATAAAATTAAGCGTAAACAAGATGGCAGCCTTAGATAGATATAAAGCTCACCTTGTTGCAAAGTGGTTTAAGCAAAGATATGGCACGGATTATGAGGATACTTTCAGTCCTGTTGTTAAAGCTGCTACCATTCGAGTTGTTCTTTCTATTGCTGTATCCAGGGGGTGGACTCTCAGGCAACTTGATATACATAATACTTTCCTGCATGGATTACTTGAAGAGGAGGTGTATATGAAACAACCTCCTGGGTATGATGATCCAACTCGACGAGACTATGTATGCAAGCTATACAAGGCACTGTATGGACTAAAACAGGCACCAAGAGCTTGGTTCTCAAGGCTCAGTAAGAAACTTTGTGATCTTGGTTTTAAAGGTTCTAAGGCAGATACATCTCTGTTCTATTACATTAAAGGAGATGTTATTATGTTTTTGTTGATTTATGTTGATGACATAATTGTAGTAAGCTCAAGCTCCAGAAGCAGTAACAGCTCTTCTTCAGGATCTTCATAGTGAGTTTCCTCTAAAGGACTTGGGCGACTTACATTATTTTCTTGGTATTTAAGTAAGCAAAACCCCAAACGGAATTATTCTTACACAAGAAAAATATGTGAATGATTTATTGAGGAAGGTAAATATGGCCGATTGCAAACCTGTAAGTACACCTCTATCTACTAGTGAGAAGCTTTCAATTTATGAAGATGAAGGAGTTCCGCTAGGTCCTGAAGATATGACGAGATACAGAAGTATAGTGGGTGCATTGCAGTGTCTTACATTGACAAGATCAGATATTGCCTTCTCAGTGAATAAGGTTTGTCAGTTTCTTCATGCACCAACAACTGTTCATTGGGCGGCAGTAAAAAGGATACTAAGGTATCTTAAATCTTGTGTCAAACTTGGTCTAAGAATTAATAGATCAAGATCTTTTTTAGTAAGTGCATATTCAGATGCTGATTGGGCTGGTTGTCCTGCTGATAGAAGATCAACGGGTGGTGTGTCATGGCATGCCAAGAAGCAAGCTACAGTATCAAGATCAAGTACTGAATCTGAGTATAAAGCTCTCGCAAATGCAACTGCTCAGGTTATGTGGATCCAGACGTTACTAAAAGAATTGAAGGTAGCAAGTCCACCTTGTTGCACGACTGTGGTGTGATAACATGGGCGCCAAGTACCTTGCATCCAATCCCGTGTTCCATGCCAGAACTGAAGCACATTGAAGTTGATTTTCATTTTGTCAGAGAAAGAGTAAATAACAAACTCTTGTAGATTGACTTCATTCGTTCCTTCAGAAGATCAGGTGGCAGATGGGTTCACTAAGGCGCTAAGTGTACACAAGCTGGAAAATTTCAAGCACCATCTCAACTTAGGGAAGTTGTGATTGAGGGGGAGTATTAGATGAATCTGCCATGTATGTAAAGTATGCGGTGGGCCTCAGGTTGTTGCCATAGTTAGTATAGCCCAAAATAGAAACCGTGTAATCTATGATCATGGTAACAACCTGAAAGGAAACATCACCGTGACTCACGATAGGTAACGATCGTTCACGATTCGTTCTATCGTGAAGTCTCTCCCTCCTGTAAGCCACGCCAAGGGCTATTCCTGGTCTATATATTAACACGCAGGCGGCACGAGCCAAAGTACACGCTTCAAGCCCTCTGATTTTCTTGCAGGAGGCATCAACTTGTTCTAATTGTTCTATTCTATATCATGTGACACGTCAGCGCACTTATAGCTAGGTAACCAAATAGCAACGTCAGATTGCAAACCAAGGACCTGTTTAGTTCAAAAAAAGTGCAAGATTATTCGTCGCATCGATTGTCCTTTACATATGCATGGAGCATTAAATGAAGTAGCAGCTGTTGCATGCTTTATATTTTTTACCTAGCTTTCTCGAGACAAATCTATTGAGTCTACTTTGGACCTTGATTGGACAAGAGTTGTTAAATACAAACGAAAGTGCTACAGTGTAATTTTTGATAACTTTTTGCCAACTAAACAGCCCCAAGTCTAACTTCTCAACTTATCACATGCATGTGCTATGTTTTACTAGACAAATGTAAGATTTAAAGATGAAGTACTCGTCAGCAACGACACGTCTGACTTCGTCAATTTTAAAATAGATATACCAACTCAGTTTTATAAGATATTCATAGGGTTAGAGTTGATGTATGTACGTATATTCATAGAATTTATTTATCAGTGTAATTCATAAAAAATATAGCAAAACCAAAAAAAATATATGCCTGCTGGGCGAATAATTTCTTAAATGGGCCCATCATTGTTATTTTTTTATTTTTAATAAAATATATGAAATCGAGTCCTATATAGTTTCATTTTCTAAAAACTTTTCTTTGTAATAACTTATCCACATAAGGACAACTTCTTCTTGACATATAAGATGTTCAACTTCTTCATCCAGAGACAGAACAAGTTGTTTTATAGAACAGCTCATTTAACTTAAGTTTTGTATACAAAATTGCTCTTTTGAATTTTTTTTCTTTCATGCTACGTTCATCCACATTAGAAAAAAAGAGAGAAATTTTGACAGTGGCACCGGTGTAAAAACATGTAATAGGTCAGAGTACACCGCTAGACCGAGAATTTGACAAACACACAAATTCATGGTTATTTGCCTAGACACATCGCGACAATTATTTTATTCATCTCTCATTTTTTGAGAGAGAAGATGGGAGAAATGCCCAAAGCCCTTCGTTGATTATTTGCTGAACACATCGTAGTCGTCAATTTGGTTATTCGTTGGCTGGCGAGATCCCGATTTGCCACTTGGGTCTGCCTCCTCCTACGACCTAGGGACTGTTTAGATTCATTCATTTTGCAAAATGAGTTATTGCAGCAACATGCTAACTTTTGCAGTAAGTGTCCAATCATGCCCTAAGTAGGTTTAAAAGATTTGTCTCACGATATTTTACGAATCTATCAAATTAGTTTTAATTTTCATCAACATTTAATGCTTCATGCATGTATCTAAAAATTGATACGATGAAACTTTTTGCATTTTGTGGTGAATCTAAACAGGGCCCTACTCCTTTGACGGTGCCTTCGGTCGCATCTTCCCCACGGGCCGCGAAAAGGGGGGAGAGGGAACAGAGAGGAGGCGCTCCCTCCCCACCATGGGCGTAACTTGACATGCCACGCTCCGACATGCCTTATGCCTGCTTGCGCATCCTGCGAGCTGTTGGTCCATTTCACCGCGAGTTGCTACGCCTCACACTGTCGCAGCAGCTGCTCGGTCCATGTGCTCTCTAGGCCCAACCCTGTTGCTCGTTGGCAGCGGTCATGGTGATGATGCCGACACTCCGGTGCGGTAAGCGCTCGGGAAGGAGGACGGGAGCGCCGCGGGCAATTGCTGCAGCCGCTGGAACCCGTAGTTTGGATAGAGGCAGCAGCAACGACGGTTGCTTTCCCACGCCTTGCCAAAGCCAAGGAAGTGGAGGAGAGAGAAAGACGAGCCTAGAGGTATACAAGAAGACTACATGGGCAATATTGTCTATTCACACATGTTTCTCTCTCTTAATTTGATTGTTTTAATCGAAACGGTGTCCCCTACAAATATACACGAATTTGTAATAGTACTAGGTAAATTCGTGCTATGACGCTATAAACCGGCTAGTTACAAGTTTTTACGGTGTCTAACAGTAAATTTGTTTTTTTTAAAAAAAAAAAACACGGCGACAGCAGAGCTGCACTCTCTTTTTTTCTTGGCGACGCAGCAGAGCTGCACTCTGGAGGTATCATCTATGGTGCCACAGTCGCATTGGCCGGTGCACGTATACAACGTGGTTGGGCAGTGTCTACCCTGGTAGTCGTACGTAGGTACATAGTCGTGTGTACAGACGCACAGAGAGGACGTACTACGTGCATCAACACGCGACACGCACACGATCCGTGGCAATGCAAACTACGGTGCTTCTAACAAGTTAGTTATAAAATCTGTCTCTGCGTTTAATTTATTTCGGACATTGAGACTGATTATTCCCAAAACATTGCTATATATACCATCAAGCTATGCGTTGCACAACAACATTCCAACTACTTTAGTTAATTAGGGACCGTACGTGTTGGACTCACTTGTGACGTACGCCGTTGATAATGAATACTCTTGTCTTAATTTGCTTCATGAAAAATGGCTGCCCGGCCCCAATTAATAATCTCGTTTTCATTATCTTGTACAGTTGTGTTTGTTGTAACACTATCATGTCACTGCACTCGTGCAATGGCAGCATCAACACTTCTCCGCGGTTGCTGTCTGATGATGGCTACATGTACGTACGCATATACTGATTTATTCAACGCTAGATGATGGCTACATGTACATGTACACATAAACTCCCTTTTGTTGGGTTCTCGATTGCTCGATCTCACGGATTGTATCGTCTTCTAACAACCGCAGTTTGGTTTGCAGAAGCCAGACTTTGCTTGTGTTTGCATACACGTCCACGTACAGTAATGTAAACATCGCCAGCTTCACTGTTTCAGGCATCCCAAGGACCCCCAACAACAACCCAGTGTAACGGAAACTACATATACCACATCTCACATGCAGTTCAAACTGCACATCTCAACATCACCCTCTCACCGGGGTTGTTATTGGCCGGAATCCACACACTTGTTATCAAGGCAAAAAGTTTTAGTGTGAGGGCGGCAAATGGCATCTTCTGTATAGAAAGGAGTGCAGCAGCTATGCTGGGCATCTTAATCCTTGTTCTTGTACTCGACCGGTTCTCTCTCCTTGCGGACCACATCCTCAGGAGACAAGTTCAATTGTTCAAAGTGCGAGGGAGAAAAACAATCATATGCGGTACATAGGAAATATAAATGCTAATAAAAGGTTACCCATTAGATAGAAGAAAGGAGTACCATCATTGTCTGCAGATGCATTCTGATGTGTAGGCTGAGAGTAGAATAGATGTGGAAACATTCAAGAAATTAACTTGGAATGACATAGCAATGAAATTACGGCGCATCATTACTATATGGGACTTGCTATGGGGTTATGACGTGCTCTCAAGCTTTATATAAGGTATCAAACAATTAGGACGTATAATGTATCAATACTGCCTCCCATATCAACTATGATAAAGCCATGTGCCCCATGCTTGAATTGAGTAGACTATCATGCATCTGATGTAGGTAGAAGTTGCTATCTGAAGCTTCAGTCGAAGTGCTTCAAGAGGACCTTTAGGCTTGTTGGGAACACCACCTTGCTGAAAGAGCAACAAGATGGGAACACTCACATTTCTCTGAATAATTAATATCAAATTCAATTATATTAGGGGGGAAATCTACTACCTTTCCTAGAGCTCAATCCGCAGAATCAAAGTAAGCTCGTTCATGATCCTGATAAGATGTTCCAATTTAAGATCATATTAGTACTACTTGAGCTGCAAGAGAAGAGTCCAACTTCATTGATTAGTTCATATTCATGAATCAAGATGGCGATCGGGATAATTTACGATGGACAACAGGTAACAGATGCACATATGTGAGACATATAATTCCAGATTACCAAGTGCTCATATTTCCTTTCAAAATGCTAATATGTTTATTTTCCTTTGTGGCATAGCAGGAAAGCATCACCATAAATTGAACAAGGGGTCTAATGACAACTCTGTGTACTACACCAACATTGATTTTCCATCAAAAGCTTGGTTATGGGAATGCGTTCAAAATTTCAAACAATAAACTGCCTTCAACAGAAGATTGATAAAAGAAAAATGTCTGAGCAAGTGAATGGCACCACAGGAATGATGACTGCAAACATACTTGCTATCAACCACAATCTCAGCCCTACAGATCCCCCGTCAGATATGTTTCATAAGGTAAAGTTATGTTGTTGACAGAAAGTTACCAGCAGGTCATTAGACAATACAACAAACACTAGTTTTAACCACTACCAAATATACCGAAGATTATCTACCGTTCCTATCTACAAGAAAGTCTAGAAAAATATGTTGGGTGTCCTTTGTTTTTTATAGTCACCATAAAATTTTATTGTTTTGCATTGTGAATAACTTCCAGTAGCCAAATGAACGAAGCAAATTATATTCAGAAAACACACTAAGCCAAAGCTGGTTTGAGAAAAAAATCATTCACTGAGACTACGTTTTAAAACAATTTTAGGAGTGACGCATGTATTGTTGAGAACTTATCAATTAACATTACTTTCTTACCAAAACTGGCATTCAATTTTGTGCTAGAATGAGACAGAAAAGTATCTGTGCTACGGATTTGCTAGCAACTCCTTAATAACAAGACTTCACCAGCTGGCAGACCAATTTATGTATCAAAATATGCAGGCTCATGTTACCAGATTGTTTGGTTGGAAATGTTAAATGCAGAGGCTAAGTCAAAAGTATTTGATAGTGCAAAAATAAAATTCTCAACAAAACTCAAGTGTAAAGGAAAGGTTAACTCGTTCATTTCTTTAAAGCATTCATGCTTTACTACATTGTCATCACAAAGGCCGAAAGAGAATGACATCTTTTTCCTGTGTTCTTCAACTTAACAATATTTTTTCATAGTTCAGCAAATGAGATTATCAGTGAGCAAAAATCTTTCTTTTTTTTCAAATTCAGCAAACACATTTCCTATCACAGGATTGAATTCGCTGTCTATGCAGCATCGATACAGATACGTGTATCATCATCAGCATCAATACATGGATACAGCATTTTCTCCGAAAAGATGGTACATGGATACATTCTACTAATTTTCCAGAAAATAAGTAATATTGCACATCAGTTATAACAGCAGGACCAATATATTAGCTTGTAATTGTGCTGTTTCGCTCTATCCTAAGGGCTAAGCTGTCATTCCTATGAGCCAAGGGCTAAGCAGCATTTAAGATGCTCCACAGTGCCATTTTTCTGGCCAGCACTTGATCTATCAGCAGCGTCCTACTTGCCCTCTGCAATTCGAATAGGTGACAAGTGATAGGTCTTGGACAACAAACAAACTTCCCTCACAGGACCTTTTTTTTTTTTTGGGAGGGGGGGGGGGGGGGGGGGGGGGGCAGGGGGGAGCTGGTGTTTTTGCAAAAGATACTGGTCCAAAAAGCTCACTTGGTGATCTGAGAAGCTAGCCTGTGTAGCAACCCAAATTTTGGATACCCCAGGTAGCTAGTAGCCTGTATACTGAACCTGAAGGGTGGAATGCATGAAATACCCCTTGTGGCCTGTGTGTAATGAATGGCTGATTGATCGTGAAATGTAACCCATGGCCCTGTACAGTTTGGTTAATGGTGATTGTTTTGTTTACAACACTCATACATACACAAGCTTGTAGTTGAGATACATACCAGCTGTCATTTTGACCTTCAAGTGCTGCAGCTCACATCTTCCATCGCCATTCTGCTCAACTTGAGTTGCTAGGCCAGTAAGGCCCCTTGATGTTGGCTGCAGGATTACCTGGGTGCATGTAAACAGTAAACAACGTTCCTAAATGTGGACTCTGCACCTCTTCTGTTCGTGTTCGCACAAACTGGTTATGCTCAGGAATGCCAACCATTAGCGCGGCAATAATTGCGTGAATTAGTAAGTGCACGTGCATGTTTGACTTTCTTGAACAAATTATATGCTGTCTCAACTTTGTCCATCTCCAACAGCTTGTTGTTCAGTTTGCTGTAAACAACTCTCCCAAGACAGAAGCCATTCCTAAGTGATTCCTCGACCACAGACACAGCAGCATCAATCTTGCCCACATTGCAAAGCCCATTTACAATAAACTCATAAACCTCTTTATCGGGTTCATATCCGCACTGCTGCATCTCTTCCCAAATGTCCAAAACAATTCCACTCTTTCCAAATTTAGCGAGCCTTTCTAGCAAAAGCTTATAAGCTTTCAAGGATATTACACAACCAGCCTTCCTACTCTTTTTGTAAATCATCAAAGCAGCATGGGGCGGACCAAATGTACACAATGGATTGATAAATGATGTTATCATCCCGGTATTTGGCACAATTCCTTGGCCCAACATATCATCAAACATGTGAAGCACATCAGCTACCCTGCGACCTCTCAAAAGGGCTTTAATCATCTTGGAGTACGTGTCGATGTTTGGGGGACAATTCTTGTCCAACATATCCTTGTAATACTTGATGCAACTGTCCAAATCCCCAACGGAAATAAAATTGAAAATAATTGCATTGTAGGCCATCGTAGTTGGACCATATCTCTGATGTACCATATTCTCAAACTCCCTGAGTGCGTCCTCAGTCTGCCCGGCTCTACCCAATCCCTCAATTAGATGGCAATGTGAAACCTCGTCTGGAACCAGCCCATCCTCCTGCATCTTTGCCCAAACCTCCTTCAATTTATCAACACTCCCAAACCTCGCCCAGCCACCCATGACATCATTGTACACAGTGGTATCAAGACCATGCAACTCCTTACGAGCAGCCTGCAAGAGCGAGCTAGCAAGACCAACATGTGCCCTCCGGCAAAGACACCTGATGAGGAGAGCAAATGTGTCCTTTTTGTGGCAGGCTTTCCCAATCCCAAATCCAAATTGGTCAGTACTGAGCACCTCAACAGCCCTACTGACATGCCTGGCTGCAACTAGGCTATCCACGATGATCTCCAGCGTGGTCAGGTCTGGAAAGATGTTGTTTCTTCGCATGATCTGAATGCCATCATCCAGAAAATCAAAGAATTTCTTCCTCCCCAACGCCCTGATGACAATGTTGCAGGTGTGGACGGATGGGGGAGGCTTGGAGCTAGTGACCGCCCAATCGAAGAAAGTGACGGTGGCGGCACCGCTGAGGTTGCCAGCGTTGACGACATCAGCAAGCACCTCTGGTGAGAGCGCCATGGCAGCGCCAATGCCTGTGGAGGATAGCGCCTGGTGGAGCACAGTGCGGCCAGGGGCCTTGCGGAGGAAGACCCCACGGAGGCGATCTGCGGCAGATAGGAGCGTGGAGGTGAGCGGTGGATTGGGGTCAGGAGGAGGAGAGTCGGTAGAAAGAAGAATCGTAGCGAGTGGAGGTGGATTGGTACGGGGAGTGGAGGGGAGGAGGCGGAGGGAGGAGATGACCATGTCCTCAGCAGAGGCGGCGGAGGTGGAGTAGCTGCGGCAACTTTGGAGGAAGAAGAGGCGCCGAGCCGCCATCCCCTTTGCTTCCTTGGCAACCCCTTCCTTCTAACGAAGATAATACTGGTCGGAGCTAGGAAAGAAACCACCGCCGGCAGCAGTTGGCTGCGAATGGCAGAGGCTTGGGAAAGACAATGTAGAGATTGGATCATAGAGGGCTGGGGAGAGGCGATGCAGAGAGACAATCCTGCTCATGGCAGTACCCATGCCATGCCCATAATACCTGACATGCAGCAGATGGTTGGAATTAGTCAAAGGTCAAAACATTAAAAAAAAGGTTTAGAGCCTGCAGAAAGGTTCAAAAGTTGAGAACTGTGTGTCAAACAAGCACACAACTTCAGTATGATTAATCCAAATCCTTTAATAAAAATGTCGAGAGCACAAAACTTGCCATTTGGTTCAACTTTCTCATGGTAACCAGGGGTGAGGAGGATTCATTTTGATCTAATCAGCTGCAACCGATGGTTCTCCACATGAATGAGTGATTTCAGTCAGACTATTATTCAATAAGCACAGAAGCTGCTCAACAAATATAATATTAAAGACCTTGATCCGCAAGAGAATCTAAATATTCTAAAAATGGGTAATGATTTTTTTTAGATCAAAATGGGTAATGATTGGTGAAGGCAAGCTCTTCACGGAAAATGTTGTCGTGTTAAATTGACACTGAAGATCGATAGAGCAAGGAGCACTCACTCACGACTGCAAACTCCTGAAAGCAGCACTCAATTGAACATGATTAGATCAATTCTCCATAAAACACATAACTCCATTCCTCTGCTCCCTGTGTTCTCACTCTGAACAGAAAGTCAGAAACTATAGCTGCTACCTAACACATATGTTTCTCATTTGTTCCAGAAACAAATATATGTTTTATTTTATTAAAAACAACTTGAGTCTTCAAAATGTTTTAGCTAGCTAGCTAGATCCTTTGAATCCTACCAACCTGTGAGGAGTCACCTTCCTTCTCCGGAATAACAGAAATTGGATTATAAGCTCAGTGTGGAAAGCTAACAATGAAAATTTCTTTAAAGAACAAAAAAAAATGCCTTTGTAAAGAACAGTTTTGCAAGACTTGCATGCTTTACCAGCATGGGTTCAAGCTACTACTGCATTAAGCAGTTTCGGAATATAAGTAAAAAAATAACAGAAAAAGAGATACTATACTAAAAAGTTCCATAAATCCTTAAATTCAACAAAAAAATTTGAAACGTGCAAAACATGAAAATATGAATTGTTCAGACATAAGAAAAGGTTGACTTCTGGAGTCGCCGCGTTCTTTTTTTCAGTGCCTTGTTTGTGTAAGCTGGTAGCCTCAGCACAGAGATTATTGGCCGTTAAGCTTTGTAATAAAGCCCGATGGGTGGCTTTGATTAAAAAAAAAGGGAGAATTAGGTCTATGGCCTCCAAAAAAGTTGAGTTTAGGTATTTGGCCTTTTCGCGAACGAATTTAGGTGTATGGCCTCCAATGAAATTTTTCTTAGCTATTTGGCATTCCATCCATTCTGTAAGCAATTTCTGTTAGGGCATCCACTCTTGGCACGCGAAAAGACAAAAATACCCTCACGCAAACAAAGAACCGCCTGGCACCCTCTTCTTCCCAATCGCGCTCGGGCGTGCGCGACTCCCGGCTGAAACTACGCGAGACAAAAAAAAAAGGGAAGATGGCCGACGGCCTGGCCGTCGCCGCCGACGCCGCCAGGTAGGAGCCGCGGCCGGCCCGACCCCCTCGGGATCCTGCGTTTGCCCGGCCCCCCCTCCTCCCTCCTTTTGCGCCCTGGCCTCCGTCTCTGCAGCAGGACGCCAGCGCGGGGGGCGCCGTGCCCAGTGTGGGGAACGCCGCTGCCAGGGCGCAGGGCAGGACGCCGCTGCCGGGGCTGCCGGGGCCCAGCTGAGATGATATGTGAGCTGTTTTTTTCTGAACTTGTGGTGCTGCGTGGTCAACTAAGGATAATGTTTCAATTTTCGGATGGTTTTTGCATGCGTCGTCGGAGTTTATTTTCGTTTGGGGAAATGTCGCCGATCCGTCCCAGCTCGGTTGAGGGGTACATGAGGAGGACATGCAACTGCAGTTAACTGTGCACACGTATTGCCTGGCCATGCATGCCCACATATATTCGTTGCAGTTAAGTGCAGTTTTATGTGAGACTAAAACTATGGTGAATATTTGCTTGACTGGAACTATGCATTTGTGAAGTTAAATGTGATTATGTGAGAATATATGTGAGGTATTTATATATTGGAGATATATATCATTATAAACTCAAAATATACGATAAACAAATATACTGTATTTTATGTACAGTAAAAATACTATTTTTTTAATTTTTTCAGCTGGGGGCAAAATGGTCTTTTAACCCCCCGAGTTAACACCGTTAAGTCACCAAACTGGACGGAAGGCCATAGAGCTAACAAAAGTTTTACTGGAGGCCATACACCCAAATTCGTTCGCGAAAAGGCCAAATACCTAAACTCAACTTTTTTGGAAGCCATAGACCAAATTCTCCCTAAAAAAAAAAAGAAGGATATTAGTCTAGGGCTTTGGCACCATTTTTAGCCAGTGAGACAAGCTATATTCAAAATCTGACCATTTCTTGTCACCCTTGAGACACAAGCTATAAAGATCGGGAAATTGGCCAACGGCTTTTCAATAGCTGTTTACTCTCTTCCTATTATCGCACTGATGGTACCAATTTGGTGAGTTTTATTCGCAGGTCAGTCATGGTAATCACTGTCACCACACGCATCAAGAAATACCATGAACTAAGCTGCATCATGTTTCTCTAACAAAATCAAGCAGTAATATTTAGTTGCAAAAGGCGGGTGGCAGAAATGCGTCTATTTTCTTCGAGCACACTAGCGCAAGTTCCTATAGGGTGCCAGAAACTCTTCTACGCGGCATTCATATGATCAATCACAAATTCATACAGTATTTGACAGTCACCAATTACTCACCAGAGAAACGCAGAGCCGCAGTTAGCAGAGGCTGGGCAGCAGGGCACTAGAACGGCGGCAGCGACCGGCGGGCACCGGACACGTGGGGGCTAGCAGGGGCAGCTGGCGACCCGACCAGGCGACCACACTGCAGCTATGCTGGAGGATGGGGACGGGCGGTCCAGCGGTGTCCCGTGTCCCGCTCCGAAGGCACCCAGCTCGGCGACGGCGCTCAGGTGCTCAGCTGGAGGGCAAAGGGCATCGGGGTCAGGGCAGACGGGGCAGCATCGGCTTCTCGTCTGGCCGCCCGGATCGCCGTGCGGCCGCCGAGGAAAGGGGAGGAGAATCGGGCGACAAGGGCACAAGGGAGGCCCAACACGGCCTTGTCGATTGTGAGCCAGGCTGGCATTGGGCCTGGCTTTGACCGGGCCGGAGGATAAAGCTCATCATCCTTTACTAGGTAGGGGCTAACGAGTTTCTGGTCGGTCTGGCCGGCTGGCCTGGCCATGAGACTCGTTCAACTGATACAAGTGCTTAGGTTTGTTTCACTCGCTCAGACAAGCTCGGTTGAACTGAGATTCTGTTTGGTTAAAGGATATGACTACTCTGCACTGCAATTGTTAATCTTACCACCACACTTTCACCTCTCTCACCTCATTGACATTTCATCGAGCACCTTGTACGTCGAGTTCTTGCCGGCGAGGGCCTTTTACCCCAGGGTCTTGCCGTTGCCGGTGGCGAATGCAGCGATGACGACCTCCTTAGCGTGCTCCACAACGACCTCATCCTCCTTGTTCTCCTCCACCTCCCGTCCTCTGCGGACGCCGCGCGGACCTGCGTCCTCTCCCGCCGTTGGAGACATGTCTAGGCACAGGTCCCGGGGCTACGGTTCCTGCTCCACGCTGAACCGACGCTCACACTGCCCTTGCCAGACGCCGCGCGCGCAATGTCGTGCTCGCCCTCTATGCATGCGGCCCCCGTGCCTCGGCTGCTGAGCGTCGTCACCATTGACACCGATCGGAGGGACATTGTCGCCGTACTCCGCCTCGCCGCGCCCCGTCTCACCTCGGGGGTACTCCGATCAGGAGCCGACGTGGTGGGTGCGGCCGAGAGACCTCACCATCGGGTGTCACGAGGAGGAGGAGGACCACGGGTCGCGTCGCGGACGCCATGGTTGTTCCTCTTCAGGGTGGACGGCGACGTCAGGTGGCGTGGGAGGTGAGAGAGAGGTGATCCTATCGGTCTATCGAATCCAGGGAGCGCAGAGAGCGCCCGAACGAGCCGTCCTCTCAAAAAATGGAGTGGAGTTTCGTTTTTCTTAAGCCTGGCCCAAGATGCTTTAGATCTCGTGCTACACAGGGTCCGAGGTTAGGCCAGGTAAACGGGCCGCATCTGAGGAGTTCGGGGCCACCCTTGTGGCCCGCTTCCAAACACGCCCTAGGGCACCGGTCGCTATGCCTGTGAGCATCTCCCATCATCATCTCGCCGTGTCCCTCCATCTCTCTCTCACTGCACAAGCCCCCGGCCCCGTGTGGCGAGCTGTGGGAGTGGGTGCTAAATGCCGGCGAGCAGCGGCGTGAGGGACGGGATGGGGGCACAATATGAGCGCGAAGTTGTACCGGCAGAATGCCAGCGCCAGAGCCACGCCCAAGCCCAAGGCGGCCGCGGGAAAGCAGCGCCTCTCATGGGCGGCGGTGGGTGGCGCGTACCGCGAACCAGCTCGGAGCCGCTCCCCCTCCCCGCGGCGGGCGGCTGCACGTCGTCAGATGGACGTGGGTTGGTCTGGCTCACTCTTAGTCTGATTCCGGTCGTGCGGAGTGAGGGATCCTGATTTGGATTTAGTTCTGTGGGGTTTGGCTGGGTCTAATCGGATTGTGAGCTGGACTAATAATAACTTGTCGTGCTTCACTGTTTCCGAGTCGCTGCTGCAATGCACAATTAGGATTTTATTAGATTAGATTTTCTTGGGGCTTAAAAGGACGAGACTGCCATGTTTGGCACTTTTTAAAAAATAGCTATATGAGTAACTTTTTAGGTGAATTTGAGCTATTTTGAAAAAACTTAACAAAATAGTTTCACCAATGACTTCATGCATGGTTGGAGAGTGAAATAAGAGAGAGCTAAAAAAATCACGCATAACACTGTTAAAGTGCCAAACATGGGGGAAAACATGCATGAAGTCGCTGGCGAAACTATTTTTTAGCATAAATCTAACTTATTTCTTTGTGATATGGGGGAAAACATAGCTTCACCTATAAATCCGTTTTGAGAAAAAGGTGTTTGGAAAAACAGCTCAAAACAACTCATGAAGCTGCTATGAGTTGTGCCAATTGTTTTTGTTGAGCACTAAGATTCTTGCACAATTTAAGGCATAATAAAGCCATATACTAGGAACTTCATCAGACAGCTTTGAAAACTTTAGAATCAGTAAGAATTTTGATAATAGTTATCTGATGCTAAAGTCAGGTAATAGTTATTATCTACCAAAAAGGTTGCATGTAGTTACAGATGGAAGACAGGATATTACAACAAAAAAAAAAGAATCCATATATGAAGATACTGTAGTATAATAAGCCAAGTTAGATTATTAACATGTTTGGCTAACCTGTTCCATCCATTTTGACAGTCCATAACTATGGCTCTGTCTAGTTTTCAAATTTTTTTGGGAAGTTTGGGTGTTCTAGTATTGTAGTACTTTTCATTTATATTTAATAACTTTTGTCCAATCATGATCTAAGTAGACTTAAAAAATTCGTCTCAACATGTACAGTCAAATTATGCAATTAGTTATTTTTGTACCTATATTTAATGTTTTATGCATGTGCTACAAATTTAATGTGACACGAAAGCTTGAAAATTTTTTTAGAAAATTGGGGAACTAAATCAGCCCTATAACTAAAACCTACATACACGGCTATCTAATCTGTTTTATGAGGTCCGTTGGGCTGTCGGTGTCGACACGTAAATTGGTTGGGTCATGCTACGGCTCTGTTTAAATATCCTGCAATTTCTAATTTATAATTAGTCACATCATTGTTGCGGCACATACATCGAGCATTAAATATAGACAAAATATTTGTATGTTTGCACAGTTTACATGTATATCACAAGATGAATCTTTTAAGCATACATAGGTCATGATTAGACACTCGTTAGGAAAAATTCCCTCATTGCTACAGTGTAAGTGCAATCAAGCCCTAAAGTGGGTTTTGGTGATAATGACCACGCGATTAGAAAACTAATGAGATTTATCGAGATGATGGACAGGCAAAAGCATTAGGAGGATGTAATCTTATGCAGGTGGACTCCTAACATTTAAAGGATACGGCATCCGGCTCAAAGGAGATTTAAATTCGTTTTGATTTTGAAATTGAGTATAGGAAAGCCGTACTATTAAGGGGGATGCAAAAGACAGGTTTGAAAGTGTGACCAAGTGTAAATCTCTACACCAAACATCTTCACTTCCACTGCCAAAGCCAGCCACAAAATTCCAGATCATTCTGTCCTGGTTTGGCAACGCGGCACTGCCGGCCGAGTGGCACTGCCGCTCCAAGTCCGGCACTGTCGCGACTTGTTTTGACCGTTAGACTCGAGGGGGCTTCTTAGCCTCCCTCCTATCGTCCCCAACGGTCATCTCTGCCATTTGCTCAGTTCTCAGACTAAAGAAGTCACTTTCTTACTCTCTCTCACTCCCAACAAGCTCTCCACTCAAAAGTTTGAATCCAAGTTTGAATCTAAAAGAGTGTGAGCTGAATCTTAGTAAGAACAAGCTTCTCCCCACTGATCTTCAACTTCCTCAAGCACTTGGTTCGCGTTCAAGCCGGTGGTTTACATTTGTTACTCTTGGAGCTTGCTCCTAGCCAGCTAGAGCGTCGATCGGTGAGCTTGCCAATCTTGTGGCAGCCCCAGGAGGTTTGTAATCACCCTCACAAGCTAGTGGAATCACCCGCTCTTTTCAAGAGTTAACTCTCTTGACTTAATAACGAGGATTGAGTTTTGTGAACCCAAGTTTCCTTTGTGGAACCTTAACAACGTGGAGTAGGCAAGCCTTTATGGCGAGCTGAACCACGGGTTAAATCTTGTATCACTTGTGTTGTTTGTTTCATTCTCTATTTGTTGAGTTTCTTGACTTCTAGGGTTTGGTCCCGATCTACGAATTGGTGGTGTTCTAACTGTAAGGAAAGGGTGTGCTAGGGTCTACACATACTCGAGAATATCAGTAATTTGTTCGATCTAAATTTCCCCAAGCAGTTTTTGAATTGTGTAGAATTTGCTCTGCGAGGTCTAGCACTGCCGCTCTGGGAGCAGCAGTGCCGGGCAGCCCGGCAGTGCCGCTCTACAGGCCGGCACTGCCGCGCTTGTTACTAACCTCCGTTCGCGAAGATTTTTCATAGGCCTATTCAACCCCCCTTCTAAGCCAGTCGGTGATCCTACATACAGTATTTCTAACTTTCAACTTCAAAGCATTTAAACACACCCTACTTAAAGCTGTTTTATGAGGTCTGCTGGGCCGTCGGTGTCTACACGTAAATTGGTTAGATCATATCTACTGCTCCCTCAGTCAAGTACTATCGTTTTAAAATTTTTGACTATCTATTTTTGATCATTCGTCTCATTTAAAAATTTTATGATTCATTATTAAAAATACTTTAACCTTGATTGATTTGTTTTTATATTTTCATAGTTTTTTTAATAAAACGAATGGTTAAATGTTGATTTTAAAAATTTAAAAACGATATTTATCTTGGCACGGAGAGAGTACTTAAAAGCCTGAAGGTGGGTACGGCACTTACTTAAAGCTGCGGCACTGAGAGGGGGGCAGGGAGCTAAGCCATGGAGGCCACGGCACTGAGCTTGGGCAAGTCCGTGCTTGATGGAGCGCTTGGCTACGCCAAATCCGCTGTAGCGGAGGAGGCGGCCTTGCAGCTCGGCGTCCAGCGCGACCATGCTTTCATCAGGGAAGAGCTGGAGATGATGCGTGCTTTCCTGAGGGCCGCGCACGACGAGCGAGACAACCGTACCACCAAGTGCTCATAACCTGGGTGAAGCAAGTCCGTGACGTCGCCTACGATGCCGAGGATTGCCTCCAAGATTGTTCTGTTCATCTCAAGAAGCCATCGTGGTGGCGCCGCCCTAGCACACTGCGGGAGCGGCGGCGCATCGCCAAGAAGATGAAGGAGCTGAGGGCCAGAGTGGAGGATGTGAGCCAGATTAACCTGCGCTACCAACTGGTGAAGACCTCTGGCTCCAAGCCTGAAGAGGGCGCTGAGGTATCCGGTGCAGCAGCAATGTCAGGCATGGAGGAAGTACTACGGCATGGTCCAAGGCGGATCTCATTCAAATGATCAACAACAAGGGCGAGGAGCTTAGAGTGATCGGTGTGTGGGGAACAAGTGATGTTCTCGGGGAGAAATCCATCGTCAAGAGAGCATACGATGGCCTCAAAAGGGACAGGAAGTTCCAGTACCACGCCTGGATCAGTATAGTGTGTCCTCTCAATACAACAGCGATTCTGCAAGACATTGTGATGCAATTCGCTGTACATTCTCTCGAAGAAGAAACAAAGAAACATACTTCAGATCCTGATGAAGCTCAAGATCTGCGGAGGTTGTGGGTGGCCAATGAAGATGATTTGGCTGATGAGTTCAGGAAATTCTTGAATGAGAAGAGTTATCTGATTGTGGTTAATGACCTATCCACTATGGATGACTGGGACCAGATCAGAACATGCTTCCCAACTAACAAGAAAGGAAGTCGGCTCCTAGTGTGCACAGAGCATGTAAAAGTTGCAAGCTTGTGTGTTGAGCCATTGACTCTGCTACCGGGGCACAGTCAATTATTCCCTGATAAAGTCCTCTATGCTTTCTATGACAAGGTAATATTCAGATCCCCTTCTTCTCTATTAATATATGCCCGGAATGCTCTTGTTGATGGCTTTTTGAGAGAAAAAAAAAAGTAATATTTCCATATCCCTAAAGTAATCTCGTTTTGATCTAGTTCACCTTCTCACATAAGTACATAACTAAATAAATAAATGTAACTGACTTAGTTTTTTTATATAAATGTAATGAACTTAGTATCTACCTACCAACCTTCTTGCACGTCTTGATTAACAGACTGCTTCACATCAGATCTAGTATGGTTGAAGAAAGAAATTTACATGGAATAGAAAATTATTACATAAACATTACCAACATTCTTTTTAAAACATAACTTTAGCATTGCCTTGTGAAATAGAAAGCAACACCTAACTTGTGTGTTTGTACTTTAGGGTCCACAAGACATAACATGTTCAGTGGATCCAGGGCCCAGCTCAACCACAGAGACTATCGATGACAGTAGCTCTGGGAATGGAAAGTATCTCACTCGCATGGAGACAAACGTAACTGCTTTCAAGGAATATAAGCTCATCGGGCGACAGAACGAAAAGTCACAAATTCTTAAGTTGATTTCAAATGAAGTTAGCCAAGATTTCAAGGTCATCTCTATATTGAGACGGTGAATGTTATGGTGGGGATAATTAGGCATTATGCTTTGCCCAAAGCTTGAGAGATTTAGGGAGACTAGAGCATTATTTCTTCATCATTGCTTGCCTTCTTAGATTGATACATCTCCTTTCCTTATATAGAGAGGTCTACTTGACCCCTAAGCAAGCGACCCTTATCCCTCTAATAGATCTAATCTAATATCTATCTAGGACTCTTTCATTAACTAATTAGGACTTCTATTTTCTTAACTAATAGGACTCTATTTATTTCCATCTAATCTATTCCCTTCCTTGGTCGCTACAGTACCATGCTACAGCACCCGCGCGGTACTGTTTACACACGCCGTTGGCAGCCCGTTGGTTGCCCATGACAGAAACACTTGTCTCTAAAGCATGACTTTGACTTCATATTTCTATAAAAAATATTTATTAAAAAGTGAGATATATATATATATACACTTTTATGAAAATATATTTGAAGGACAAATCTATTTATATAGGTTTCATATTTCCAAACTCAACATTTTAAAAGTTATTCATGAATTTATATTCTTAATGTTTGACTAAGACCTTTTCTAAAACGACATTATTTTCCTATATGGAGGGAGTACATCAACAAGCTCTCCCTCAAGACAAAAAAAAAAAAGAAACGAAGAAAATGAACCTAGAGATTAGATCGATTACAGACTTCGAGTCCATTGTTCAAAGGAAACTAGAAGATTATCCTTAACCCTCAGGCTGACGAGCTTAACTTCCTTGAAGAAATAACATCTGCAATCACGTTTGTCAACTTTAGTTAATTTTGTAATCTGGACTTGACAGACTGTGGACTATTAAGCGTTAGGTGGGATGGTTACTAATGAGGCTTCATGCGGGGACACTCAAGTAATGTTGTTTTACTTTTAAGGAAAAAACATCATTTATAGATTACTGTCCCTTCCAGTTTGTATCATGTTCAGTTCAAAAATCAGCATGATATGATGCCAGCTGCCCAGCTATGAGCAAGCAGTACATGATAAACTTTTCTCTGGTTCTTAATTAGCAGTGATCATGGCAGCAAACTTTGATATTATATAATTTGTTCTACATAACAAAGAAGTATGCATTTTATAAGTATAAGGTGATGTCTGACTTATGGTGGGTCTAAAGCAACTGACAGACATGGTCCTGACTTGGTGTAACATACGGCCTTGTAAAAGGAACCAGACCAACAGCTAAACACCATAAATATTTATTTTTTTTGGAAAAAAATAACCTAGCTTGAAAGGACCTATCACTTTCAAGTCCATATGCGCACAAGCAACTGATTATGCAGTTTACCTATGTTCAGGTATTTTGGGAATAGTTTATCATGTGTCTAATATAATGCAGACATTTATCTTTAAGGGCGAAAAAAAACCGCATTGTACAGTAATCACTCTAAGGAAAAAAAATACTAGTATGTATCCCTTAATAATTCTGTTATATGTGCTGAAATCTGAATCAATTTCAGGTATTTGGGAAGATTACAAATTTGAATGAGCGGTACCCTGAGTTGTACAAGGTGGCTGAATTGATTATGAAGAAGTGCAAAGGACTTCCCCTTGCAATAGTGACCATAGGTGGCTTCTTGGCCAAGCAACCGAAAACTCCTATGGAGTGGAAAAAACTGAACTCACATATTAGTGCTGAGTTGGAAATGACCCAAGGGCTCAGAAATACTAAAAATGTCCTTAATAAGAGCTACGATGGTTTACCTTATCATCTGAAGCCTTGTTTCTTATATCAGTCCATCTTTCCTGAAGACCAAGATATTAAACGAAACCGCTTGGTGCGGCGGTGGATTGCTGAGGGTTACTCAACAGAGCTGCTTGGTAAGTCTGTTGCAGAAGTAGCTGAGAGCCACTTCATGGAACTCATTGACAGGAGCATGATACTACCAAACAAAACAACATATTTCAGCAAGAAAGTAATTGACTCTTGCCAAGTCCATGATCTCATGAGTGAAATCAGCATCTCGAAGGCAGCAGAGGAAAATCTTGTATTCAGAATGGAAGAAGGTTGCAGCTCAAATACAAATGGGACGGCACGCCACCTTGCTATAAGTGCCAATTGGAAGGGAGATGAGGCTAATTTCGAGAGCATGGTGGACGTGTCTCGTATTCGATCGTTAACGGTGTTTGGAAAATGGAGGCAGTTTTTCATTTCTGATAAGATGAGGTTCCTGCGTGTTTTGGACCTGCAAGACACCAAGGGTCTATGCAATCATCACCTTGAGCATATTGGGAAGCTTGTTCACTTAAGGTATATTTCTCTAAAAGGTTGTCAAGGTATCTATCACCTTCCAGACTCTGTGGGTAACATGAGGCAACTCCAGACACTAGATATTAGATCAACATGGATCACCATGCTGCCGAAGACCATCGTCAAACTTAAGCAGCTGCAGTATCTTCGTATTGGCGGCTTAAGAACTTGTCGTGATTCTTTCCTATGGAGACTGAAGAGTAAGTGTCCGGCATTTTGCTCATGTCAGCCTACATACTATGATAGTGATATGAAGGGGACCTGGTGTGACAATATAGTGGGTTTTAGCGGTGGTATTCCTATGCCGAGAGGTGCGGGGAAACTGAAGGCCTTGCGCACATTAGGTGACGTGGACATCGGAAGTGGGAAGACCCTAATAATAAAGGAAATAAAAAAAACTTACACAGCTGCGCAAGTTGCAGGTCACCGGTATCAACAAGAAAAATTGTCACGAGTTCTGTTCGACTCTTGAGGTTCTTAGCAACCTGGAATCCTTGGCATTGTCTTCTTCGGGTCATGATAGTTTAATTTGCCTTTCAGATGCTGTATTCTCGCCTCCCAAAAACCTCCGTACCCTCGCGCTGTACAGCGATCTGGGCAAAATGCCGGTATGGATCATGCACCTCCGGAACCTCGTGAAGCTGAGACTATCGTGTACCCTATCTGACGGATTCTGATGGCACCATGCAACTCCTTGGCAATCTACCAAACCTAGCCATCCTAGAACTAGATAGCTACACATTTGAAGTCCAAGGACTCCGTCTCGATTTCCTACCTGATGCATTCCCTTGTCTAGTGGCGCTAGTACTGTGTAGCAAACACATAAGAGGACGTGGAGGTGAGATCAAATCTGTGGAGTTCAAACAAGGAACAACTCCTAAGCTTGAGATGCTCAAGTTTAGATATCGTGATGATGTAATAATCAATGATGGGTTGTTTTCTGGGCTAGCTTCCCTCCCAAGCCTCAAGAAATTTCAGCTGTCCACCAGTCACTACGAAGGCAAGGAAGCGTTTATGGAACACATGCGATCCCAACTTGCCCGGAATCCAAACCGGCCCTTTTTGGTGAAGGAATGGCTAATTCCTCTGGTGCCACCGAAAAAAGCTCCAAAATCCTTTGTCACAGGACTTGTACCTTCTATATATGCGATTTTGTTTGAGCAATCCATGCCTCTGTCAGTTTTCCATTTCTCTTAGTACTCGAGTAGTAGTGAACTGGCGATGTCTGTATCTGAACAATTCTGAATCCCTGCGGTTAATGTCATATTGTCATGTCAGTATTCTGAACACTGAGTGTGTGGTGTGCGCGGACGAGTAATAACAAATTAATCGGCGAGTTCAAGCCTCTGTTGTCTTCGGCTGATGCCGTAGGTACGAGGGATTGCATTAGTGCATTCTATTGGCACACAATATCTGATACTGTTCTTGATGATGAAATCAGATTGATGCACCTAGCGTGCCCGCCTGCCCGGGCAGGTTAGGCTTCTGTGCTTCTTGCCCAGGTGTTTTTCAACTTTGTTGCATGGGCAACGGTGGGTACGATTGGTGAACGAGCCTGACTGCAGACGATCTGGTTCCACGTTTTTTAACAAAACTACAAAAGCTTGCAATTCACTGTCAGCCTGCTCGTAAATGCTTTCTCTAGAAACCACACTTGCAGGTACCGAAGAAAACCAGCAACAGTAACTGAGCATGTGTGTTAGATTACTAGTAGACATGTTCGTGTGACACGCTAGTTTGTTTTTTCAACAAAGCTACCAAGATAATGACATGATCACTACAACATGACTAGGTTCGTGTGACACGCTTGCAATTCATGTCTTGTACAACCATCTGCTTGCCTCGCGGGCTTGGCTAGACTTTGCAGTTTGAGCTTGGCTAGACTTTCCAGTTCCGCTGTTGCTCATTGTGGTCTGGCCCTGTGGTGCCTCTACTTTGTTGTTTTGGTGTCGCTCGGCTGGCCGTTGTGTTTCCTCCCATACTTGGTATGTTTTGTTGTTAATTGAGTTGTTTAGTTGTGTCGTTTTCACTAAGTTCAAGCAAGTTGTGGCTTGAGTTGAATCGGTGTTATAGCAGAAGTTGTGTAGGATGGGTGAAACATTATCCTTAGCTGTATGGTTTTTGGACTCAGTTTCAACTAAAAAAATTAAGCGGACACTTGTCTTTTTCTTTCTTTCTTCATCTAATAGAAATCACAGTTAAACTTTGCCGTCCTTTTGAAAAGAAAAAACTGCTTCCCTCGCGCACAGCTCCCCATAGTTGTGTCATCAGTGACACAACACTGGCACTAACATTTTTTTTAGAACTTGTACCGTCTAACTGAATCATATCTTGTCATTTGACACCATAGAGGAAAGATAAGAAGGGCGCAACTTTCAAAAAGAAGAAGAAAAAGAACAGCCCAGGACTATATGGGCCAATGTAGAGAGACATTCTAAAGCGGCTCGTGGGCCGTGGCAGTGAATCCCGACTCGTCGTACTTCTGCAGTTGCTTGCGACAGGTAGTCAGGTACTATTGTTTCCGAAGATTATTTGCTAGTAATAATAATATCATTTTGCCAACAATGTACGCATGAGCGACTACACGCGTATCTTTGTCGACATACAGTATACATGTAGCGTTGAATTCATCAGTGTGGAAAACTGGAACTGATGGCAGCCACTCATAGGCTCCGTACGTTCTTGCTGACAGATGCACCATGCATCACGTCAGTGCCACCCATACGAATGTTTCACGGCAAAGGTTGCCTGTCAAACGACGTACTCCGTATTCGGGACAGAATGTAGCACTTATCTGCATGTACATGTGGCTGTCAATACAGGCTGCCGTTCTTGCTGACAGATGCATCATCAAGCATCATGTCAGTGTCAACCATTGGAATGTTCAAACGTTGTCTGTCAAGCTCCCTTCTCATCTCAATACGTATTGGTAGGAGTTGCCCGTGGATGCATGTCACTTGAGGCAACATCAAGTCAGCCGTCCTTCCTTCTAATCCACACATCTGTCATCTGAATTAATGGAGGTTGCGAACAGTTCTCATTCAGAGCCGTTTTCAGCAGCAAAGATTCTGAAAGAAATAGCCCCTGTAAACATTTGGATCGTTAATTGGTTTCACTGAAAAGTCATGATCCGTAGAAATTTCTGTGGCTGGTATCCACACGAACCTTCTTCTTAATTAGTCTATAAGCTGTGGCAGTTGATGAGCCATTGGTAGTGGTTAGGTCTCATGTCCATATTGGAGAAAACGAGGCCTTGTTCAATAAAGAAATAAAACTAAGAGAATTACATTAAGTTTTGTAATTGTAAGTCTGTAACCATTCTTTTTTTAGACGTTTTTTTTTTTGAAACAAGTCTGTAACCATTCTTCAATTGAAGGGAAGTAGGACTGTTTCGTACGTTGATAATCATGGCAAAGGTCCTTTCTGAACTGAACACTGAAGACTGACCTGCATCGGGCTACCAATTAAAGGCTTAATGTTTGTCAGCCTGTTCTTTTGGGCTGAAAAATAAGCGCTGATTTCGTTCGTGCTGATTTGTTATGAGAGAAAAATACTATTTCATAGCTGAAAATAAGCGCTGATTGGTCAAAAGAACAAGCTGTCTCAAGATGCAGCAGCACGCACATCCTCCAACACAACATAACAACAACTAGAATGATGAGATGATTACCATGAAGAATGAGGCAGGCAATTGCTGTTTAATGAAGCCTCAAAAACCTGAAATGGTTAACGTTGCTGCTGAGGAAATATATATCATCAGAGACTGACCGGCCTCGACCTCGATCAACGGCAGCCGATCTGGTTGCCGTCGACGCCCGGCCCTCTATCGATCTACTATCACATCGTTTTCCATCCAGCAGTTGGAATGCTGAACTTTTAAGATAGACGTAATCGTTGAATCCTGTCAGTGTTTATTAAACACACTCGCTCGATCAGTCCTTGCTTGCAATTACACGTGCAGCGTGCAGGTCATCGCCTCGCTAGCTTAGCTATCTGCTGGATACAACACGCGACGCGACGAGTAGATGAGTAATTAATCCGATGCAAGCCACAGCATCTTAATCTTATCTAACCCCACGAAAAAGACCGCATTTGCAGATGAACTGGTCAATACAGTAAACTGAACGGAGCTTGGTGGAGAGCTGCAAAAAACTGAATGAAGTCTGAACTTGTGCTCATGACTGACGTTGCTGGTAGCAGTTCATTAGGTTCTGCGCGCATGCGTATACCTACTACCGATAATAACCTCGAAATTTCTCCAGATCCGTGAGCTGACGGCGTTATTAGTTCCTTCTTGATTAATCTAGCAGTAGCAAGCAAAGCCTGTTCACACAGAGCAAAAAAATCCTCTTATTCCCGCTTACAACGTTGTTCGCTCCTGCACGCACGACGGCACGAATCCGAAAGAGTTGAAAACTGCTGACGGGTGATGGATTCGGAGGCCAGGATTTCTACCCTCGCGCGGTGGCGTGAAAGCGATGACGCCCGCGGTTTCCACGACAGCGAAGAAATCGAAAGGAAATCATTAATTAACAAAAGTAGTACATACTAGTAATAAGTAAATAAAGCTCAACAACCCCGATCATCCGTGTTTGATGATCAGCAGGCAGCAGCCAATATGCGTGTGTGCCGTACGAGTGATCATTACCGGATGGAAAGGAGGCGTCGTTTTCATTGCGCCACGCGATCGATAATATGCACTGCGGAACCCTAAAAGTCTTTGCGGTGCTGCTGTTTAATTTCCATTTGCACCTAGGGGTGGTTTGACATCGCAAGCAAAAGCACGTACGGCCGTATAGCAAGAATCCCCCACGTTTCCATTTGCTTTGATCTTGTGGAGGGAGCTGGGACAAGTATTCATTTTTGGGCGATTTGATTTATGAACTGCTAGCACTAATTAGGTGATTATTATGGCCTTGTCTAGATCGGTCACGGTCAATTATTAGTTGTGGCACCAAAAAGCATGTAACATGTTAGGTCCTAGGTCGACTCTACGTGGGAACGAAATTAAACTGGTTTGTTTGTGCATGAGTTAGTAGCTCATGGCGCGTTGCAAAAAAAAAAGTGATAAACGTCCGTAAAAGTCAGGTTCGAGGACATGAAATTTTTTTAAATAATATTTTTTAATTATTAATTGCAAATCTAGTATTTAGATTCTAAAAATTACAAAAATAGGACCATATCGGCAGCTGGAGAGCCGATTAGGTACCTGTCGGCTGCTGGAGAGCCAACAAGTCCCTATCGGCCGCTCCACGGCCGACTAGTGCCCCACGCCAGCAGGCCGAGCCAGAGTTGTCGGGCCTGTCAGGCCGATAGACCTGTCGGCCCCTGACGACCCGATAGGGACCTGTCGGCCGCCGAGGAGCCGATAGGTCCCTTTACATACCGCGGCCGTCTCCTTCCTCCTGACGCCGCGCGCGCGCTCTCTCTCTCTCTCTCACCGCGCGCTCGCCACCGCCAACCGCCGTCCCGCCGCTCCGGCCGCCGTCCGCCGCCCCTAGCCGCCGGATCCGGCGGAGGGGCCCCAACCGCCGCCCTCCACCCTCCCCGCGCGGGCGCGGAGGCCACGGACGGCGCTCGCCACCGACGGTAAGGTTTTTTTTGTTTTTTTCTGTTTTCTTTTTTTTGTACTTTACAAATTTGATTACTTTGTTAGGGTTAGTTAGTTCTTTTTTTAGGGTTAGTTAGATTTAGTTAGTTCTTTAGTTTTAGTTAGATTTAGTTAGTTCTTTAGTTAGTTAGTTCTTTAGTTTCTGTTTTTTTTGTACTTTACAAATTTGATTTAGTTAGTTCTTTACTTTAGTTAGTTCTTTAGGGTTAGTTAGATTTAGGGTAAGTATTTAGTTAGATTAAATTAGTTATTTAGGGTTAGTTAGTTCTTTAGTTTTAGGGTTAGGGTTAGTTTTAAATTAGTATAGAATTAGAGTAAGTTTTAAATTAGTTTAGAATTAGAGCAAGTTGTAATTAGTTTAGAATTTGAGTAAGTTGTAAATTAGTTTAGAATTAGAGTTAGTTTTAGTGGTAGATTAGTTTAGGGTTAGTTTGAGATGTAGTTTCGTTTATGGTTATTTTTAGTCGTACGTTAGTTTAGGATTCGATTAGGGTA
This sequence comes from Eremochloa ophiuroides, assembly GCA_038502445.1. Lineage (NCBI taxonomy): Eukaryota > Viridiplantae > Streptophyta > Magnoliopsida > Poales > Poaceae > Eremochloa > Eremochloa ophiuroides. Next base: position 64,582,822 of record JAHLJS010000003.1, on the reverse strand, counting down.
ACTTTTAGTTGTAGATTATTGTACCGTATATGGTTTTAGGGTTATTTAGTTCTTTTATTAGGGTTAGTTAGGGTTAGGTTAGTTTCCATAGTTGTTTAATTAGGGTTAGGTTAGTTGATTTAGTTAGTTAGGGTTAGTTTATTTAGTTTTTCGGATTAGTTTATTTATTAGGGATTATTTATTAGAATTTTAGGAATAGTTACTGTTGGTTTATTTATGCAGTTAGTATTAGTTTATTTTTAGGATTATTTTTTATTTTGTCTAGTAGTACTTGTTTATTTGATATAGGGTTATTTGAGTTAGGAATTTTTTTGCCTACTTGTATTAGTTTTTGTAATTAATTTCTTGGTAGGGTTTAGGGGTTATAGCAATATTCAACCGACAGTGTAATTTTAACGATGGGAGCAGGAATGTCGTCCGATCTAGTTCGTTTCAGAATTTACTATGGCAAGAGTGAAATCAGAACTGGAGATAGCGCTGTAGACCTTAGTCCGTTCCAGTTCTTTGACACACAACTGAACTCACCGCTGGATCACAGCCGGAGACAAATATTAGCCTGGTTGCATGAATGGTTTGGTTTTCCGCCGTCGTGGCAACGTTTGAAGATTAGTAATGTTGGTGCCCTAGGTTAAGGGACAATGGATGGAGATGGGAGCTATACGAGGCAAGCAATACGAACAAATGGAAGTTTCTCGTCAGTAAGGCTTTGGAACTTGGGTATGAAAACATCATGCTTGTTCAGTTCGTCGATGGTGCCATGCAAGGAGAGAGTAGCAGCACAGTTCGAGAAGTAGAGGACTTAGAGACCACAAACGAAGAGCAGACCTATGTTCACGATTTTGACGATGTTCAGTTGGGGACAGAGGATGCAGGACAACAAGAATATGCAACAAATGCTGAGCAGACCTTGGTTTTCGATTCTCGAGGGGTTGAGCATTGGACAGAGGATGCGAAAGAACAAGGTTTTAGTACAAACATGGAAGCTGACGAGGGCGAGGAGGATGAAAGAATCGTGAAACAGATGGAACTTGACAATGCAGAGCACCTGGCATTTGTGGATGAGCACGCTGGTAAGAGGTTCGAAGACGAGACCGACATCCCAGCGGAATGGACTAACTTCTCACCAGATGCCATGACGGTGGACGATAGTCATCACTCGGCGTGGGAGTATTCAAGGACGGAGGTGATGCAGGGGCAGATGTTTCATGATAAGGTTCATCTGCAGCACGCCGTCAGGCGGTGGGCTTATTGTGATAAGAGGCAATTTAGGGTTGTCATTTCCAACCCCAAGACGTGGGACGTTAAGTGCGTCAGCCCAGGGTGCACTTGGCGTGTTCATGGTCATATGCCACGTACGGAGAGCAACTTCATAGCTACTATTGTGTAGCCACATAGTTGCTTGCTGGAGGCGACGCCGACCAAGCATCGAAACATGACAGCACAGTTCGTGGCAAATGAGATGCATGGGGAGATTGTTGAAAAACTTGGCATTTCTCCTTTCCGGATAATGCTGGCTATACGGAACAGATATGGCTATGACATATCTTACGACATGGCTTGGAGAGCAAAACAGTTAGCTTTGGAGAAGAGATTTGGAACGTACAAGGATTCATATCACCACCTTCCAACACTCTTACAAACCCTACAAAGTAGAAACCCTGGCACCATAATTGATTATGAGGACTATATCAACGTCGACGGGGACCGTGTCCTTAAGAGAGCCTTTTGGTGCTTCGGGTGCATGAGACAAAGCTTCAAGTATTACCGACCTGTGCTATGCGTGGATGGTACATTCCTGACTGGACAATACAGAGGTACTTTGCTAACAGCTATTGGGGTTGATGGTAACAGTCAGGTTGTTCCCATTGCTTTTGCTTTGGTTGAATCGGAGAACAACGAGAGTTGGTTGTGGTTCCCTAAGTGGCTGAAACGAGTTTTGGTGGAAGAAAGGGAGAATGTTTATGTGTTGCATGATCGAAATGCAGATTTACTGAATGCGGTGCAGAAGTTGAAGAATGGTGAGGATGCAGAGGTTCAATGGCCCAATATACAAAGTCGTTGGTGCATGAGGCATTTAGCTGTAAATTTTTATAAACAGTTCAAGAGCAAGCGTCTGCAGGACCTGTTCAAGCGGCTATGTAAGCAGAACCAGAAAAGAAAATTTGACTTCAGCTGGGAACGGCTAGATGAGCTTACCCGGAGCCACATGAAAGATGTACGCAGGCGACCTGTTGTGGCAACAGAGGAGGAGCCGCAGGGCCTTCCACCACTACCAAGCGAGCCTAGAAGCAAGACTAGTCGACGTAAGGGGGGCAGGTCAGTAACTTGTTTCTCAGAATGGATTAAAGAGGAGGACCGAGAGAAGCGGTCTTTGTTACATGACACGCACGGTGCACGTTATGGCATAATGACCACGAATCTCGCAGAGATTTAGAACTGGGTGTTAAAAGGTACACGATCCCTTCCTTTGGTTGCACTTTTGGAGGGTATCCTGAGAGATACAATGGTTTATCTGTGAGAACGTTGCGCAGCAGTGACCTTAGTAGTCCAGAATCCAACTTTGACATATGCGTTCAAGATTTCTGCATATCTAGATGGAAAAAGTGCGAAAGGGGCCATGCATAACGTCTTTTACGTTGGCAATCGGGACCTCGTTTTCGAAGTTAGGGTGCATGATAAGGGTGGACTTGGCACTGATCCGAGCGAATTAACTGTGAAGTGTCAGCTGTGGCCAGAACTGAATAAGTGCGAGTGCACATGCAACAAGCCGAAGTACTACCATTATCCGTGCTCCCATGTGCTTGCTGCTTGCAGGAAAATGGAACATTCCGATAACATTTGTGTCCCCTTATTTCAGAAAGGAGAATGTGCCAACACATGGTCTGAGAGCTTCGAGGGTGGCGGGCCATTGCTGATTTTACAAGGCGAGTTGCGGATTACGATCGTTATTGGTCGCCGGATCCCTGAAAAAAGGGTTGACACAAAGGGACGTCGCAAGAGTCGTCGTATTAGGAATGATATGGACGCTTCTGAAACTGCTGACAAGCGTCCATACTGCCTTGCTTGCGGTGGCAACCATTTGAGGAAAAATTGTGATATGTATCCGACAGAAAGGCTTCCTGATGGTACGGAAGTGAGGCTTATTCCACATCGATCATCTCGAAAGGGCAGTCGAGGTGGCCTTTCCGCATAGCAATGCTTCGGAAGTGTTGTAGTTTTTTTAGTGCGTACTACATATATTGTGCAAGTGTTGTAATGTAAAACTTGCAGTGTTTTAATTTTTTAGTACGTACAACTTACGTTGCGCAAGTGTTGTCGTATTAGACTTGTAGTGTTGTAATTTTGTAGTATGTACTATTTATTTTACGCAAGCGCTGTAATATAACTCTTATGGTGTCGTAATTTGTTTACTATGTACTACTTGTATTACGTAACTGTTCTATATTATTATGATTTCAGTTTTCTACAATTTCGATATGGTTTTAATTTTATTGTTCTGAACAATGGCAGGTATGGAGCTGATCGACCCCGTTGTCGACCAGAGGCACCGCTCGAACTTGGTGGATGGGCAGCTTCCACCAGCCCTCCGCCTACGTGCCCACGACGAGTTGTGGCTGCTTGACCCGCGCTGGTTCCGAGGTAACTGTTGTACTTATCTTGTACGAAGTTTTGTGACACATTGCATTGTACTAATCTGTGTAATATTGTTGCTTACAGGTTACGTGCAGCTGGTCTTCTCTCGTTCGCTCGTCTTGTAGAGCGACACCGAGAGCGGAGCGCACGTTTCCCGGTGGACCGTGCCCTACTCTCCGCTTGGGTGGACCGTTGGCGACCGGAGACGCACACGTTCCACCTTCCAGTTGGCGAGGTCACCATCACTTTAGAGGACGTGGCCATGCTCTTCGGCCTACCCCTCGCCGGTCCTCCTGTAGGCCCGGTTGCCGTGCCCGGGGACTGGGAGGACCAGGTACTGCAGCGGTTCCAGGGTGCGCTCAACCCTGAGGCCGGACAGGTGCAGTTCGGCTTCCATGATCGCCACGGCCCGCCCAAGGCGTGGTTGTCTCAGTTCCGTGCGGAAAGGTTCATGGAGGCCGACCCCGAGTGGAGGGTGGAGCGACACCTGGAGGCCTACTTGTTGTGGTTGTTCGGTTGGGTACTCTTCACCAGCTCCTATCACGACACCGTCCACAAGCACTTCGTCCACTACGCGGTGCAGATAGCGTACGCACCACTTGACGCTATCCCCCAGTACAGTTGGGGCTCGGCGGTGCTGGCAGGTACGTACCGAGCACTTTGTAACGCGTGCACTCGGAGGACGGCGACAGGCACGTTGGCTGGTTGTCCGCTGCTGCTGATGCTATGGTCTTTTGAGCGGTTCGACATCGGGCGGCCGACCCTGTCGTCGTACGAGGAGTACGACGACGGGATGTACGTGTTCGACGAGTTTGGTGTGCCTGACGAGATCGACGCGCCGACGATGGACACACTTTAGTTGTGTCGCGACGTACGTATCCTCCTTTCAGCTTAGTTTTTTGTACTGTGACGACGAGTCCTAATGGTTGTTGTTTTGCAGCCGACGTGGGCAACAGGCACGGCTAGAGGCACGTACACAGCATACGTCGCCACGATGGACCAGCTTACACATGACAGGGTTCGGTAGACTCCCTACGCAGCACACGACGTACAGGCCAGGGCTCCACACGGCGTGTCCGAGTTGTGCTACCGTGACCAGGAGTTCTGGCTCACGAGGAAACGACTGGTATTCGATGTTTGCGTCGAGCCGTACTGTCCGGACCGTGTGGCTCGTCAGTTTGGCCGCGCGCAGGTGTTCCCTCTTCCTCGGCTTCAGCTTGACCCGTCCCACGGGTATGTGTTCTGTTAATGACATTCGTTTTGGTTCGACAACTTTATTTATTATTTGTTGTTCTGCAGGTAGAGTCGAAAGCCCAAGAGATAGCATTCGAGCAGTCTTGGGTGGATAGGGTGGCCCCCTCGGTGGCCGCGTGGGCAGAGGCGGCGACCGACGTGCACGACCTAGGTGGGCCTTTCCAGGAGGCCGGCTACCCCCAGTACTTGCGTTGGTTGCACGGAGCTACGCGCGTTCGTTGCTTCCCAGTGCCAGTGGAGGCCGAGCCACACGAAGCAGAGATCACGAACACCTTCGCGATGGAGCCACCAGCTGTATTCCATGCGCTGGTAACGATAATTTTTTTAATTAATCTCGTTGTTACTATGACTTTGGTAATGACTAACAGCAATATCTCTAACGATATATGACTGGTTTGCAGACAGATATATGCACGGACGTTGGCCTGGAGCTTCTGTTGTACGCGCAGCGGTACGAGCAGAACCCTCCACAGGTTGGTAGGCTCGAGTTGGTGGCCGCCCTTCGACGACTGGGGCAACGGTGCTTGGCAGGCGTACGTCGAGCATCGTGTCGGTACACCATGGACGACGTCGTTAGGCACGACGACCAAGGCCTGCCTGCAGGTACTCCCGTGCCTCCCGGAGCGGGCTCCATACGACGTTCTCGTCCCACGCGTCTAGGTACTTCTTCGATGGCCATTTATTTAATACATTTGTATATTACGTGCACCGCATGCGTGACATGACCACACTTTGGTTTGTGCAGGGACACTTCCTTCTGCCAGCGAGTACACAGAGGGGGCTAGCAGCTTCGGGAGTTTTGACATAGGCGGTACTCCGCCTAGTCGTCCAGATGAGGCCGGCCCCTCACAGCTTTTTGGTGCACCGCTGCCGACCCAGCCGACGCAGCCATCTCAGCCTGTAGACCCGACCCCGCCACCACGCCAGCGTCGCCCTCCACAGCAGTTCACTTTTCCTACGGAGCAGTTTCGTCGCCAGGGCCCTAAGTGTGGGCGCCGTGCAGATTGAGGGCGCATGCATGTATGATCACAAGTTTTCATGGATGTTACGTAGTAATGCATTACTATTCTGTCCAATCGTATTTGTGGTTTCCATTGCATTAAATGGAGGCAACGCTCCAGTACGCTCGAATTACGGACATTGCTTCTCTTCTCGAACTTATTACGAAACGATACGAACAAGCACAACACATGAAAAGGCATGTGTGGACCCTAACATGCCTTTGCAAATTAAAACATACAATGAATACACGAAATGGCATGTGAGAATCCGAACCAAACAAGGGTTAAGACTCTCTGCACTACACCTAACATGCCTTAGGTAATTGAAACATGCACCACACAAATAGACGGACAATCGGACAGCCTACTAGTAGTGCTGCCACATATTGAGCTGAGTGGCACGTTCCCCATAGTAACCGCCCAATGGCGGAGGTGGTGGCGGTGGCGATTTCGGCGGAGTGCCACTGTTCTTGTGATGAGGGCAACGGCAGTACGAGTCTGTGCATTTTGGCTCCTGCGATGTGGCCCCACTGTTGCCTCCTTCCTCATCTTCCTCCTTGTTATGGCTCGAACTGTAGCTTGGGCCGAGCGAGTCGATGCGGTCCTGTAGGTACAAGATGTACTCCAAATACGGGATAATAGGTAGAGGGTCCACCCACTTAGTGAACCCGCAATTGTCTTCTGCCCACGAGGTCTGCGATGAATAGATTTGTTAACATTCGTTTATGTAGCGAAATACATTACTGAAAAGGGACAATAAAACACTACATATGCATAGGGACACTTGAAGAATCGCCGGCCCCTGTGTATCCCGCCCTCTGTGTACATCTGCACAAGACAGTCCTCACCATGCTTGCACTTCGGCCACACTTCTTTATCCTTCTTCACGTACTCCCTCAGAGGTCTTTGTTGACCATAATCACTCTTGCTCTCTTCTGGAAACCTGTCGATGGGTTCGTCGAACTCATCGGGATCTAGACTACCCCCATCATCCCATATTATTGGCGGGCCCTTGCTCTCCACCGTGCCCTTCAGCTTCCCAACCCCAAACCCCCATTCTTTGGTCCAGACATCTTGTATTGCTGCTACATTCTCGGTCTCCCAAAGTTACTGAAAAGGCTAGTCACCGTGTAGTCACAATCACTAAAAAGGCTATGCACTGAAAAACCTATTCGCAAGCCCTCTGAATCACTGAAAAGGCTAGTCGCTGTTAATTCTGACTGATTGAACAGGCTACTATTGATTTGCCAATACACTGAAAAGGCTACTCGCTGTGTAATCTGAGGTGAGGAACAGGCTACTCGCAATTATTTATGTTCTATCAAGCACTTCAAAGGCTAGGGCATATGCACTTATTGCGAAAAACAAACTCTGTAAAGCCTATAAAGGACTAAATCTGAAAAGGCTGGGGTCTATGAAATTACACATTCACTCCATGCCTGACCTATTTAAAGACATCCGACGAGTTAGTATACCACACATTTTCTTCTCCAAACCCTCCTCATTCAACTACAATGTCGTCATGGATAACTGACCTAACTCAGCTACCGTCGTGGCGTGACCGGCCAAAGTGTCGTTGTGGGTTTGTCACTAGGTTGTGCGTGTGGATGGAGTTGGACCGACATTATGGGTGTAGGTACTTCGGGTGCCCAGATCTGGATGACGACTTCATGGTACTATCAACAACTTCTTTCGTTTCTTGTAAACTATACACAATTTATTCATTTACATCCACACATGTAGCCTTGCAAGTGGATCCAATGGGTGGATCGGGAGATGCCTGCATGGCCACAGAGGCGACCGAAGGAGCTTGAAGATAAAGCTCAATATCTTCTGAGGATGAATGAGGCTCGTGAGGTTGACCGCAAAATCAGGGAGGACAAAGAACGACGGATCAGGGCAGATCAGATCCGTCTCAAAGCTAAGGAGGAAGATCTTGCCAGGAGGAGGGAGGAGTTAAGCTTGCGTGAAGCAATCATCAACCGTAAAGAGGAAGAGCTTAAAGCGCGAGAGGCAGCACTCAAGAACAAGAGGGATGCAGTGGAATCGTCTTCACGGCGCGACAACAAGGACAAACAACCACGCTGCACCCAGTAGAATAATGTAATAGACCTCAGCAAGTTAAATTCCCTAAGGCATGTTTATAATAGTCTGTAGCCTCTTACCAGAGTCACACACACATGCCATTGCAAACCACCAGTTGTATTCACTTTCCCTAAGGCATGTTAGGATTAGGTTTGGTACAATCTAGAGTACCATACATACCACGCACCGCTCATTTCATGTATCGCTGGGTTACTCTTTTAAATTGAACATGTGTTGTTTTAATTCTATTTCTCGTAGTTTGCAACACACTTCATTTATAGAACAGTCTTGAAAGACGCGAGTAAGTTTTCGGATCGAACCGTATAACGAATATGAAAAAAAAACGTGAAAATGAACATCAAAATGAAAAGGCAAATGGAACTAGTGGCCTGTCGGCTTACGGTGAGCCGACAGGCCTATCGGCCGCCCGAGAACCGACTGGACCTATCGGCCCACCAGAAGCCGACAGGCCTGCTGTCGGCACCGATAGCCGTTGCCGACGCTTGTCGACTGCCTGGCAGCTGACACGTGGGCCTATCGGCTTCTGGAGGGCTGACAGGTCCCCTGTCGGCCGCTGGATGGCCGACAGGATGCTATTTTTGTAATTTTTCGATTCCAAATACTAGATTTGCAATTAATCATTAAAAAATATTATTGAAAAAAAAATCGAGGACATGCATGGTTGAGGTCTTCTAATTTAATTACAATGCCTGGCTGATCAAGTTTTTTATTATTACTAGTAATACATGCTCGTGAGTTGTTACAAGGTGTATAATTTGTTGTATGGATCTCTTGAGTCGAGGTTAGATGTCCTGCCTATGGTGACTGCTAACCACCTCTTTGCCAAACTAAGGTTTAGTGGCTGAAAAGGCTTGAGCGCAATATACATATAGAGGGCAATCTATTGTGATGTCAGAGTCCTCGAGATAGGTGATGTAGAGTACATAGAGGGTTGCTTCATGGAAAGGGACGTGGAGGCAAGGCAATAGAAGGCCAACAAGTAGTTCCACCGATGGCTGCAACCAGTCGACAGCTACAAGGGGCGACCGATGTTTATCTAGCATCATCGACAGTTGCTCATTAATGGACAGACACATAGGGTATGTTGTGTCGTCCGAATTAGGCCACATTTGGCCGGAGTCCCTCTATCGCTCTTACTGATGCACAATCGACGATGAAGCCGAAGGAAGCGAGGCCAAATTTGGTTGCCTTCTTAATAATGAGATCCCGCGACCATCGGTGACCCTCCTGCCGTGACTATTTCCTGCACGAGGCAAAGGAGTCCACGGCGGCGATGGAGCCGGAAGAAGCTACAAATTAAGGCTCCTCCTCACTCTCTTCTCCCTTATCTCTGCGGGATTTACAGACTCCTTCCTTGAATCCGAGAACCCTAGGAGCATTTGGCTGCAGGAGCCGTGAAACGGCTTCAAGAGTCGTGCGAGGACCGTTACCAAACTCATGTAGTATTAGGGTGTGTTTAGTTGGGCTATGAGTTTTAGAAACCCTACTGTGAGCCTGTGCCTTTTAGAAAGCATCCGTGGAAAAGTAGGTGTGGGAAAAGCAGAAGGCCATTTGGCTGCGCAATTGTGACTTTTGAAAAAAAAAATATTAAACAGACTCTACATGTTATCTCCACTTAACTTGCTCCCTCTCTCACTAACGAGAGGATCAGAGCCCCTCACTGGGAGTGCTTGCGGCGGCGCTTCTCGTGGCGGCGGAGGATGGCTTCGACAGCGACCCTCCGTCCTGGGCCTGAGCGTGGCGGCTTGGGTGCCGTGTAGGAGCTCCCACACGCACGAGCCACGGGCTCGCCCCCCATGGAGGTCGGAGCGCGCCCGTCAACTTTTTTTCTTGATGGGGTGTTGTACCCGTTTGCTATTAAGATGAATGAAGTTTCCACACATTATAAGACCACCCGCACTGGGGTCCGGTAAACGGTCCTTGAGGAGCCGTTTACCGGACCGCGCAGCTACAACGGGTCCTCTAGGCACGTTCAGGATGCGAGCGATTCCGGCAAATCAAGCGAGGTAGCGGGCGTCCGCAACGCCGCCGTGGCCCCACCTCACAGGGGAAAGGACAGAGAAGAGATGAGAGAGAGGGCAGAGAGAGAAGCGAGTCGGCGGAGGAAGGAGGACGAGCCACAGCAGCTCGCCTTCGCGGACAGGGAGACCGAAGAGGAGGGAGCGCCGTTCACCATCGGATGAGCGCCATTGCCTCTGCAGGGCCACCCGCGCGCTCGCGTGGGAGAGGAGCTCCCTGGCCGTCGCCGCGCCGTGGCTAGGCCGCGCCCTCGCATGGGCCGCGTGCCCTCGCCGCCGCGCCCTCGCCGGGGCCGCCTCCGTCCGCCCAACGAGGAGCAGAGGAGGGCGTCGGGTGAAGAGAGAGAGAGGAGGGGTGGGGAGGGAGGAGCAGAGGAGCCAGGAGGGCGTGGGTGGGGGGAAAAAATAAAAAAACAGGCATGTGGGTCCCTATGTGATATAGAGTAGAGATATAGAGGAGTGAATGAGTACGAGAGAAAGTGGTATAGATGAGAGAATTTTGATGACTAGGACGGCATATTCCCTTTAGAGGATAGATATAGAGGATGAAAGAGTATAGATGGTGTAAGACCAACCGTACTCATCATCCTCTATTTTCCTTCCTCTATACATCCTGGTCATCAAGATTCTCTCCTCTATACCCGTTTCTTTCCGCACCCATCATCTTCTATATCTCATACTCTATACCAACTATCATCAGTGGGGTCCACTTATAATTTTATCTAAATATATCCATGTGAGATCTTGTTTTGAAGGATTTATTGAAACGAATTTAATGATGCAATCGAAATTTAATTTGGTGTTTTGGTTTGTGAATTATAGCTTTTTTTTAGCCTGTGAAAATAGTAGGGGTCCGCCACTGCTGTCACCTCTCTCTCCTACGCTGGTCTCTCTCGCGCGCGCGTGCAGGCTTGGCGCGTGGTCCCACGCGACTGATACCGGAGCTCCTGGACACCGCTGAATATTGCGGAGACCCGCTCCTTCCGGACTTGGATGGTGGACTAACGCTGCAGACGTTTTTCCGGTAACCCGTTCCTGCAGAAGCATTTTACAGTATGGGCTGGAGTTGGTCTAAAGTCGTTGTGCCATGGTGGCGAGGGGCCATCACAACCACAAGGAATCTATAGGTTAACTGCTGCTACGCAGGCCAGCACAGCACAGGCACAGCGACGCCTGTCCATGTGTCCATCCCGCAGCCGGGCTCACGAGACAAACAGACATCCTTCTCGGCGCTGCGGGCGCATCCGTCGCCCCCAACCCATCCCGTCGGAGTCTGGTCCAAGTCTGCCCGCCAATCTTCTGTTCCTTCCACCGAGGTTCCGCCAGCCCACCGGGCCCACCGCCCTCAGCCCTCAACCCTCAGCAGACCGCACCGTAGAAGCCCGCCACGCGCCCACGCCGCGGCTACACCAGGCTATACCACCACCAACCCGCATCTGGTTCCGGCTCCCGCGGCGTCCCAGCAAGCAAGTCCAGCCCCTGGTCCTGCAGCCCAGCGACGACGAGCACGGCACGGGGCACGGGCGCTTGTGCGAGCTGGGGGAAAAAAACAAAAACAAAAAGGAAATCCCATGTTGCGCACCGCGTGCTGCCTCCTGCTCCCGCGCGCGCGCAACAACACACACCGGCATGGCCCTGCTGCCCCCACCGCCAGGCTGGCCCGCCTGTCGGTGGCGGCCGGGCCCGGCTCCGTCGGTCCCATCCATCGGTCCGTGGGGCGGGGGTGGCGACGTGGCGTGGGCGCGGGGACCACGGGGCTCAGATTCGATTCGCTCTGGGTGGGCCCCGCCGGTCAATTTGCTCCGTCTCCGTACCGTACCGGTGCTCCCTCGTCACTCCGCCCGGACCCGACGGGACGCACGGCACGGACGGACTCGGAGGTGAGTCGTGGGTGGAGATGAACCCGGTCCATGGGGGTTGCGGGGCGACACGAGATCGTGCACCGCGGCCGCTTCTCCGGCCACGGGCACGCCGGGGCTCCATCCATTTTTTTTCGAGGCTAAAAAAGCCGAAAAGCGGAAAGCGCACCTGGGCTGCTGCCGTGCTTGCCGCCTCTCTGCCTCAACCAAAAAAAGCCACAACGGAGAGGGGGATGCAGATCAGACAGCAGATGCGATTATTATTTAATTAATTATCTACTGAATTTGATATATTACTCCAGGCCTCAAGGTTTCAGCGTGTTCAAACCGTACGAGGCGGGACTACCCATCACCGATTAACATGGACCAGCTAGCGAGAAAATTGCAATTATAACTCTTCAAACATCGCGCTTCGCAAAAATAACTCTGCTAAGAGCATCTCTAACAGTTTGTCATTTTTTGTTTGCCAAATCATAAATTTTGCCAACTCCCAAAACAGTATAGGGAGCAAAAAAAATAGATGCATCTCCAAGAGTTCCCTATTTTTATTTCCCATCCAACAGTTATTCTCGGACATATCGTCGTCATCCTCAACAGTGGACGGCGGCAGTGTATGCCGGAGATGCGGAACCCGAGCAAAACGCTCCGGGGACCTGAGTTGAAGGACATGAACTTGTACGATGGCATGCACCTGTACGCTCTGCAACTTCGCTGAAAACCAACGAATCCTGCCTCGCAAGCTCGGCAGGAGGAAGAGAGAGAACCACACCCTCTCTACCTCACAACACCACCTCCAAACACTTTTACCTTTACAAAAGTGCTAACACCAACAAGTGTACACCTCATGTGCATGTGTGTTAGCTTTTCACAAATATTTTTCAAAGGATTTTTCACTCTTTTCACCACGCCACTCGATCCTAGCAACGTATGCAAGTTAGATCACTCAAGTGGCACTACATGACCGATATGCAAACAAGTTTGCCCCTCTTGATAGTACGGCCATCTATCCTAAATCCGGTCAAGCACTTCTCTACTCAACCTTAAACCGGTGAAATGGAAATGCCCTAGGTTATACCTTTGCCTTGCGCTTTCCATTTTGATCACCGTCTTCATCACCGTCTCCGACACCATCGATGCCGGTGCAACACATGCACCAACACCTCATGAATGATATGATCCACTTCATATCATCACGTGGCTTTTAGTTCATCGATCCTTGACTTGCTTGCTCTTCACCGTTGCGTTGGTCCATCGGTGCCAAGCCATCACCCGACTTGCCCTTCACACTTGCAACCGGTCCATCGACGCGAAGCCTTGTCTTGATCTTCTTCACCTAGCCACATGACTCCATGTCATGCCTCATGCGTTTAGCTCCTTCATACCATATGTGTGAGCTAAGCATCATCTCCAAGCCATTTTCATCTCTATGGCATAGATGCTCACACACATGTACCTGTGGACTAATCACCTGTGTAATCAACACTTAAACACATATTAGTCCACTTAAGTTGTCACTCAATTACCAAAACCAAACAAGGACCTTTCAGCACCGCACCCTGCCGCCGTCCTCCACTGCGATTCACCGCTCCAGCCTGATCTCCCCACCGTCGCTGCCCCACACGTCCTCCATCCTCCCCATGGCGCACAGCCACACCAGGATCTTGTCCCCAGGTCGCACCTCGTGCCCGTTCGGTAGCACGTCCGCCGCCGCCTCCTTGAGCTCCTGCGGCACTGGCGGGTACAGCCTCAGCGACTCGCACAGCGCCGCGTGCAGGTACGTCAACTGGCTCAGCTCGTCTGGGTCGTCGAAGGTCACCATTCACTATGCCGCCGCCGCCGTCCGGGGTACCGGTGCTCCAGTTCCTGCCGTGTCCTCGTCGTTGATGCGGAACTCGTACGGAAGTAGCTCCTGGCGTATCTTGGCCACCACGTGCTTGGCGAGCGGAACTAGTACGGCTCTGGCGAGCTCGGCGGCTCCGGCTAACGCGGAACTAGTACGTGCGAGAGGAGGAAAGCGATGGGGAACTAGATATTGCGCGCAAATATACGCACAATAGGAGCTGATTTGCCAAGTTTCTAGATATGGGGAAGATAGATGCCAAAATATTGGAGAAGAGTTTTTCAGTTTTTTCCCAAAAGTAGAAGGACGGAAAGGGAAATGCTAAATTGTTGGAGATGCTCTAATATCGTATTCGCAAAAATGACTCTCCAAACATTGCCTTCTTGATTTTCGTGACTCTATCCGTATTCTCCTCTTTTTCTTTAACTAAATACAATTTCTATACATTTCCTGTATTGTTCCGTTCTCCCGTTCGCTGCCTGCTCATTGCTTGGGCGATCGGTTCTCCTTTGGCCGATCGTTGCTGGCCGGCCTCTGGCTTCCTGTTGCCTCTGTCTTGGTAATCAAAATTAATTCCCAAATCTAAGAAATAATAGATAATACCAAGGGTGTAGGAGATGGGATAGGACGTCGGCAGAACCTGGTCCTTTGCTATACGCCGAACCTAGCAGGCCTGCGGCTAGCCCTGGCTGCATGTCTGAGGACAGTGAGGAGGCCGGCGGGGAGGCGTCGAACCCATCCATGGCGGCGGCGGCTTCCTCGCGACGCGGCCAGATACGTCGCGACTATCGACCGGCAATATGGAACGTACGTGTATACACTATACAAGGCGTCAAACCCATATAGCAAATGTAAACAGGCCACATACGTATATAAGGTCCGTATAGCAAATGGATTTTGTTAAAAACAAAGAGACAAAACACGGATAGGGTCATAGAAATCAAGAAGACAATGTTTGTGTAATAGAACCGCCTAAATCACGTGGCCCACAGGCACCTGTCATCGTCACTAATGACATCTGACAGCCGGCCCGTGTTCCAGATGACCTAGACGGGCTCTGCCGGGCTACATATGCACCCGTTATCTCCGACAGGATCCCATTGCGAAGCCATTACAGGGTTACAACATTTCATAACAAAATACATCAGAGTAAAATTTACGGAAGAGTAAATAGTACTTAATATTACAGACCAGTGTTTGAATAGAAATTAGGTGCAGTTATTACAGACCATAAATTAAAAGGGTAGCAGTAGCGGTAGAATGAACAGTTCAACAGATAGATAAATATTACACGAATACTGCCCACGGGTTCAACCTTATTCTTCTTCACTCTCCTGGACGATAGTGACGCAGTACGGAGTGAGACAGACTTCGGGCTCCTGCTGCCCTCCTGCAACGGGGTTAACAAACCCTGAGTACATGGGGTACTCCGCAAGACTTACCCGACTAAGAGTGTAAAATTAGACTCAGGAATGCAGGCTGAGGGGAGTCAAGGTAAGGCTTTAGTAAGAGTTCAAGAGTTTTGCGAAAAAGCATTACTAGTCCTATCTCAATATTTTATTTCAATAATACTATTCATCATTAACCATATCTCCAAATTCTTTCTCATATATCAACACTCTTTCATTTGCTTTATCCATTCAAAAACAATCCTAGTTCCGAACCACTATTCGCTGAATGGTCGAAGGATCAAGTCTCCATATCCGAGGAGCAACGACGATTCGAATCGATTAATATCCAGCTGGGGATCCCTATCCACACTACGTATGTAGCACTTAAACTTGCATACGCCAACCCCGCCTACCACGGCTTTTCATACCCCGGAACCGGTCCTGCGCCACCCGAGAGCACAGTACTCCTCTTGGATGGTGTAGAGTGTCGGATCCGGGTCAGTGCCACAAATATCAAAACCTTGCACAACTTCCTGAGTAGTCTCCTCAGATGCACTCTCAGACTTTACCTCCGGATTCTCGGTCACTACACGTTTGCAATGAATGAATGTATGAATGCGATGCGCATGAAATGACAAATAAATTCAAATAAATAAGGCACACACATGATCAAGACCCTACCATTGGCTAGCCATGATTGCCCTAATTCACAGTGCCCTAGGTCAAAGCAATCCAAAAATCACACCAATCAATAATCATCTCATTTCCTATCCCTTTTATT
Organism: Eremochloa ophiuroides; assembly: GCA_038502445.1. Lineage (NCBI taxonomy): Eukaryota > Viridiplantae > Streptophyta > Magnoliopsida > Poales > Poaceae > Eremochloa > Eremochloa ophiuroides. The sequence goes on along the minus strand of JAHLJS010000003.1, from coordinate 64,566,939 downwards.
AACCATTTAAACCAATATATAATTTAATAAATATTTAAACATTTCCATTTGATGTCAAACTTCACCAACAGTTAGCTCTGGACCTAAAACAGTACCAATTAAATTTTCATGATTTTTGGACTTACAGAGAATTTATTAAAAATCATCAAAGTTCCTTTTATCATTTAATGTGCTGATTTTTAGTTAATACAGAAAGCACTCAAATCCTACATTTCATACTTTTATTAAATTCTACAAATCACAGAGAGTACCCACAAATATTTTCATAATTTTTGGCGAAGTAGATTAATCCACACAAAAAGATTAAAACCTAACACTATTCATTTTAATTAAAAATGAAAAAGCTCTTGTAAATCAATCGGAAAAATGAAAACGGCCATTCGGCCCATTTAGGCGAACAGGCCCAGCAACGGCCTGGCCGCGCCCGCGCGCGCCCGCCCGCGCCTTCCCGAGCCGCTGACGGGGTGTCCCCACCCGTCAGTCTCTCTCTCTCACTCCCCCTTCTTCCTCCCGGCACCCGCGCGCGTGTAATACTCTGGGTATTACAATTTAATTAATCTGCCATGTCATCATATTTAAATTTAAACATCTGTATATGATTGTGCTTAGGGCCTAGAGTAATTTGTTTCCAGCTAGTGATTGATTGTGTGATTAAGTCCTTAATCAAATTAAAAAAAATAAAAAGTAAATAGAAATCAAATTAAGCCCTAAAGTTGACCTAAAACCCCAATTCAAAATCTATAATGAATCTGGAAAAAATGTCTTAATGAAAGTTGTAGAGCTTTTAAAATGGAACAACTTTTATTTTTGGAGATTTTGATGTTATATTATAAAAATTCAAATTAAACTCAAATTAATATGTTGATATTTAAATTTGAAACTTCAATTTCAAAAATATTGATAATATTCAAAAACTTCCTTAATAGAAGTTGTCAAGCTTACTGAGTAGAACAACTTTCATGTTTACCAATTTTCAAGTTGTTGAGAAAAATCAAAAGTAATTTTAAAATTTCAGTTTGAAATTCAAACCCTACTTTTACCCCCTTTTCTGTAATTTGAAATTTTGGCCGAATTTGAATTTGGTGTCAAAAGCAAAAGTGATCTAATAGAAATACTCTACAACTTTGCTATTCATCACTTCATCGGATTCGATTGTGATCAGCTCAAATTGGCATCAAATAGCTATTGACCTATTTAGTCTACTACTGTAGCTACAAGGGGGGTCCCCCTGTTTCTCTTCCTCGCCGTACGCACGTGCCGCGCGTGGCGCCGGGCGCAGTCCGGCCGGCGTGAGTTGTCAAGCAGTCAAGAGGGGGCCCCGGACCCAGCCCGAGCTTATCCTTCCGTTGCCCGGGCCTTTAAAGTCGACGAGCGCCGTTTCTCACCATTTCTCCTCCTCGCGGTCGCCGTTGAGCTCAATCGGATTGCGGTGAAATTCACCGTGACCAAGCCACCACCACCTTCTCCATCTCACAGCAAGCTCGCTAGTTCCCTTGCGCATCGATTGGTGTCGTCGGTGTGGGCTGTGGTGTCTCGTGCGTCCGGGAACGCGGGTCGTCGTCTCCGCGTCCGACCGGAGCCGAGCAGAGCGCCGCCGCACGTCGGGAAGTCGAGGCCAGTCCTCTAGGGTGAGGTCCTACCGGAATTTGTGTACGTTTTGGGGTCCTTGTGCTTCTATGGTTCTCATGTGCTAGATGGTTCGTCACTTGGTGCTCTAGGATCACCGGAACGGGAGGGTCTTCACCGGTGCTCATCGTCGTGGGACGGCACGTCATCAAACTCACTCCTCCGTTCCGTCTCCGTCCCAACCGGTTATTGGTTTAGGGTCATGGTGAGTCCCTGAATCGTTTTCCACCTTTGGTTTGGTCTCGTTCGTCTCGCGCTCGCCGGCGTGTGGTCTGCCGTCGCCGCCGAGTCGCCGTAGTGACCGACGAGCTCGTCGCCGGTCGGGTCTAGCCGTTTAGGGTCTCTAGGGTGGTGTCTCTAGGCTCTGCTCGACGTCCGGTGGTGTTTCCCTTGCCGGAGGGGGCCGCCGGCGGCGAGCCGCCGTGCTCGCACGCGCGCGGGAACAGAGAGGAAGAAGAGAGAGCGTGAGCTGAGGCTGACAGGTGGGGCCGTCCCGTCAGCGACCCGGTGGGCGCGCGAGCGCGCGCGCGGTCGGGCTGTGGCCGCGTTGGGCCGGCCTGCGCTGCTGGGCCAAGTTGGGCCGAATGGCCGTTTTCATTTTCCCGGCTGATTTACAAGAGCTTTTTCATTTTTAATTAAAATGAATAGTGTTAGGTTTTAATCTTTTTATGTGGATTAATCTACTGTACCATAAATTATGAAAATATTTGTGGGTACTCTTTGTGGTATGTAGAATTTAATAAAAATATTAAATGTAGGATTTGAGTGCTTTCTGTATTAACTAAAAATCAGCACACTAAATAATAAAAGGAACTTTGATGATTTTTAATAAATTCTCTGCAAGTTCAAAAATCATGAAAATTTAATTGGTACTGTTTTAGGTCTAGAGCTAACTGTTGGTGAAGTTTGACATCAAATGGAAATACTTATATATTTATTAAATTATATATTGGTTTAAATGATTAATAAAAGGGATAGGAAATGAAATGATTATTGATTGGTGTGATTTTTGGGTTGCTTGAGATTCTAGGTCAATCACCTTTATGACCTAGGGCACTGTAAATTAGAGCAATTATGACTAGCCTATGGTAGGGTCTTGATCATATGGGTACCTTATTTATTTTAAATTTATCTGTCATTTCATGCACATCGCATTCATACATTCATTCATTGCAAATGTGTAGTGACCGAGAATCCGGAGGTAAAGTCTGAGGGTCCATCTGAGGAGACTGTTCAGGAAATTGTGCAAGGATTTGATATTTGTGGCACTGACCCGGATCTGACACTCTACACATTTCAAGGCAAGCCCCGGTGCATTTGTCCTTCTCCTTTGTATTTTAAAAATGTTTATCACTTGAGTTAATTAATTGCATTAGGTTAATAGGAGTTGGGTGACAACCAATTGATGCATTACCATCCTTGAATACCTGACAATACTTGAGAACCTGATTTATTAAAAAGTATTGCAAAATGCTTAGTTATGCCTAATGTTAGTTTTGTAAAAATGCTATTTTAAACTGTGATGATCTAAAAGCACAAGAATCACTTTATGGGACTGATTATGTCCTTGTTGGTTGGCAGTGTTCCTAGCTAGTTCATTGTCATCAATGAAGAAGGGTTTTTCCTGCTCGGTGATCGTGGCATTGGGTTAGAGTCCCAACAATTGTCACCGACGGAAACGGGATTTGAAAACCGAAGGGACAGGGGTATTTGGGTTAGAGTCCCAATGCACTGCCGCCGTCGGAAAAAGTTTAGGGATCGTTCGTTGTAGGCCTGCTGGATCGAGACTTTGCAACTAGCCACATACTACGGGAAGCCTCTGACTCTGGTGGCTCTACTGCTGGAATCGACAACCACGCACTGGGAGTGGAGAGATGGCGAGAGTAGCGTGTACCCTCGTGGCCGTCGTGCCTGGAGACGAGAGGAGTACTGTGCTCTCGGGTGGCGCAGGACCGGTTCCAGGGTATGAAAAGCCGTGGTAGGCGAGGTTGGCGTATGCAAGCTTAAGTGCTACATACGCAGTGTGGATAGGGATCCCCAGCTAGGTATTAATCGATTCGAATCGTCGTTGCTCCTCGGATATGGAGACTTGATCCTTCGACCATTCAGCGAATAGTGGTTCGGAACTAGGATTGTTTTGAATGGATAAAGCAAATGAAAGAGTGTTGTTATATGAGAAAGAACTTGGAGATTTGGTTAATGATGAATGGTATTATTGAAATAAAATATTGAGATAGGATTAGTAATGATCTTTCGCAAAACTCTTGAACTCTTACTAAAGCCCTACCTTGACTCCCCTCAGCCTCCATTCGTGAGTCTAATTTTACACTCTTAGTCGGGTAAGTCTTTGCGGAGTACCCCATGTACTCAGGGTTTGTTAACCCCGTTGCAGGAGGGCAGGAGGAGACCGAAGTCTGTCTCGCTCCGTGCTGCGTCACCATCGTCCAGGAGAGTGAAGAAGAATAAGGTTGAACCCGTGGGCAGGGTTCGTGTAATATTTATCTATCTGTCGTACTGTTGATTCTATCGCTACTGCTACCCTTTTAATTTATGGTCTGTAATAACTGCACCTAATTTCTATTCAAACACTGGTCTGTAATATTAAGTACTATTTACTCTTCCACAAATTTACTCTGATGTATTTTGTTATGAAATGTTGTAACTCTGTAATGGCTTCGCAATGGGATCCTGTCGGAGATAACAGGTGTTTATGTAGCCCGGCAGAGCCCGCCTAGGTCATCTGGAACACGGGCCCGGCTGTCAGATGTCATTAGTGACGATGACAGGTGCCTGTGGGCCACGTGATTTAGGCGGTTCTGTTACAGCGCGTGCGAGCACGGCGGCTCGCCGCCGGTGGCCCCTCCGGCGAGGGAAACACCGCCGAACGACGCGCACGACCCTAGGACACTACTCTAGGGATCCCAAAGGACTATACCTGCCCGGCGACGAGCTCGTTGGGGACCATGGCGGCTCGGCGGCGGCGGCAGGCCACACGTCGGCGAGCTCAAGCTAGTAGCGACCAAGATTAAACGTGTTAAGGCTTCAGGGGCTCACCGCGGTTTGGTCTGGCTAGGTGGTTCGACCTGCGACGGTACGGAGAGGCGAGAACGGCGACGAAGGCGGACGGGGCGGCGCGAACTCCACGGCGAGGTCCTGTTCCGAGGTACCTAAGGCCCCAAAAACGGAACCCTCGGGGGAAATGAGTATCACGGCACCGTATGGAGCACAAAACGCAAGCCGAAACGGGGAGGGACTCACCGAGACGGGTTGGCCGCGTCGAAATCGCCCACGGCGGCGCTCGGCCAGAGCAGAGGAAGAAAAGCGAGGCGCGTGGCGGACTCCGACTACAACCAACCGACCCAAACGGCTCAGGAGGTGCGCAATGGACCTAATCGGACTACTGCACGAGGGAGAGGATGGAGATGGTCGGAGGGGCAACAATTTAGCCGGCGACCGAAATGGGGTGGGAGAGGAAACCGGACGCGGCCGTCGCCTTTAAGCGGCCAGGAGCTCGGGGATAAGGCCGGGCAAGGTCCGGGGCCCTCAGGCGGTCGTGGCTCGATAGTGACAGGGCCATGCCCCGGCCGGACATCGCCGGCGTGCGGCGCGGCATGCGCGCGTACCCGCGCCCACACGGCCGGAACAGAGAGGGGGGGCCGGTACTGTAACTCAGTTAGGGTCAACAGCTAAGAATTTTGAATTCCTTCTAAACCGTGCAGCTACAGTAGGTGCTCCAAAAATAAAAGTTGTGCCAAATTTTATTTAGAACATTTTTTCTTTTTACACCATGTTCAAATTCTGCACCAATTTGAATTTATACAAAAGGGGGTAGAATTAGGTTTTAAATTTCAAACTGAATTTTCAAAATTACTTTTGATTGTTCTCAACAACTTGAAAATTAGTGAACATGAAAGTTGTTCTACTAAGTGAGCTTGACAACTTCTATTAAGGAAGTTTTTAAATATTCTTAATATTTTTGAAATTGAAGTTTCAAATGTAAATTTCAATATAGTAATTTGAGTTTAATTTGAATTTCTATAATATAACTTTAAAATCTCCAAAAATAAAAGTTGTCCCATTTTAAAAGTTCTACAACTTTCATTAAGACACTTTTATAATATTCATTATATATTTTAAATTAGGGTTTTAGGTTAACTTTAGGGCTTAATTTGATTTCTAATAAATTTTATTTTTGATTTTTGATTGAGGACTTAATTGCACAATCAATACTAGCTGAAATCAAACCACTCTAGGAGCCCTAAGCACAATCATATGTAGATGCTTAAATTTAAACAGATGACATGGCAAGTTAATTAAGTTGTAATACCAGGGGTATTACAGTTTGCAGAGCCATTTTTGCGAATATTATGTTAGGAGAGTTATTTTTGCGAAACGCGATGTTTGGAGAGTTATAATTGCAATTTTCTCCCAGCTAGCTGTACGGTCTAAATGATTCCTTATTATTAGCTTGTGTATCGGTCGTAGGGACGGAACGGAACGGAGCGGGTGGGAAGACAGTGGCAACCAAATGCAGCCAAGTTTGGAATCCGTCTCCAGTTCAAACACCGCGTTGTTAAAAACCGATAGTTCAAAGCAAATATGAGAGATTCAAAATTCACAAGGCCAATCAAACACCTTCTTCTCATTATGTTATTATGGAGCTGTCAATCCAATATTCTATGCAAATGCCTGGCCTGGCCAACCCATAGGGCGGCGGAACAACATCCTAATCTTACATCATAGGTTTACAGTGGACTATATATGATCCTACGTACCGGGGGATTTTATTTGGCGTCCTAATTTATTGGTTGCTATCGAAGAACGTTGGCAGACAGTGCTATACATATTAAAGAGGGTTTACAGGTATGACGAACATCACATCTCCCTAGATAGATGGATCCACCCTTGGCTCCATTGAACTCTTTCTTCTTCCTCTTGACTCAACTTGCTGGCAAACGTCCGCTGTTGATATATTGAACCACACGACCTCCCTAGTGAGTCTATAACCCTCCTCCTCTACCTCCTCAACCTCAATTTTCTACTTCTTTACTGTTCTATACCATCCTTACCCGCCATTGTTCTATTATATATATGGCATACTAACTCGTTGATTAAAGGCGCCCTTGCCCTTACCCTGCTTAGTGGGCCTCAACCGGCACCTGCTACCCCCACACTATGTCTTCTACCTTTGTTTAGGTAGTTGCTACCACTTCTTAGGCCAGAAATCCTATGCCCAAAATTTGAACCTCAAACCTTACCTTGCTAAAGACGTCACCAAAGTTGAGATAGATATAGACTAATCTGAGCTCAACAAAAAATCAAACGCTTGATGGCTCCAAAATGGTTGAACGATAGCTGTCTTTTCTCAAAAAAATCTTCTTGTATTGTTTTTACCAAGGCCAATCCTATGCGTGGTTATCACGTTTATCATGCAATCAATATGTTAATCGCTACATCTTATAAAAATGAGCTTAACATAATGCATTTTTACGAGTCCGTTTATTTCCTTAGAGAAATAGAGCTTAAAGTTGTTTTTTCTCCTTCCCGTCTATAACTATAACCACCTCATATTCCGTCAATTTTTTTCTAGTGTGCTAAGTTCTAGAATATCGCCTCCTTCCCATTCATAGCCATATTCATTGTCCTTTATCCTGATCCCAACCCTTGACTCTGAGTTATAATATTTTCCTTTTTGTGGAATAGCCAAGTTTCCATTGGATCTTCTAAGTAGACATGGAAATCCCTATTTCAGTTATGAGTCCCATCCAACCAATTTTTACGAGAACTATGATTGCCATTCCTAGTATTGGTCGCCTATATAGTTGGGCCATCTACGCGTCCCACTATGGAACAGATGTAGGAATCCCTTAAACCCACTCAATATACTAAAATGTAAATCCTTGTAGGGAGGGAGTATGAGATTTTAGCACATATCTCATTGTCAATCGTGCCTTCAAAGATATCGTCATAGTTTTATAATAAAAATGAGAATGCAGCACACTTTCTTGTACAATATGTGGTTAATATTTATGTACTATCATGAAATACTTTCCCTTGTTGTATTACACATAATGGAGACTAGTTGGTTAAGGACAAGACATGAACTATAGAACAATTTAAAGTATGAGGATGTTATATCATACAACAATACTTTAAAGTACGAGGATTTTATATCGGACAAGCTTTCATGTATACTAGAACTAAAAAATGGAAAGTTTAATGACATTATACAAACTAGACACCTCTAATGTAAATGTTTGAAGCATAAGGGACCTGCCCTTGCTAGCTCCTTTCTGGTATATGATTGATGTTGTAGTATATAAAGAAACCATTATTTGAATTCAAATTAGCTCGTCACCACACTCATCGTTCGAGACATGGAATATAAATGAAAAAACAGAATATACAAAAATATGATCTTAGTTGTTTCAATTTTTTATGCAGTCGCAGCGAGCCGCCTTATGTCTGTTACCATAATCAAAAGTCTTGTTGTCTTCTGACTCTAGTTGTAGGTATTTTTACGTTCTTCCTACCACTTAATCAATGTTGTTTTGCTGGTTCGCTCGTAATCCCTCGATCCTCTAAATCCTACCTAACCTAAAGTGCTTTTGCGCGGGAGAGATGACATGCAACATGTAACGTAAAATCCTGTCTTCAACGATCCAAACAAACGACAGTGTTTATGCATTGGTTTAGTTGCTGTCTTCACGTATGCTTGCGTTAGTTGCTGATTGTCGTAGACTCATTAGACATACATCATACTCATATTCTTTACATACATATTCCATGCTAATAACAAAAGTTCTTTCATGCACCAATCAAGGCTCTGTTCGTTGAAACTAAAAACCGCTGAAAATAAACGCTGATGCTGACTTTTTGTAAGAGAAAAATACTGTAGAAGAGCTAAAAAATAAGCGGTTTTAACCTCAAGTGAAAAGAGCCCAAAACATTAGCAGTGAGCTTGCTGAAGAAGAAATTTGAAGACAACACTGCTTTTCTAGCCGCGGCACGGCAGGCAGAACCGGTACACCGGTCCACGGACCCGGCTCACACTGTTCTCACAAGCGAAAGCACTCGCCTTCTCCACCTCACCACCTGCCTCTCCCCTCCCTGTCGTCTCGCTCGTCTCCTCCCTCGCGCATGCTCCAAAAAGCTACTCCTCCTCCTCCCCTCTCCTGCTGCTTTCCCCTCCTCCTCGCCTAGGGTTTCCCACCCCGATGCCTCTCCCGAAAACCTAGCCGCCGCCGTCTCCTGCTCACTGCTCTCCTCGCCGCTGCAGCCTCCCGGCCATGGCCGCTGGAGCCAGCGCCAGCGACTACTCTTTCGCGGCGGAGTACGACGGCCCGCCGCTCCCTTACTCGCTCCCGCGCGCCATCCCGCTCGACCTCTCCCGCATCCCGCTCGCCGCGCTGTCCTCCTCGCCATCGGCCTCCCCTTCCGCCTCCTCGTCCCCACTCCCCGTCGTTCGCCCGCTCACACCGTCCTCACTCTGCTCCGCCATCCACGCGCACGCCCACCCGGCGCCCCGCTCCGCCGCCCCCGCTCCCGCCGGGGGAGGAGCTGTGGTGGATTCCCCCACCTCCGTCATCGAGAACCACCACGCTGCCGCGCACCACTCCGCCGAGCTCCCCTCTTCCCCCTCCGACGACGAGGGCGCCGGCGACGGCGAAGGCGGCCCCCAGGCGCTGCCGCTGAAGCCCCGTCACCTCCAGTCCGCGGTTACCTTCGCCGAGACCAGCGGCTCCCTCCTCCAGTCCTCTGACGACGAGGACGAGTATGAGGAGGAGGAGGAGGACGACGATGGCGACGCAGGGGAGGTCCGCCCCCGCGCTGCTGCCGGCCAGTCGAGCGGCTCCCTCTCCCCCGCTCACTGGAGGGGCGGCAGGACCCGCGGCTGCTACAGGTGCGGGAGAGGGGGCGGCTTCTGGGGCCGCGACAAGGAGTCGTGCCTCGCCTGCGGCGCGCGGTACTGTGTGGGGTGCGTGCTGCGGGCGATGGGCTCCATGCCGGAGGGGCGCAAGTGCCTGGAGTGCATCGGCCGGCCAGTGGCCGAGTCAAGGCGGGACGCGCTGGGGCGAGGCTCGCGCGTCCTGCGCCGGCTTCTCAGCGCGGCGGAGGTGGAGCTGGTCATGAGGAGCGAGCGGGAGTGCGCGGCGAACCAGCTGCGGGCGGAGGACGTGTACGTCAACGGCACTAAACTGTCGCCTGAGGAGCTCGTGGTGCTGCAGGGGTGCCCGTGCCCGCCGTCTAGGCTCCGGCCGGGGTTCTATTGGTACGATAAGGTGTCTGGCTTCTGGGGAAAGGTATGTGGCTTGTGACGATTTTAATTTTCCTGTGCTCCTGGGTAACCTCTAGCTGCTTGATGCACACGTAGGGATATTACACCAGTCAATGTGCAAACATGAAGTGAGGATTGCAAATTATTCTGTTGGGTAAACTCTTTGAAGGGCACTTAGTAGAAATAGGGATAATACACCAGTCAATGTGCAAACATGAAGCGACGATTACAAAGTATTCTGTCGTGCAAACACTTTGATGGACAATTTATGTGTTTTTTTATAGCTGCAGTTCACTGTATCTATAGTATTATTAGTTGGAATCATGCTGTATGGCCTGGAACTCGGGACGCATGGTGGTGTTGAACATAATCTCCTGGAATATTTTGTTGACTTCATGGAGCTTTGATGAATCAGCACCGTCAGGCATGTTGTATCATGGTCCGCATGACTTCTCCTTGTCCTAGGAATAATAATGTATTGTGTGGTGTCTAAATCAGGAGAATCTGATAATCTTGATTACACTGCTGAGAAAAGATTGCACACCCAAGTTGGCATGCCAACAATTTAGTTATGATATAGAGACTATGATTTTGGCATCTCATGCTATGTTTTTGGTAGGCTTCTGTTTTAGGGAAGGATTGAATAGTAATCATGCTTTTTGGTGTTTTTTATGCAATTTCATAATTGCTCAATAACTCAGTTGTGGCATTATGAATTTTCTCATTTCATATGAATCTATAATAATCTATCACCGACAACTCTGACAAACATTTCACTGAAAATGTTCCAGGAGGGACACAAACCACATTGCATAATCACCGCAAATCTAAATGTTGGAGGTTCCCTAGATCAAAAAGCAAGCAATGGGAACACCGGAATATTGATTAATGGGCGAGAGATTACAAAATCTGAACTTCAAATGCTTAAGGTTTGCAATCATATATCCATATACCTTTTTTAGATGATGGAGAAAAATCTGGCTTCATCCCTCTACTACTCGTTCTTTGACATATGTTGCTATCTATATTTTTTATTAAAAAAAAATATAAGGAAATGTTTGATTTCAGTTGGCAGGAGTCCAATGTGCTGGGAAACCTCACTTTTGGGTGAACGCTGATGGGACTTACCAAGAGGAAGGCCAAAAAACTGTTAAAGGAAAGATCTGGGATAAGGTAACCCTGAGATTCTTCTTGTGTAGATGGTGTTGTAATGTTTATGATGGTAACTAACCAGCTTTGAATTTGTCTGCATTTCTCACCAGCCTATAGTGAAGCTTCTTAGTCCTGTTCTGTCATTGCCAACACCCAACAAAGCAGCTAATCAATCTGGCGAAGATGCTGTTAACATAGTAAATCGAGCCATCCCTGACTACCTGGAACAAAGAACAACCCAGAAGCTTTTGTTGGTTGGATCAGGGGCAAGCACCATACTCAAGCAGGTACATATGCTTATGGACATCTAGTAAATCATGTGCACAAATGATTAAATTGATGACTGTAATAAGGTTACCACCGAAGATATAATTTGCAGTTTGCACATGTATAGTGATAGAAGATCCTGCACCCCTACAAATTTGCAGAGTTGTATGCAAATTGATTTTGAGTCTATTGAATGCATCAGGCCAAGTTCTTGTACAAGAGTGGCAAGCCATTTTCGGTGGATGAGCGTGAAGATCTGAAACTTATTATACAAAGCAACATATACAACTACCTTGGCATATTACTTGAAGGTCGTGAACGGTTTGAAGAGGAATCTTTAGCTGATAGAAGAAAAATCAGTCAATGTGACCCTTCTAGCTCTGGTATGACCAAATCTTCATGACGTTATAACTTCCGTTCTTTCTTTTTGCTTTTCCTTTTGGGCATAACTGAGTAAATGAAATGCCAAGTGTTCCAGGACACTCCTAATCATTTGTTTTTTTTTTTTGTAAAACAATGTAGAAAAAGGAAACATTTCTATATTTGTAATATGCCTACTACAAGTGTCTTTTTTCTTTTTTTTCTTCTTTTTTGCAGGCTGTTGTGAATCTGGAGTATGTGATGAAGTCACCGAGTACTCCCTTATTCCACGCTTGAAAGCATTCTCGGATTGGATTCTTAAAGCAATGGCTTTAGGTAATCTTGAAGACATCTTTCCTGCAGCAAGCCGTGAATATGCACCACTTGTTGAGGAACTATGGAAAGATCCTGCTATTCAAGCTACATATAGAAGAAGAAGTGAACTGCCATTCCTTCCACCTGCTGCCAATTACTTTCTTGACAAGGTATTATTGGCTAATGGCAGTCCTTTTTTGTTTGGTTTTATATAGTTGGGTTAATTTGCATAGTGCGAATTGTGATTGTTCATTTTTTAACCTTTTTGTCTGAAATTGCCAGGCTGTTGATATATCTCGCACGGAATATGAACTCTCAGATATGGATATACTTTATGCTGATGGGATTACATCCTCAGATGGGCTAGCATCAACTGAATTCTCTTTCCCTCAGCTGTCTTTGGGTGGACTGGGTGTTGATGAGCCCGATGCACAAGACACCTTGCTAAGGTTAGCCCTTCTCATCCTCTGTCACCTAAGGCAATGGTAGTCTGCTATTACCTGCCTCACTGAATCTGAGGTTTGTTATAGTGTGTTGTCCGGTATTATCTTGACCAGACACTTCTGTAAATCTTTAAAAATGTGACTAAGATCAAGTTTTTTCATTTTGATGTCTGGGCACGAGGTATGTTCATGTAGAACCAGTGTTCTCCTACGTGACCGTTTAGTCCGTTTACACTCCATGTAAACGCTACACAGTGGCTTTCCATGTCTGTCTGATCATGCATTTATCCCGTTTACTCACTATTTAGTCGATTTAAATGTCCGTTTAGCCGCTAAACGATAGCTCATCATTTGGTCTGTTTAATTTTGAAGTTAACACTGTGTAGAACCTATTAAACCTTACATGCATGAGTATGTTGCACTTGTGTTGTAGGTTTAATTCTTTATCGATATTGGGATCTCAACTGTAATAGGTGTACTAATGATGGGGGCATTTTAATTTGTTTTCAGGTACCAGTTGATCAGGATAAACAGTAGAGGTTTGCATGAGAACTGCAAATGGCTGCAAATGTTCGATGATGTAAGGCTTGTTATCTTTTGTGTTGCTGCTAGTGACTATGATGAGTACTATGAAGATGCAAATGGTACCATTGTCAACAAGATGATAGAGAGCAGGCATCTGTTTGAGAGCATTGCCCTCCATCCAACATTTGAGCAAATGGATTTCCTTCTACTCCTCACCAAGTTCGATCTCCTGGAGCAGAAGATCAACAATTCCCCACTGACCTCATGTGACTGGTTCGATGACTTCACTCCTCTGATCAGCCGCAACCTTCTCAACAGCAGCAGCAAGAGCACGCGCAGCAGCAACGGCGCGACTCTATCCCAGATGGCTGCACACTACATGGCAACAAAGTTCAAGAGGCTGTTCCAGTCGCTGACTGAGCGGAAGCTCTACGTGTCCTATGTCAACACCCTGGACCAGGAGTCGGTCCGTTCAGCGATCCGTTACGGGAGGGAGATCGTCAAGTGGGAGGAAGAGAAGCCCGTGTTTGGTGCGAGCGAGACGGTTTACAGCGAGGAGCCGAGCTCCTTCACTCAACTGTCTTGACACCCCGGCTTTGTTGTGTGCAGAAGAGATGTAAATATCTGTGCATTTCCTCCCCAGCACCCTTTCTTTAGAGTCGTACCCGTATTCCTTTTGTTCGTAGCTGATCACTGGCTGCTAGTTATTTGCAAGTAGAATGATGAGGCGCGAGAAGACCCGGGCCGTTCTGATTCTTGTAAATTTGTATTATGAGTTGGTTGCATTTGATGCATTAGGCTGGCGCATATTAAAGTCCAAGATCGTCGTCTTGTATGGTTGTTATTTGTGGTATGTTGTCTGGTTCGTCATCAGTGACGGTACGTACCATGGCAGGATGCATTGCCCCATTGCTGAGATATTTTGCACTTTTGCTGGGAGATGCTAGTATCCATTATTGAGATGCGTCGTCTCCTTCATTAGTGGTCCTGAAAGTGAGTCCTGTGTGACCGCAAACTTCCATGCTACCATGATGCAGATGGTTATGAAAATTCCAAAAAGGCCTTTGTTTTGAATAGAACACGGAATCATCAGCCACTTGCCTACAAAAAGAAGAGCTAAAACTTGGAGGAAAGTAGTAGGTTGGAAGGCAGGTCGATTTGTCAGTGGACGCGACCTAGCGTTCAGATGGCTCTCTCTAGCAGATTGTTCCTCGAAATCTAGCGCTGATTTCTGATTTGAATTTATCTGGATGTTTGGCTCCATTCTGATCTGGGTTCCGTAATTATTTGCATTTGCATTTGCATTTTATATGCAACTGACAGAAACTCGAGTGGTGCATCGCTCATTTGCTCCGCGTTCGTACTGAAATTTCGTGTCTTTGCTCACGGAGCGAGAGAACGGGGAAGCGAAGCAATCAGAAAACGACACACATGTCATTGCAATTTACACAAAAACACCATGGCGCGCAGTTATTCCGCCTGTAAATATGTACAGTACAACATGCGCCGACGGACACGACCGATCCGCTCAGCTGGGCGTGAACCTGTCGAGCAGCATGTAGAGCGTGGTGTCGGACATGGCGCCGCCGCACCTGGCGACGTCAGCCTCCTGCTTCTTGTTCATCCCGGTCCCGGTGGTCCCGGGCGCCGCGGCGGCTCCTCGTCCCGGCTTCTGCTTCTGCTGCTGCTGCTGGCGCGGGTCGTCGCCGTGCGCGTGGGTGGCGGCCGCCGCGTGCCACGTCCCCTGCAGCGCCGACGCGAGCTCGCCGAACCACGCGCCGCTGGTCAGGTTGGACGCCGTCGTCGTGGAAGCCATGGATGGAGATGGAGATGCTTTGCTTGCTTGCTTGGCTTGGATCCGATCCGACGCAGAGAGCTACCTGAGCTGAGCTGGATTAATTCAGTTGGTGGCGTGTGCGTGTGAGAGAACAAGCACGCCTGTGGATGCGGATGAGTTGGTTGATGTTGGATGACTCGGGTCCTTGATTGGCCTGTGCTTATATAGCTGCCGCGCGCCGGACAGATGACAGATCGGATCAGGCCTTCTCGTAGTTGTATAGACGTCGACGGCGCGGGCCCCGCACGGCCGGCCACGACAGCGGCCGCGAAACGGTAGGCGCACCCCGCCGTGCCCGCGGTTTCGCCCTCGTCGTTCTTATCGCGACGACGTACGTGTCCGTGTCCGTGTCACAGTCACAGTCACAGCGTGCTTCCCGGCTGGCTCGTGCCGCTGCCGGCGACCGGCGACCCAACCAAAGGGGACGAACGAACGCGTTGCGTGTGCGTGAGTAAAAACCTCGCTCGCCTCTGCTGCTGATAAACCTTCCAGCTCCGGCCCGCCGTCGCCATCGCAACGTCGTACTGTGGCGCGGCGTGGCGAATTTTCTAATACGGTGGGTGATGCCGATGATGCTACCAGCTGGAGCCGCCGTGTGAAGGCAGGGTGTGCCGTGCCGCTCTTCTGCCTCGTTCGCTCCGGTTCCGGCCGGCCGGCCGCTGTCCGCCGTCCGCCGTCGCCGTCTTCTCGAAGCATCTCGGCAGTCGGCAGCCTTCTTCTCGAAGCCGATGATCACCAGCAGCGGAGAAAAAGATTCGATCCGGATAGGGCTGGATGAAAAACTCGACCTCGTTAGCTCCCACAGCTCGTGGTTGGCTTGGTCAAATCAAGATTTTAGCTTGTTAGATGGAATGAGTTAGCTCGAGCTGGTTCGTAAGTTGCTCATGAACCAAGCAAGTTAAAAATCCAGTACCATCGCAACAAAAAATGACCACCGTCATAATATATTTTGTTACTTACACACTAATTCTAAAATCTAAGTTACATTCTCAAGCTGTGTTTCACTCCAAATATGATTGTATGCAAACTATCGGATATTTATTTATTTTAAAACTTGAGTTTGCTTGATCTTACCCAAGTCATTGCAAGGCCTGATTGGAAATAACTTTATAGTAACTATACATCATCACTTCATCGGTGCATATATTAGACAATTTATATCAGTATATATTAATTTTTCTTCCTGATTTAAAGCATATGGATAGGCCGCTTTTGTATTATTTTTAATATTTTTTAAAATATATATTATATTTTTTCCCAATTTTTTTATGTTTAGCTCGTGAATCAAATAAAACCGTTTGAACTCGTAAACAAGCTAAACTGAGCTAACTCGTTAGCTTAATGAGACTGAATAAGCCAAGCCGAGCGGAATGGCCTCCTTGTCCAGCCTAGATCCGGGTCGTAGAGATGCCCGGATGGATCCATGGGCCGCCAGCATCTTCTTCTATTGGGCCTCTTCCGCCGATTCCGCGAGCCCACGTGCCGCCCCCAACAGAACAACGAGGCCGGATCGTTTTCTGCCCCCTTAATTAACGAACCCAGGCTCTCACAGCAAACGACTCGGATCAAGTCGTTTGTGTGCTCGTGTCATCGTGTAGGGAGGTCAGATCCGAGCTGGACGGACCCGGCCGAGTGGCCCCCACGGCCTTGACTTATTTCCGCTTTCCCTCATCGTCCCCGTCCGTCTGACAGCCTCCACCCAGTCCCACGCCGCCGCCCAAACCCTAACCCTAGCCACGCCGCCGGCGAGGCCGGAGCGCCCGGAGCCCCCCGCCCGCCGACCCCAGAGAGACGACGTCCCCCGCGGCTGTACCGCCGCAGGGGAGGTTAAGGTAACGCCGCCCCTCGCCCGCCCCGTCCCGCGTAGGGCTCCAACAGATCCGATCTGGTGGCACTCGCTGCACGAGTCCCGGCGACGTACGGGTCCACCCTAGGGTTAGGGTTTTATTGGGTTCTTCTGATTTTTGGCGTGGGTTCGCGATGTATGCCTCGTGCTCTCGCCCTGCATGCTTCGTCTGACTCTGTAGTGTGCTTTTTAGTATTTTATTTAGTTATAATTGTATTATAATAATATTATGATGAGACATCCTTCGATGAGCAGGGAAAAAAAGAAATAATGTCTATAGCAGTAGAATTGGGGTTTAGTGATGAATGCTGCATGCAATCCTTATGTTGTCGCTTTGTTAGTAATCGTGCTGTTACATTTTCGGCTTCCTGCTTGGCCAATCTGGTGACAATGTCTAGTGCCCGAGCCGTATAGGACTAAAAAGAATCAATGTGGGCGTCGGTTACTGGTGCCTTTCGCATTCTGCTACTCCAAAATGTGGGATATATTTTTAGCGCTAGCGTGTGCTCAAAGAACGGTCGATCTTTATGCTCTTCTTCCGCGTAAAAGTTGTTTATACCTTTTTAGGCACGTTGCTTCCCCGCGACTGTCCTTTTTCTGTTTATAGTACTTGTATAGGACATCTTTTGTGATGCTTTGCTTTGCGTTAGCGATATACTGATCTGTGACTTGTCCTCCTCCTGCATTACTGTGACTATATGCATTCTATTTCTAGTATGGCTTCCCATGTGCTGCTGTGCTTTGCATTAGTGAGTATGGTCATCCCGTCCTTGCAGCTGCTTATTGAGCCCTTGATGACTTGGTAAGTCTCTGCATTTCAGGTGAATGCCACAAGCATGATGACTCAAACCCTGCAAGGGAAAGTTATGGCCTACACACCGAGCAGCTTTCCTATTCAGCAACCAGTGTCGCCGGAGGATCTTGAAATGCTTCAACTGGATAACATGGACCAGTGTACCTCTCCGGTTCGCGCTATCATCATTAAAAAAATGTAAGTTTGGAAGCCACCAGCATCGATACTAGTTTTGACTTGCAAATTTGTTGTTGCTGTTAATATATGTGGCTGTGCGCTTGTTGCGATCAAGAAACCATGTCACTACTGATACATGCTAGCAGTTCACACATGAAGCTACTTCACTGCATTTAGTTCTTGGAATGTTGATCTTCATGGTTACTACTATATTGATGTTCATATTTTCCTATGTGGGCATGCGTTGTTCTATGGTATTGGTTCCATGAACATAAATGCGATGAGTTCATTTATTCACATGTAATGTATTGCTGGCCATATGCTTAAAATTTGGCTATCCCATCCCCCACTTGAAATACACACCCTATATTCTCAATTCCAACTCCCTATTGTCAGAAGCATCCATTCTTTGTGTAGCTCCAGAAGATTGTGTGGTGTATTTTCTCATGTGGGCAGACAATTCTGGAAAAAAGTATGAAAATATCTGATAGTTGCAATTAAAACTTTGTTTCTGTGTATTCCCCTCTGTTGACCTAGGTAGCCTGCACCATTAGCCCGTCTACAATGCTTTCATTGAATTGTTACGAAGGCTGAATTCTTCATTTTATTTTTATTTTGCTGATACAGCATAGTTAATCTTATACCTCAATATATGGTGTTGCACACTGTACTCTTGATCATCGAGCTGCAGATTTTACTGTTTATTCAATTTTACTTGATTCCCAGCTCAGATTTACATTTTTTTAGTTATATGCTTCCCATTTTGAATACTAGTTCATTTTTATCTATATTTTAGCGTACATCATTTCCTGCATTAGCCAGTGGTTTGAAATTTCTTCAGGAATACTAAAGAGTGGTTCAGGAGGAGATCGTGGATTCATTCTTTTCTTTCCTTTTGCCTATGTTTCCTTTTTCACACTGTATATTCTGATGTTTCGTTTCATCTATCCAGTGAAGAATGCATGAGAAAGATGGAATACTTTTGTAACTTGTGCCCAGATTCATTACTGAAAGCTTCAAGAAGGATTGACAACCTACTCTACAAAAGCGCTCCACAGGTGTGTTCTTTCATTCTGCCATGCAACCACAATATATTATATAGCGCGCTAGTATCTTTTATGTAGGTCTGAAAATCTTGCTCTTGAATTACATCCTAAAATAATCTTCAAAGCTGCCACTTGGAGTAGAGACGATCCTCCCAGGACTAGCGCAGTGGAGACGAGGATGGTGTCTGGATAAAAAACTTAGACCTGTGATACCATGTTACAAATACTTAAGACTTAATTGGATATGATAGTATTGAGGCCCAATGGTGACTGTATATATAGACATATAGTACATGAGAGACACAAGTGGGAAACCCTAGACTAGGAGACTATGGTAATACCCTTGACTGTTATACCTTAGCAAGAAAAGTACATGTTTGACCAATGCTGAGTGGTAATAATTTAGCTATTGTCTACCTTTTGTCCTTTTGTTTCAGTTGAATCTTTCTTATCATAGTTTTTTACCTCAATAACTAAATATCTTATTACTAGTTTATGATGCCTTGCTAACACCTACCCATTTTCTGTATCAGCGCCATTGTTAGTTTATGATGCCTTGCTAACACCTACCCATTTTCTGTATCAGCGCCATTGTTACCTTGATCTTGACACAATAGAAGGCAGGGTGAATGATTTGCTCAGATTTTTTCCCTATATAAACCAAACAGATCCGTGTATATCTTCTGCAGTTCCATCAGCAAAAGATTTATGGCAGCTGCCTGGGATACAGATGACAAACACTAATGTCTATCATAATAGAGTTGCCCCTGCTTTTACTAATTTGCCTGCACGTTCAGGAGACGTACCTCCACATACTGTTTTCACTTCTCAGAGTAAGTTGGGATTATGAGCTCTACTTTTATATCTATCAACATACCTTTAAATTTATCGTTATTCGTTGGCTATATTTTGGCAGGATATGTACCACAGAATCACAACATGGCCACTGCTAATTTTGCTCTAGTTGAAAGGCCTGAAAGCTTTATGAGCACCATAGTTGCTCCATCTGTGTCAGGACTTCCTAACTGTATGTCAGGCCTTGGTCGGATTGATAGCGCTGGATTACAAAATTGCTATTCAAAGGACCATTTTCCAGGTAAATTATCTCACACCCCTTGCCTTGCATATTTGATTAGAAATGACCATTTCTACTTCACAAATTTGGTTTGTTCATCTCATTCAAATGGTATGAGCAAATTTTGCCAGGTGATGCTTATCATGTTGATAGTCCACAGCCGTCTATGTCTGGGAGTTCCAGTCCTTTATCCTCCGTGTGTGATCCAACCACAAGTTCGGGTGCAATGCTAAGATCATCATTGGACTCTACCTCTAAAGCAAGTGGGCAAAAACTCTTTACCGGTGATGGACTATTGTTTCAACAATACGGAGAACATGAGAAAGAGTTAGATGGTGCATGGAGCCACCCAGCAGAGAAGGCAGTTCACCCAAATAGGACAAGTCAAAGCAATGAAATGTATCTGAAAGGAGAATGTGGACCTGACACATTCATGGGAATGAAAGAAAACTATTGGCACACCTTGGACTCTAGAGATTCGTGCAGGCAGATATACTCAAATTTAAGTACACTCAATGCTCAGTATCATTGTTCCATGTCTGATTGTGATCCTTGTGACCCTGAGAGAGAAATTGTTGAGAGATCTGAACAGACATCGAATAGCACAGTATCAAAGCCAGCTTCACCTATTTCTGATGAATCTTCTGGCAAGCGTCCAGCAAAACGCCTGAAGGCTGATGCTCCCAGTCTTGTCAATGTCAATCAAGTAGAGAGTCCAAAGGAGCAAGAACCTGTTGTGAATGAGAATCATGTATCTGGTGGTGAAACAGTACAATTGGAAATCAACACAGAGTTACCTGCAAAGTCTCCTTGCAGTTCATCGGGAGACATTAATGCTGCCAACAATAATATGCTTGAACCAGATAGGGAAGGTGCACCTAACACAGAGATTGTTAAGGAAGACGAATTGTACTGTGCAAAGGGTGACACTGAGATGAAAGAGGCTAAGACAGTTGCATTGGATCAGACATCAAGAGGGGTCAATTTAAGTTCAAGGCGAAAGAGAGGGGCTTCCATACTTTATGCATTAGCTGCTGAGGAGCTTAGAGATCACATGAGTAGTCTAATAAACCAGCATACTTGTCTGGTGAGTGGATAACCCTTTCAATCTCTTGTGTTTTCTGTGACTTCGTTTGATCCTGTAGAATCAACATATTATACTGCCAAGCAGCTAGATAGTTGTATAATAATCACACTCATGGCTATTATATGACTGTCTAAAGTCTAATCACACTCATGGCTATTACATAACTGTCTAATGGCTTGGCGGCATAGTACATTGATGCTACAAGATCAAACCAGAATGTTGCTCTTGACTTATCCATGTTTAAGCATATAAATTTTCTTCCACTCAGATTGGATCACTTGTATCATTTAGTATTTGAACTTAACTTTTCTTTTTTTTTTTTTTTCAGAGCAAGGTGGCATCTCAAGAAGTCCCATCAATTGATGGATTGCCTGATCAGAATACATGCAGTTTATGTGGGATGGAGAGGCTTCTTTTTGAACCTCCTCCACGATTTTGTGCTCTCTGTTTCAAAATAATAAATTCTGCCGGGTGCTATTATGTTGAAGTTGAAAATGGAAGTGAGAAAACTTCTATATGTAGCAAATGCCACCATCTTAGCAGTTCAAGAGCTAAATATCAAAAGAAATTTAATTATGCAGAAACAGATGCTGAGGCTGAATGGGTAATGTTCTTTTCATATGTCAAGTTATCCTTATGTCTCTCTTAAATTCTCATCGATTGTTTGCTTGCATTTTTCAGTGGGTCCAGTGCGACACGTGCAAAGCTTGGCAGCATGAAATCTGTGCTCTTTTTAACAGAAAGTGTGAAGGGGCAAAGGCTGAGTATACTTGCGCAAAATGTTTTCTGAATGAAAAGGATAGTGGAGATATTCAGGCACTGGAGTCATCTACTGTTCTTGGGGCACAGGAGTTGCCAAGAACTAAGCTAAGTGATCATATTGAGCAAAGACTTTCAGAGAGGCTTGAGCAGGACAGACAACAGAGGGCAAGTGCCTCTGGAAAAGTTGCTGAAGAGGTATTTATTATACACACTAATGACAAAAGAAATTATTAAGGCTCATTCATACCTGCTACTAGTGATGTGTCTAGTCATGTTAAGTCCCTGTAAATCTTATTCTTATTCCCATTTTCTATATCCTTTGGTGTTCTACTGAGCCTTTTATTCTCTTGTTGATCGCATAAAAGTGTTAATCTTTTTACTATAACGTTCAATGTTGGTCCAAGAAATCAGTACTGAACACCACTGCACTCAAAATCTATTTCATTTTTGTTTCTTTATATAATCACACAGTTTTTTTTTTTTTGTTAATATGTATCTTGGCGTGGCATTGGCGATGCACATTAATTTGCTTGATGATGCATCAGAATTCTATTAAGTAGTAATACTTAAACAAATAGACTGCTTTACACATTATTTCTTTTTGACAGTATTATTGAGACTGTTTTGCTTGCATTGCGTTTCTTTGGACATCTGGAAAGGATGCTCAACACACGAGTTCATGTAGTTTTTAACCCACTAAATTCATGTAGCTATCCAGGTTTTGTTACAATCCCATCCAAACCTGGAAACATTAGAATTTTGGAAAAATATTGTGATCATTAATGTTTTTTCAAATAAGACTACACACGTGTTCTTAGAATAATCAGACTGTATGTTGGTTGTAATTTTATGTGCTTCAGTCTAGGAACTGCATTGCACACTGATGTCAACTCAACAGAAGGTTTGACTTTTGTTGTCTGTGCTCCAATTTTAGGTACCAGGTGTGAAAGGTCTTACAGTTAGAGTAGTTTCTTCAGCTGAAAGATTACTACAAGTCCAACCACGGTTTCGTGATTTTTTTAAACAAGAGAAGTATCCTGGGGAATTTCCATACAAATCGAAGGTACATGATGGTTGACTGATTCACCAATATATCCTATTTTCTCTATCTCGTATTAATTTCTGTGTTTTACACAGGCCCTTCTCTTGTTTCAAAAGATTGAAGGTGTGGATGTTTGCCTGTTTGCCATGTATGTACAAGAGTATGGTTCAGATTGCCCATCACCAAACCAAAGACATGTTTATCTTGCGTATATCGATTCTGTCAAATATTTCCGGCCTGAAATCAAATCTGCAAGTGGAGAAGCTCTCCGCACCTTTGTGTATCATGAAATTTTGGTATGAGAGTTCCAAATCATGAAATAGATTTGCTTTACTTGCACAAATAATTTTATGTTTCTAGAATCTAATTGTTCTAATGCTTATTTAGATTGGCTATCTGGACTACTGCAAGAAACGAGGATTTGTAAGCTGTTCCATATGGGCTTGCCCATCTACGAAGCGTGATGATTATGTTTTATATTGTCATCCAACAGTACAAAAGATGCCCAAGTCTGATAAGCTTCGAAGCTGGTTTGTCTTTCTAACATGATATTGATGACTGAGAACTAATATTATTCTATATGGCCCTTAATCTGTCAGTTTTATTTATAATTTTAGGTACCAGAACTTGATCAAGAAGGCCGTTAAGGAGGGTGTTGTTGTGGAGCGTAATACACTCTCTGACTTCTTCCTTCAGCCTACAAATGAGTGCAAGGCAAATATTTCAGCAGCTTGCTTGCCATATTGTGAGAACGATTTCTGGCCTGGAGAAGCAGAGAGGCTCCTTGAGAAGAAAGATGATAATACTTCACAGAAGAAAGAGACACAGGTAGAAAGGCTCTTGCGTATTCACAAACGCGACGAAAGAAAAGGAAACCTTGAGGATATTTTGCTTGTGCACAAGGTTAGTTTGTTTTATTTAATATCTTGCCTTCCAGCATTTCATGGGAACCTAGCTTCTTATTTTTCATTGTTTCCAGCTTGGAGAAAGGATGCGCACCATGAAAGAAGATTTCATTATGCTTTGTCTGCAACAGTTTTGCAAGCACTGTCACCAGCCTATCGTATCTGGCAAAAGTTGGGTTTGCACTAGCTGTAAAAATTTCCATCTTTGTGACAAGTAAGCATTTCTTCTGATCACAGTTCTCTTTTTTTATTCTGCTCAAAAAGTTGTCTAAAACTTTGATGGCGATATAGGATGACATCATGATCGTTTATTTGCCAACTAAAAACCAAGGATTAGTTTTTGTACACTTAGCTAACTTTGATCAGTAAGGCGGCAATTATTTTGTTTATTGATTGTAATGGTTTTCATAGGTGTCATGCAGTGGAGCAGAATACAGCACAGAATGACAGGCATCCGACCAACACAAAACAGAAGCATGCATTTCAAAGAGTATGTAGGCAAATTTCATTTCTTGGCTTGATTTTTTTTTTCAATCAAATAAGTTGACTACTGCTTATATTCAATAAATGCATGATGGATCAATATACTAACCATAGTGGCTAACTGTCTGACAGATGGAGGTAGAACCTCTTCCGGAGACTGATGATGGAGATCCGACAATGGAAAGTAAGTATTTTGACAGCAGGATAGATTTCCTGAAGCATTGCCAAGACAATCAATTCCAGTTTGATACCCTCCGGCGGGCAAAGCACTCTACAATGATGATTCTGTATTATCTACACAACTCGACCTGCTTTGCTTGCCATCGTGCTGTGGATCAATGCTTGGTGTGGCGGTGCCTAGAGTGCCTGGGCTGCACCTTTTGTGATCAATGCTATAAACAAAGTGGTCAAAGTTTGCATAGTCATGAATTAAGGAAGATTCACACTAGTGAAACTTTGCAGAAGCACACTCTACAGGTACTCCTTTTAAATTAGCAACTGGACCTTCTAAATATCTTGTTGTGAAATTTTTATCTCTGCAGCCGCTTCTGGCATTCTTTTGTTTTGGTGTTCTTTCCATAAGATGGTTTTGAGCATCGGTGGCAGATATCATGTGGACTGCACCATCATTCTTAGAAACAAAAGTTTGTTCAAATGATTTTTCTTTCAGAAGTTATATGTGAAAGTTGCAGTTGCATATTCTGTAGTGTGAAGGTGTTAATCTTTCTGTCAATTACTTCTGTCCACATAAATCAGATCTGATTCTATTGCTCTTGGGTCTTGGCTTCGATACATGATAATTCTGTGTTCTTATGAATCTTGTGCATGTTTTCAAAGCAGGATTACATTGATGGCCTTGTGCACGCATCGAGGTGCTATGATCCTCGTAACTGCACCCATCCAGTTTGTTTAACCCTGAAGAAATTGTTCTTCCATGGTGTACGATGTGGTATCCGTGCCCGCAATTGGAGTGGTTGCAACAAGTGTGTCTTTATGTGGAAACTTCTGCTTTGGCACTCAAAAGATTGCAACGATGTTGACTGTATGGTTCCTAGATGCAGGTAAAACCATGGCTCATTTGAACTATTCAGCACATCTCTCTTGGAATACATCTGCATTGCTTGATAGGTCCTCCTTCACCCGTTAGCTCACCCATAAGTGTTTTGTGATCCTTGTAGGGATATAAAGGCATACATAGCTGAAAAGTTGAAGCTTGTTGGTCCTGTGTTGTAGCAGGCCATATGGTCAGAAGCCGTCTTCTTGTATAACCTAGTACTGGATTACCCTCCCTCCTTAGCCGGTAAAATTTGTTGATGAAAGTGCAATAAACTGCGGTTGGCCATCGCTGGTGGATGGAACTGCAAGGTAAATAAAGCGGTGGCTTGGTGGTGCTGGAGAAGTGGCCGGCTTCATCGGAGTCATTTGTTCTGTCGGTTTCCCTGGCGTTGGTAGAGAAGCTTACATAGGCAATCTGACATTGGTTTTAGTGTCCGTACATACCATGTACATATGGTCTGTCTCCTTTGCAACTCATAGGTGTACCAACAGAAATAGGTGGTTCGGTTTTAATTTCTTTGTCAAAGTTCTGTTCCAGAATGTGTCGAACAAGGCCATTTTTGTTAATTGGTCCAGTGCTGTGGCGGCATCGAAAATTCAATGTGTGTAGTCACCCTTCCTCTGTTCACGGATAGTCTGACTATCATGAGAAGAATGTGTTGTAACCTTTTGTAGGTCGTAAATGCTCTACGATCTACAAAAGGTTATATATTTCTCATGATTTATTTCCCCGAGGAAATTAAATTTTCTCTCAAGCTGATGCGCAGTGAACCCGGTGGCAGTTGTGTTCTCAGTTCCAAAACCCAAACAACATGCAACCAAACTGAGGACAGCTCACATGATCCCCTCGGCCCCGGCGAATTGTTGAAACCATAAATTCCAATATTAGGATCATTTCCTTGTCAATGAAAAACATAACATCCAGAAGGAAAGGAGGCAGCAAAGCAGGCTGCATTAACAGAGCACCTTGCCACGGAGCAGCAGTAGCGTGCCGCAGCCGGTGCTTTTCCCTCCGGAGTGGAAAAGGACTAAATGAGGAGCCGAGGGCCCTGTGTGCCGCAGCCGGTGCTTTTCCCTCCGAAGTGGAGGCCAACTTGGGTCTAGTTGATGCAAGTTCCATTCCCTAAAAAAAATGATGCAAGTTCCGTTCCCATGCAAGTTCCATGGTACTAATTCTACTACTTTATCAAAGTTATAATTTCATTTCACATAAAATATGTTTATATCTATACTAAAATGGGTTGTATACAAGTTGTTCTTCGTAAAAAAAAAAGAATTTTTTAAGCATCTTTTTCTTTATATGATTTTTTAAAGATATATACATTCTTATGAATAAATAGGGATTTTCTAACATTCAGGACCTTACTTTATATTAAAGTTGTAGGTTTTGATCGTTGCCATCTGAAATTTTTGGTATCGATAATAATAACTCATTAAACAAAACTACAAACCTAGCGAAATCTAATTTGTGTTGCCACGAAGACAATTAACAAGCATTTCTATAGGAAGACAATGACAAAATTTAATACTTCATGACATAAAGACAATAATAAAATACAAAAGTAACAATTTACTTGTGTGGTGTTATAAGGTGTTGTCGGAAGTCATCTAAAATTTAAAGCACCTAAAATATAGGAAAAGTGGAATAAATATCTAGCCTAGCTGGTGGACAAACAGTTCCATAGAACGTTTCTGACTCACCAGCTTAAACAGTTATTGAAAAAAAACTAAATTTAAAATATTTCTGCGAGAATGTAGGTTCCTATTGAACAGGCATCTAAGTCATGACACGTGTCATGACTAACGGGACTTGAGTTTGTTAGAGGATAAGAGTTTTAGCAAAGTTTAGGATATATAAACCCAATTCTTAGATAAAAAATTTAATTAGCGTCTATTCGCCTGCCCTCTGATCGTCTTTTGGGTGCTTGTGCTAAAAGTGCTAAAACTAGAGGATCGATCAAGTCACGCTCACTCAATGGGCTACCTTGTAAACAGCACATGACCGATTATTTCCATGTAAAAAAAAACAATGATTTTCCATTGAAAATTTAGGAAAAAAAGAAGAATAATGTAAACGACGATTATTTGCATCCTCGTGGCTAACTATTGTTTGATTAGCAGCTGATTAACAAGCAACAAATTAATTAAAGCACCACCGATCTATCTATCGCGTGTTTCACAAGCACCTGAGCAGAGTTAGCTCTTTGGCCGCCGACGGCGAGGACTCGAACTCGCCGCCGGCGCTGCACTGCTCCATCTGCTGCCACCCCTGCCGGCCCAGGCTCATCTCCAGGCTAGGCGGCGTCGCAAGCGGTAGTCCCAGTCCCAGCACGCTGACGCCGTCGTCGCTGCAGTATTGCTGGTGGAGCCACTCCGACCTGGAGACCGCCGTGTCGCCGCTCGTGTTGTTCGGCGACGGCGGCCGTCGTTGGACGCCGCCGCCGCGTCCCGCGTGGTGGTCGTCATGGGGTGGCGTCTCCCGAGCCTCGTCGTCGACGAGGCGATGATGAACAGCGATGATGGCATCTTCTCCCCCGTGATGGCGGTCGACGTTTTCTACAACTACATTCAGTCCCTGAATGTACATACGTTCCAATATAATCATCTCCAAGTAATTTAGGTGTTCAGGCGAACTCTGAGCATATATCATTTTCGTACGAGAAAAAAAAATAATATGTTAAATAAAATGATTTAGACAGTAAAGCAGCTGGATATACTATAGATAGCAACAACATTTGCATGGCTCCGATCCAAGAAGGACAGTGGTACTTGCACTTGAATGAAGCACCTGATCGATGTATAATACCTGGTGCTGGTGGTGTCTTTGCTCCGTCATCAAGAGGCCATCAGCTGGTGCCACTGGCTCATGATCAGCTGCAGGCTGGAGGCTGCAGCATGGCGCGCGCGAAGGCTGCAGCATGATCACTTGGTGGCTGCAGCTCTGTTGACGACGATGCTGGACTTGCGCCTGGCATTGGACTTGGATCCAAGCACAACCAGCTGCTGCTGCTGCTGCGGCGTCATCTTGATGATGCACCGGCTGCTGCTCTCCTGGAGACCGTGACCTCCTGCAATGCACACATGCCTCGCTCATGAGTACTACTTTATTAGTCGTTGTGACCATGTTAGTTAGTTAATCACGGATTCACGGTACGTAATTCCGCGAACAAGTTCGTGTTCGTGTAACTAGAGATGGTATTCCTGGCTCTTTCAACGTAACTTATTATATAGTACAGAGCTCTGTTGGCTTGGGCTTATCAGTCAAAATAAATGTTTTTAAATATTATCACAATAAATCAGTATTATACAAAATCAACGTTTACTTTTTAGCTAGCTCCAGCAAACAGATCATATATATCAGGGTATCTAGCTAGATGCTAATCAGTAAAGAAAGGGTATCTAGCTAGCTAGGTGCCGGAGGCCGAGCGGGGGACAAGCATTCTGAATCCTGATGAGCTAGCACATCCATCTATCGATATATAGATCGATCATGCATTGCAGCTGCAGCGCTAGATAGATTAGATAGTGCTGCCAAGTGGCTTGTCCATGCTCGCCACTAGACAAGCTGGAGTATTCGTCAAGATCGAAGCACGCGCGCGCGCGGTGGTCAATGCCAATGGATGGAGTCGCCCCTTGTCTTGTTGCGCCCGTCGCATGCGAGATTCCACCGGCACGGCGCCGCGGCATGGCATGGCATGCACTGATGGCCCTGGCCGACCGGGCCAGCATCATCACCCAGAACCCAGCAGAGGGACAATTGATCGGTATGCATGCATGGATCTGATCTGTTGAATATCATGATGATATCGTCGTCTATCTAGCTAGCTAGAGCCACCTGATCATATCGATCCATCGGCCGGCCGCCCAGCAGGCCCCCAGCCACGACAAAAACAGTTGTAGCGGCCAGCTGCTAGACGAGATGCATGCATGCATGCCTAACCGTACGCACCTGCATGCGTGCTGGGGGCTGGGGCTTCAACACTGCGGCCTGCGAATGAAAAAGGGTCTTCTTCCATCATGAGTTCATGACGCTTCCTCAACTGCATGCAGTGCACTGTTTGATGCATGCATGCAACCGCTTACACGTAGGAGTACGCCTTTAATCCTCGGGCCAGCCAGCTAGAACTCCATTAATTTAATTTCATTTTCTTTTCGTACCTACTCCCTCCGTCCCAAAATAAGTGTCGTTTTTTACTTTTTTAAAATCGACGTTGACCATTCGTCTTATTCAAAAAATTTACGAAAATATAAAAAGTAAATAAATCAGATTAAACTACTTCTAATAATGAATCATTTCATAATAAAATAATTAATTTTTTCACAAAATTCTTGAATAAGACAAATGATCGAAAGGAAAAGGTGAAAATCCTAAAACGACACTTATTTTGGGACGGGGGGAGTATATACCTTTAATAGTAAACAAAGACTATAACATTCGAACTGAGCCCCAGATCAATTTTGTTCAACTTCGTTGCAACTTGTCAAGGTGTTTGGGATAGTTTTTTTTTAAAAAAAGACAGCCTTACTCTCTCTCTCTCTCATTTCTATCTAAACATCTATAGCTCCATTAATTCCAGATCCATCAAAACATAAATCTAGCTAGCTCCCAGATTCATGAGTTCCATTGAAAAAAGTGCTTTGAAACTCATGTTGGTGTTTAGATACACCCCCATAAACTTTATACCCCATCATATCGAATGTTTGGACACAAACATATAGCACTAAATATAGATAAAAATAAAACTAATTAAACAACTTGCATTTAAATCGCGAGATGGATCTTTTGAGTCTAATTAGGCAATGATTGGACACTTTATTGCTAAAGTTAGCACATGTGTACAATACCCAAAAACTTTAAACCCCGTGGTGACTGTTCCTTCGTATGTCCGCGCACACCGCATTTGAGCCCTCGGCCCGCCCTAGTCTGATGACCCCCCACTGCTGCTCTTATCCCTGGTCGTATCGTGCCGGCAACCCTACCTTCTTGCTCCCTACATCCTTCGAATGTGTCTATAGGAAGATGAAGTTCTTGTGTGTGTGTTCTTGGATTTATTTATGCTCAAGCTAAAAACAAACGTTGATTTTGATTGATGTTGATTTATTCTGAGAGTAAAACATTGTTCAAAAGACGTTAATTTTGGCTGATAAGCTTGTGAACGGGTGGGCATGCATGCTCTTTCTTAGAGGGTGTTTAGTTAGGTGAAAAGTGTACTGTAGCACTTTCGTTTGTATTTGACAACTCTTGTCCAATCATGGCCTAAGTAGATTCAAAAGATTCATCTCGAGCTAGCTAGACAAAAAGTACAAACATGCAACAACTGCTACTTCATTTAGGTCCTGTTTATTTCCCAAAATTTTTTTCCAATCCCCATCACATCAATTCCCTGTGGGAAGTAGCACCCTTCTTCTTCCTCCTGTTGTGTTGTTGTCCGAAAGAGTCCATAATACTCCGTCATAAAATAAGTGTAGCTATAGTACTCATATCAGTCAAACTTTTTAAATTTTGACTAGGTTTATATAATGGGAAATTTTACAATGGTTGGGGAAGCGTTAGGAAGCGTTGTCTGTATCTATGATCTGTGGGTCCATAAGAGGTAAGGCGTTGAGAGGTGTCAACGAGGGAGGCGTTGCTGTGTCTATGGTGAGTGGGCCCATATACGTCATGACGCCTCTTGATGCCTTCAAATTTGGACTTTAAAATGAAAGAGGGGTAATTGCTTTTTCGTAGTTACTTTTTTTTGTCATGGATAAAATGGTAAATCAATAATTGTAATAAAAATAATATTTAGATTAGTATAGTTAGGTTGTAATATAGTTAGATAATGAATGTTTTTGGTCTTGTTATGGTTCGTTCGCCGCCGCCGTCCATCCCCGACGGGGAACCCGGCACTGAGAGGCCGAGAAGCCATGTCCCATCGATTCACAACCAGATAAAATCAAATCGAGGCAAGAAAAGCTAAGAAATAAAAAATGAAGTAGGAACAGTAGGACTAGGGGATCAATTCGTTGGCAGAATCTCCACCAAAGTTTCCTCCATGGATCAATCGAGCCTGGATCTAGCAAGTGGTTGTGAGAGCCACGGAGGGCGCTCGGATGCGGAGCTGCAGAGGGCTTCAGGTGGAGCTGTAGGGGGCGCTTGAATGTGAGACGAGAAGGGGCAGAGCCGTGGGGATGCAGGTCAGATGGACGGAGGAGCTAGCAGCGCGCGGCGGCGGTGGCTACAGAGAGTAGGTCGGCGAGGGCTAGGGCGAGGGGACGGCCTCCAGTCGACTTCGCGGCCGGAACCGGGGGCGGGGGTGTGGGTGGGGTAACTTGGCGATGTGCAATGACGGTACTGCCCTTCGATAAATAAAATCAGCACAAATAACTATTTAGCGGAAGCGTTGAAAAGCGTTAGGAAGTATTCCCAACCTTTGTAACATGTCCCTTATATAATATATTAGCAATATTTGACTAGGTTTATAGAATTTATTAGCAACATTATTATCTATAAATACTAATTTTATATTATAAATAATAATATTTTTCTTGTATATATTTAGTCAAGGTTAAAAGTGCCAATACATGAAGCACTCTAGCTCAACACTTAATTTTTTGGGGATGGAGTATCTCTAACTGCTACGTACGTGAATAATTTGGGCTGGTTGCAACTGGGTATATGGTCGTCTGGATGTTTATGGGGGTTGGTTAGAACTTGTTCCAGGCACTTACAGCTTGTTCCAACTGGTTGGAACTTGGTTTCGATGTTGATGAGGTTGGATCCAAACTGTTGGAATTTATTGGGGTCTAGGCTTTGTTGGGAGCTAGTTGCGACTAGACGGAGTATATTCGGAATCAGGTTTGGGGCACCATTAGGGCTTGTTCCAACTGATTGGAACTCGGGAGGGATCTAGATGACCAAGACTGGATCTGATTGTTTTGAGTGGTTACATGGCGTGTTCTGGGTCACAGTTGGTTTTCAACTAGGTTGTAACTAGTTGGAACCGAGTTACAACCAATTTGTAGCTCAGGAAGGGACATGTCATGTTGGCCACATGGGAATTGCGCGCTAGGACGATGGCACATTCTCTATATGAAATACACCTGGGCATCAAAACAGTTGGATTGGCTCTTATGTCCATAAACTTCTCCGAATATTCTCCCCCCAATGCCTGAGGTGTTTTATTTGACCATTAGGGAAATTTTGTATGTTGTGTTGCCTAAATTTGAGGAATGATCGAAAACATGATGCTTGATTGTTACTATTTTCTTTCCTTGGACTTAGAAGTACTCCCTGTGATCTAGGAAGGATACAATTCTAGATCTAATCCAAGTCAAACTATAACTTTAAATTTGACTTAGTTTATAAAAATAGTATCAACATTTATGACTTTATATAGATATATACACAAAATAAAAATATATTCCACGTTAAAATGATTTATATACTAGTATGTATAATATGTTAAATATTAGTACCTTTTTGTATAAGTTCTATCAAGCTTAAGAAGGTTCGACTAAATACTATAAATTAAGTCCTTTCGAGGACGGGAGGGGTTGCAAGAACTAGGTACTAAACTATCATGAACCACTAGTAATGAAAATAAATAAAACCTTAGACCAAATGACACTCAGCTAGAAGCCTAGATCACATCCAGTCCAAACCAACTGTCATCGATCAACTAAAATAATGCAGTCAAATTCCTCTAGATCCTGGCATTACAATTGACTAGTAGTTTCCATATATTCATATCCCCAGAACACAGAGGGCATGCATGCATCCATATGCAGGAGTACAAAATAAAATGATCACAATGGCGTGAATGCGCTCACACACCACGTCCATATGAACCCTCCAAATGCAGCAAAGTAGCTGGATGCAGACTTGCAGACACAAAGACCAAGAGAGACGGAACAAAACAATGAAAACATGCGTCCATATAAATACTCAGATTTACACCTATATATAAGTACTTATTTACTGATCGGTAGTACATACTAGAATAAATTATTCTGAGAACAAATGCAGCAGTGCAAACCTATCAGTATCATTGTTGTTGAAGGTAGGTATGGTGTTGACTGAGTTGTTGCTGTTGAAAACATCGAAGCCATCCCCTTCACCAACACCGGTTCTGAGAAGGACCATGTCTCTGGCATGGGCATGGCCATGGCCTGCAACACACATGATACATGCACAACTCTCATCATGTTGCAAAACTACAAAACACACGTACTCCCTCTATATAGGATTTAGATGTCGTTTAGGATAACGATACGGTCCTTAAAGCTTGACTTTGGCTTCGTATTTCTATACAAATATTTATTGAAAAATAATATTTGTATACTTTTATGAAAATATATTTGAAGACAAATCTATTTATATAGTTTTCATATTTCTAAACTCACCAATTTAAAATTTATTCATGATTTATATTACCAATGTTTAAACAAAACATTTTCCAAAACAATATTCTTTTCCTATACGGAAGAAGATTAT
This sequence comes from Eremochloa ophiuroides, assembly GCA_038502445.1. Classification (NCBI taxonomy): domain Eukaryota; kingdom Viridiplantae; phylum Streptophyta; class Magnoliopsida; order Poales; family Poaceae; genus Eremochloa; species Eremochloa ophiuroides. Next base: position 64,533,388 of record JAHLJS010000003.1, on the reverse strand, counting down.
ATGGATGACACATACAGCGCCTGTGATACAAGCTTACTCCATACAGTATGTTGTAAAAAGGATACGACTTTAGAGTAGTACTACCAAGTTAGACTATCCGAAGTTTAACCAAATTTATATAAAAAGATACTTCCTTCGTCCTAAAATAAGTGTTATTTTTGACTTTTTGAAATCGACGTTTGACCATTCGTTTTATTCAAAAAATTTGCGAAAATATAAAAATAAACAAATCATGGTTAAAGTACTTATAATAATAAATCATTTCATAATAAAATAATTATTTTTTTACAAAGTTTTTGAATAAGACGAATGATTGAAAGGAGATAGTCAAAATCCTAAAACGACACTTATTTGGGATGGAAGGAGTACTGATATTATCATCCTAATAAATAAGTATAGTTAATTAGATTCATTGTTATGAACTATATTTCTATAATACATATCTTTAGAGTCATATATACACATTGATACCATTTTATAAATTTAGTTAAGGTAGTTTGACTTTGATAGGATCTAGAATTGTAATTTTTTAAAGAATGGATATATTGTACTCTCCCATTCCTTTTTATGGGTCGTTCTTACTTTTTAAAAAACAAATTTATTTATATTTATAAAAATATATTAATATTTATAATATATAATTAATATCATTAGATAGATCGTTGGATTTATTTTTATAATAAATTTATTTAGAAATATAAGTTTACTAGTATTTTCTATAAATGTTAAAGTAAAAGCAAGCAAACCAACGACAAATAACAATAAGGGGACGAGGGAGTATACAGTAGCTATGACTGTGCAAGCCAATAATTTAGCACTGTTTGCGACAAGATATTGAATTGATGGCCGACTCAGACCACGGGCAGTGTACTAGAACATTACTCCCTCTCCGTCCCTTTACATGTGTTGTTTTTGGTTTTTTATCATAAGTTTGACTAGATTTTTATAGATATTGCGAACAACATTCATATCTCTAAATCAATTTATTAAAAAACTAGATTAAAAGATCTATCTAATGATATCAACTATGTATCACAAATATTAATATTTTTTATATAAAATTAATCGAAGTTATTTCTTAAAAAGCGAGAACGATAAATATTTAGGGACGGAGGGAGTATGGTCTAGGCAATATGTGTTAATCAATCCCTTACCTGCTACACATGATCTGTCTGTGCCCTTCACTGTTCTGTACATCTGCAGGAAAGAAAAGGAACATATAATGGCATGTTTATTCCTTGTGTGCCATATGGTTTAGTCTCGGAGCATGTGTAATAATGAAGTTAAATAGCCGTGTGATGCATATATATTGTTTAAAACATATGGAGGACAGAAACGACAATATATAGCTACTTGATACTCCATCAGGTAGCAACATGAAGGTATCAAAACAAGCCGTAAACATGTCACATTTCTTTTCAGCTCTAGTCAACTGGTGATCAAGATGACGTACTATCAGTGAAAGTGTTTTGAGTGGATAGTCATGCATGTTTACATGCTGGTAAAAAGAGGAGAGAGAAGCTAGTATACTATAGCCTTGCCTGCAGGTGGCTCTTGACATGTGCTAGTGTAAGATCCTTCACGTTCATCAGTTCCAATACTGACTTTGGTGTTGCTCCTGGAAGATGCAGCAAAAAAACAAATCGAAGGAAGTTTCAGAACCAAATATATGCACATGCATGCATGGAAGGAAAAAAAAATTCAAACCGAATAAACTCAGCTTGCACAAAACCATGTGACTATTGCATAATATTATATTTTTATTTGGAATGAGTGGAGGATAAAAAAAAATTAAGGATGATACGTTTGTTGAGAGTTGAGACAGCGAATAAAGGAAGAAAAAAAGAATTGAAGATCTGAGTTACTATGTGCTATATAAAATTTCCCATGCAATCCTTAAACATATATAGATGTAGCTAAAAAATAATAAAATAAAATGCATGATGCAAGCTTAAATCATCTTCATCAAATCATTTATTTAATTATTAGTCTTCGCAAGGCGCCAAGAGGTACCGTACTAAAGCTGTAACTTAGATTTTGACACTTAGGCAAAAACAAGAGTACCCTATTATTAATTAATAACCTTCCTCTCGTAAAAGGAAAGTATATAGACATTTTTTTAGAATCAGGAAAACTTCAAGGAAGACCGACCACACCTCCGATCGATAAGAAGAACTCCAAGAGAATTAACAGCAAAGGCAAGATCACCAACGACGACAATTCCATGAAAGAATTAATTCTTGGCAGCGCTAATTAATTGGTGCTCTGAATTTAACATACTCTCGTGGCCGCCAAGGAGCTCGACGGCGTGCACGAAGTGCGCGTGCAGCGCGGTGGTCCACCGCATCCGCGGCGCCCTGGAGCTTCTCCTCCCGCCGCCGCCGCCGGCGGCGGTGCCGGACGAGCTCTTCTTGAACCCGTGGGCCGTCTGGCTCGGCTGGTGCAGCTGGCGCCGCTGCACCTGGAGGTTGTGCTCCTGCACCGCCGCGTCGTCCACCTTCTTCTTCCTCGCGGCTGCGGCTGCCAGTACCGTGTCGTCGTCGAGCTCCAGCCCCAGCAGCAGCCTCGGCTCCGGTGGCATCTCGACGGCGCCGGCCGGTGGCGATGGAGGGCTGATGTGGAGGGAGAGATCAGGAACTGCTGTCGTCGTCGTCGTGCTCATGGTAGCAGTCAGCAGTGGGTGGCCGGGTCGGGGTTTGTTGCAACGTCGACGACGGTGAGCTGAGCTCTTCTTCTTGTTTGTTCCAGGCTGAGGAGGAAGGAAGAGAAAAGCTTGCAGAAGAGAAGAGGTAGTGCTAGTGGTCGGCTCGGGTGGAGCGATTAGGTCATGAGTGGCATATCATTCTTGTATTGTATGGGTGTTTGCGTTTGAGCCTGTGATGAACTGATGATGGAGGAGGGGATCGAGAGAGTAGTAGAGAGCTAGCTAGAGAGAGAAGATGATGCTGTCCTAGCTAGAGGTAGGGATGGTGATAGCTAGAGAGATAGAGAGAAGAGAGAAGATGGGTGATGGGATTGGCAGTGCCCCAGCTCCCAGGTAGCAGCAGCTAGGGGAATAAAATGAGAGAGAGAGAGAGAGAGAGAGAGAGAGAGAGAGAGAGAGAGAGGCCGGGTAGTAGGAATAATATAGCCATAGCAGGATATGGCTGGATCAGCACTTCAGCAGGTTGCATGAAATGGGAAAGGGGAGACAGAGAGCGGTTGGGAGTGTGACATGCTCTAACGGATCTGACTGTGAGCGCCATGCATCTCACTATGCAGTATTTATTTCCCGTTTTCCATTGAATTGACCAAGACAGGAGAAGCACAGTAATCAGCTGGTGAGTTTTATATTGAAATGGAGAACAGAGGAAAGAAGAGAGAAATAGGTTGCAACTTTACCTTCCGCTTATGCACAAGAACAAGAAACTTTGTGAGAGAAATATAGATGAGCTAGCTAGGTTGATTGGTGTGCTGTAAGTCTACAATCAACTAATAGAGGAGGGGGCGTATTATTAGCCCTGTTCTTAGGGGCCCTTTCTTGCATGTACAATCTTAGTCAACACTATTCATGCATATCATTTTTAACATGTATAGTTTGTATAAGTGGCAAGAGCTCGAAAAATCGAGCGGTTCTTATCACAACCGTTCTTTGTAGCACAAGTTTTTAAATGTTGTTGTTCATCAACTTATTTTCTAGCAAATTCTCTCTCAAAACTTACCTGGTACTAGCCCTTGTTTAGTGGGGCTTTCGGTCTCCGCTTGTGCTACTATAGTGGGAGGTGGTAAAACCATGCATAAAACGTGCATAGTTTCGCTAGCTTTAATCCTCATCTTTTGTTGGTTGATATTGTGCCAAAGAGGAAAATTCTCCACACTATAGTGCCGAACAGTGTTGGTATAGTGCTTTTGTAGGTGTAGCTGAAGCCGACGAGAGCAGTACCAAATAAACCCTTATTGGAATTGTCATTCTTAAGATACTCTTTCTTATACAGCAATCAAAACCTCAGGACTCGTTGTTGTTGAGACGTGGATTGGGTTCAGCTATGAATAAACTTGCAAAGGCACGACGAAAGTTGCACAGGCTGCATTATTATGTAAGTAATACACTTGAGACATGAGTGTTACAATCAGGTGATCCTGCAGTTATCAAACAAAAAGTTGGCATACAAGGTAAAACAAGAAATGGAAATAAACAAGGCAAATTATGAAATAATACTACCTAAATATATCTCCATGACTCCATCTTATCGATCTGCTGCCTATATACGCAACGACCATGCATGCATGTATATAGCTAGGTGCAACATTAATTTGTGCCCTAACCAAGCAGTTTCAAAGGTCCGTTTAGCATGACTCGGCTCTGGATCTGCAGCAACTTTTGTACAGGGAGCTGTATCAAACAATTTAGACAGAAGAATTGTTTTCTCATAAATGGTAGAATAGTCGGAGCAGTTTTTATATCTTGAGATGCACTTTAGAGTAACTTAAACCAGTCTCTCAAATTTTGAAACCCCCCCCCCCTCCTGTCCCTTCAAATGAGGGTCTCTCATATCCATATATATTTTAAGTTTTTATCTTACTTGTCATGATGGGTCCTATTCATCAGCGCCACTTGTTAGCTTTATAAAAAGAGAGAAAGGAGTTTGAGGGACGATGTGAGACTTCTACCTTTGGGGATCATGAGAGAGGAATGAAAGCCCCTAATCCATCGGGGACCAGATGAGGCATGAAGCTATGTTTTTAAGTGACGAGTCGTCCGAAAGATGGGTATGAGGTCAGTTTAAGAGATCGGTTATTGATGCTCTTGTAGCTCCTCCTCAAGACGTCAAATGCTCGATCCTGCTCCTCGTGAGGACCCTAAATGTGCATTCAATTATCTCGCTGATCAAGCTGCCAGCTGAAGCTTGCAGCAATGGAGAGATCAACTGATAGCAGTGCTCTGCTCTGATAGACAGTACTAGCACACGTACAGTGGAATTGATGAGCTGCATTATGCAGCATCCGAGGGTTCACAACTGCACTGCATACTAGCTAGTAGTAGCTCGATCAGAGATGGGACTTGCATTGGGGCGTGCCAATATTGCTCACAGCAGCAGCTGTCTGAGATAAGCAGCACTGTAGTACTCCTACTTAGCTAGGGAAGTGGGCTTTGACGTGAGAGGTAAAATTATTGAGCTGCAAAAGGGGTGCTGGAACCGAGAACCAAAGATCCAATCCAACCAAACCAACGAACATGTCATCACCAGCACAACAACAACGAGAAGGAACATCGATCGATCTATCATGCGTGGAGATTGGAGAGACGCCTGCAGGTCTGTGTCTGTCCATGGCTACCAGACAATGCATACAGTAGGCCTTTGGAATCGCATTATTTAACTGCTTGTGCTGATCCATTATGTTAGTGCTGACCTTACCTTAATCGCAACTCTTACCAGCATATATAACTTGCACTTAGTATTACCAAGTATCAGCGCACTGAAGCGCATTTTTTTTGTCAACTGCATGTGATGTGTTGTATCCCTATAAATGCATGCAAAGAAGAAATTAAAAGGCTGAAATGACAGGCAGATTGAACCAATATTTCCCAGTGGTACCCAGAATGAAAAAAATAGCAAGCTTATTGTTGGATAAATAAATTTGATACTCCTAAACGATATCATAGAATATATATGTGTAGCCTGCAAACGAGCTTGGGAGTTCAACTTTCTTGGAACATAATATAAATCTTCCTACATGTCATGATGGCAAAGTGGTTTGCTCCTTTCTTACTCATTGAGACGTCTTTCTAGATCTCCTCTCTCTGAAACGGCACAACTTTCTCTCTCTCACTCATTCTGGCTAGCTACCTCCCTTCAGCATCAGCTCAGGTGAATGTTTCGGCATCTTTCGACTACGACCGTGAGTGGAAGTCACTCCTGCTCCACTTCACATTTTCCATTTAACCACACGATATGGTGAGCAGCAAAATGTTTTTTTTACTGTTTTTTTCTTCTGGATCGTTCTTCGTTCTTATTATTTGCTTCCTTAATTTGGGTGGGAAAGCTGTAGCGCACTCGAGTGTTTCTTTGGTCAGTTATTTATTGAAATATAAGTTATAAGGTGAATATATGTGAGGCACGTATATGTTGTCTATGGCTCGGTGTCTCGAAGGAAGTAGACATGGATATTTCTAGATTTCTCTCATTCTTCCAAGGACGACAGTGATGCCATTTGCAATGTATTTTAGCTCGCTAACTGGGATTGCATTTTGTGGGACAGGAGCATGCGGTGATGTAGAGAGGAATATTCCACATATGCTTATTTTATTATAGAACTTGGCATATGCTTGGACATATATGATGTAGCCAACAACAATTGCATAAGCTAGTTGAGCTCTAGGACATGTGGAGTGGTCTCCCGAATAGGCCATTGACACGTTCTCTTGAGAAGATAAAATGTTCCCACTTGCAAGTTGTTTATTTGTAGTTATCTTTTCTAAGCATAAATTTACATAAATGTCATTGATATGTATCATTTATAGTTTCAAAATATTCTAAGGCGACTACAATTTTAAAAGATTTATTTCGATGAAAAGAAGAATTATATATTTGATAATAGTAGGATACACCAATATGTTACGAGCACTCTGAAATACACTGCATATATCCAAAAATTAAATTTCATCTAATTATACCCATGCAATGAATAGCTCCAAATCTTAAAACCAAATCATTTTGACGCTTCGTATGAATGACCATATATTCGTTGAGCCATGATATATATTTGTTGGAGAGTTGTTTACCTTTTCTTTTACCATTCCAACTAAATTGCCGGAGTTTGCTTTTGGCCATGTAATGCAAAACAGTTGTGAGACCGGAATAAAAATGCCTTTTTCTAAAAAAGCTCTAAAACTAGAAGTCTTTAACCATTAAACAAGCTAAGCTCATGCAGTGCCCTAGTTTCTTGTTGCTTCAGTAACATTTGGGAGGAAGAAAGAAACAAATCTAACAATTGGGAGTCGAGTAGCTAGCTAGGGGACAAGTTTTGAGATGCACTATGCATTTAATTTAGTGAATAAATAATGCTGGTTTGATTGAAAAGGGCACTCTATCTTAGCAAGCTGGGGCTTTTGGTCTCTTGCATATATACAAGGAATAAAAGAAGAAAGGGATGTGCCAACCCCCCAGAGGTGGGACATGCTGCAACAAGTTGAATTTGACACACGGAGAGAGAATGTAATGGAGGGCTTCACCACAGTGTTGCAAATGGAGCAAGACTAGTAGTGAATGAATGAACAAGCAGCTAAGCTAAATCCTTGGGAGCATGCAATGTCACCAGACAGGATGCTCCATCTTGATTGGAAGCATACTCTTGGAGCCTTGTTGGTGGCGATGAATCGTCACATTTGATGTGTTGTGGATGGATGTGGATTGCATCACAGGTGCACAATTGGAGCCTTCTCTCTCTCTCTCTCTCTCTCTCTCTCTCTCCCTCTCCCTCCAGCACTACTTCTCGGATTATTTTGCTTGTGTAATTACAACTACAACAATGAAAAATGTATATATATAGGGATGTTAGCTGGTGCGTCACTAGTCAAAGCATTTTACTTGATACATATATTCTTTGAACTACTCCAACTACAACCTACAAGACCTATAGAAAGTTCAGTGTAGGACGAATTGGAAAAAAAATTCCTTCCATTTGGATTTTCGAACCATATTCTAATCTTGAGGAGTTTTCCCAGCAGAAAGACAATAGGCTAGGCCATATGCCTTCGACGGTGCTGTTACAAAAGTACTTATTAAAGAATTATACTATGTTACAAAAAGTACTCCCTCGATTCTAAATTATAAAACTTTTTTTTACATCCATTTTATATAGCAATTGCTGAAGTTAAAAATGGTTTGATGATGTACCTATACGTGAATTTTTTTTATAAATTTACATTTGTGATTGTGATGATAATCAATCAAGATAGGATTCGTGTCTATCTTGATTATTGTTTTCCTGATGTCCAGGAACCGATATCTTGAGCTGCAGAGTGTGTGTGTGTTGGGAAAGGCCGAAACGGCCCACTGGCGGGCCCAAGTGGCGCAGAATCCGGCCCACGACTCCTCTCCCCTCTTCCTCTTCAACAAGGCAGGGCTGCAATGAAAACCCTATACCCCGCCTGCCGCCGCCACCATTTCCTCCTCCTCCTCCTCACATTTCCCCTCCGACGAAACCCTAGCCAGCCATGGCGTGGCGCGGCCCCGCCACCCGGGCCGTCCTCGCCGCTGTGCGCCGCCCGGCCGCGGCACCCGCGGCCGCACGCCTCCACGCCCCGCGACCGTTCGCGGCCCCGCGCCGCCGCGTCCAGTCCGCCTTCGCCACCTCCTCCTCCCCGCTCCCGTCCGCGAGGTAAGCGATCCAATCCAACGCCCCCCACTACCACTACCACGTGGAGCCCTGAGGTGGTGACCTGACTCTGACACAGTATATGGGATCGGGGTGTGGTCTTTGCAGGCCTCTGGCGGCGATGATGGGGTCCCCGGTGACGGTGGCCGCGGTGATGGCTCGTCTCACGGCGCACCCCGGGGCCAGCGCGCGGGCTTGCTGCGAGCTCTCCCAGGGTACGTTGCTTCCCAGCACCTGCCATCAAAAGTCGTGCCGCCGCATCTGATGCCATCCAATCCAATGTTATTCTTAATACATACTGCTGATTTGTGCCCGTTGATGCGAATGTGTGTCTCCTGCAAAGTTCACTCGGGACACTGAATGGATGTATGTCGTAGATGCATTTAACCATTGACTTGTTTCATGGTTTCAAACAAGTGAGGCTTATAAACAGAATGCGGTTGTAGTTTCGAGTCAACCTAGTTCTATTGTTCATTGCATGGTATTTTATCATCAATAGGTATCAAGATCATAACACCAGTATCTCATGCAAACTCTTACCTCCTACTGTGAAAAAGCGCATTTTCAAGCAATGCAGGGGCGCACTAGGGGCTATATGTAATGTGCGCTTTATTTTCTACTCTAATAAGAAAGTTGAGTGGAGCTCATTTAAGGAGATTAAAATTGAGCTTTTATAGGGAGTGGGAAAGATGGTTAATGCTGGAGGCTGCACAACTTGATGGGGGACCTTCCGTCCTAGAATGATGTAGGTCCCCTTTTCCCATTCATTCCCCCCGAATTTTCCCTTGAATATTGAGTTGCACAAGTATATTTGACTAGTTGTCAGTTAGCAATTGTTTCTGGGAAGAAAATAAACTTGTTAATATGCAGAGTGTGGCTTTGGCTGTTGGCACACTAATGCTTGGATGCACTGCTAGTTTTTGATTCATCACCAGCCTTTGTGCCCTTTGTTCTTACCATCATTTTGGAACCATAGAAAACATATAATGATGTACATTTATCTATAGTCAACTTTTTATGCCTATATGCTCTTTTAACTAAATTGACCATGTTATACAACTGTTCTTTCTATTTGTACTCAGATACACTACCTTGAGAAACATTTTCACACAATATTGAAAATTTAGTTGATTGAGGGTACGGTTGGGATTTGATAGGAAACGGAAAAGATGGGTGATGCAAGAGAGGTCATTGTAGAGCCTGTCAAAGGTGCTGGTTTGAAGCATGTACTCCTTTGGTAATACTGATTTTTTTCTCATTCATCCTAAACCAAAATTCAGCAGAACTGGACCTATTAGTAATTCACTGTGAATCATTTGGCAGGTTTTAGTATCGGAAAATAAGTCTGCAGTATCAAGCCCATATAATAGACATAGCCTATGTTTCTTAATTTTTGTTGGATACCTGCTTTTTGTTTGCAATCATTTCCAGCTAGAGAATGGTCTCCCCTCCCCCCTCCCTATTTTATTCATATCATTATAGTAAGAAAAGGAATACAAAGCACCAGGCGATAGGAATCAGTTCAAACATTACATGGTAAATATAAAAAAAACAGATGCACCGCACCATGCATCAAATTGCCACTGCCAAGTTGGGTCTAAGTTTTTGTATTCAGACAGCAGCTTCCAGAGCCTACTTGCCACAGGGTCCCTTCCTACTCCACTGATCTCATCCCTGCCAAACTGCACTAGCGACAGCTCCAAAAAAATGCAGTTCCTGTATTTCCATAGTTCCCAATCAATAAGAATACTGAGTGTATTTATTCCTTTCTTTGGTTCCTTGTTTACACGTGCGATTACTTGGCACCACCAATCCAAATATTTTCTATGACACTTGCTACTTGCAGAGTTTCAGTTCTCATAGTTTCAATTGTTCTTGAATTCATTTTCTAACTTGCTGTGTATTTGGGGTTAGTATTGATTTTGTCAGTGTGGTGTTTTTTCATGATTATTGGTGAAGTGTAGGGTCAACAAGTTCATTTTCTAACTTGATGTCTATTTGGGGTTAGTTGATTTTTAGTGTACTTTTTCCGTGATTGGTCAAATGTGGGGGCCACCAAGCATGTTATCTCCATTATCTTTGTTGTCTGCCTTGGTCAGTGTTTTCTTTTTGCTCCTTGACGTTTCTTTTTTATATATATCTGTGACACGAAGGTTTTTTTTTTCAGATTTGTCTGATCATTGTTCTTGATGCCTCATATTGCATTGAGCTTTAAATTTCCTAAGCCCTTGCTTATTTTATGCTGCTGCTGTTTTGCAGGTACTTGAAGTTGTGTAGATCCCATCCTTTCGAAAGGATAAAAGACGTGTCTTTTGGGAAAAGCTATTATGGCATTTCTTCCACTGCAAAGTTAGAAGAATTTACCCAGCGATAGCCAGTTTCCTCGTTAGGATTTTAGAATAGACTGAAATAAGTTTAATGTTACATGGCATGGTTTGTGCACTTGGATTTATCTTCCCGCCTTTTGGCGCGTGATATTATACTACCATCTGCAGAGATTCTTTGGTGTCAAATTTCAGTTGACAAGTTAAACGATAATGTTACCGTGCCTTGGCTTCTTTTGCATGATGTGTTAACATAATTTTCATTGTGTCATTTTTGAAATCATTGGCGATGACACAAATCCTTAATCTGCGCTGTACTGTTCCTGAATGTTTGATGCACCTTCACATATCGTCATAATGATTACTGCCACTCTGTAATGGGCAATGCCAAGTTTATTTGAAATCATAATCTGCGTTGTGCTGCTCCTGAATGTTAGCATGATGACACCATTTGCTTAGAAACATTAGCCATTAGCATACATTAACACATCTCACTTCTAGTAGCCATTAGCATACATTAACACATGTCACTGCCAGTAGCCATACATGCTTCCTAGCATAGTAGTGCTCACTTGGAGTTCAGTTTTTTCAATAAGTGGCACTTACACGTCTACATCATTATACATATAGCACAACACTTGCATCATGGCACATATAGCGACTGGCACAATAACTGCGCATCACATGATACAACACAGCAAACTAGTACACATGAGCTTAGGGCACCAGCACAAGCCTTCCATCAACCTTCCTGAGGACATGGACAACCATGGTCGTCGTCTTGGCGCCTTTCATCAGCTCAAAGACGCAGATGTGGTCCTTGCGCAGCCTGTTGTCGTGGACGAACTTGACCCAGCGGCAGCAGTTGAAGCCTCTGGTGTGGCTGGCGTGGTAGTACTTGACGTACCACTTCTCTTTCCTGTTTGGCCTGAGCAGCAGGATCTCATGGGATCTCGCCTCAAGGTGCTCTGCTGCAAATTCATGGTGGACGGTCTGCATTGCAAGCACCACTGGGTCAGCCCTTACTGCACGGTGCATAGTTAACAGTGGTGAAAGATGAAACAAATGTAGGACACACAACTCATACTGCTGCACACAGTTCATGCTACTAACTGCTAGGGGTACTATTGATTATGTCAATGGAAGTAAAAAATCAGGGTTTGCAACAAAAACTAGTTTATCGCATATTATTTATAATAATGTTTGCGTAATGGACTAATGGCTATGCAGTCCTAAGATGCATGACCAAAGGAAACTGTTCTATTTCCTATTAAATCAAATGGCCACACTACACTACACGGAAATTTGTATGGAGCTTCAGATCAACAGAGAAAAGTAAAATCTACGCATGTTCTTTCGTTGAGACTCTAATCTAATAATAGCGCTGAAATATGCCAACTGACCAGCATGGTGTTTGTGTGCCCAACATGGGTCTTCAGCAGGACAGCCACAAATGCTGGATTGCCTGGTCGAATCGACACCAAACTGAATATTTGATCCCGGTCATCAAGAGTTAGGTCCCTGGCAGACTTCAAGTAGTAGTAGCTGGAATCGGCAATCCTGTCTTCGTCACTCTGCTCTTCATCGCTCGTCGCCTCTTGCTTGATGTGGTAATTGCTATTGCTTGGAGGTTCAGGCTCTTTCCCTGCCAAAAGTTTGCTATATTTATATAAACTTGATAAACTTGCATTTGAGCATGAGCGAGCAAAGCACATTATTGATTGTAATTTGTAAATGTGATCTGTATATAAATTTTAAAGCTGAAGCAACTTTGTACACTACTTACTTGGTTTAGTCTTGCCACCCTTCTGCTTTGAAGTAGAGCCTCTGTGTGGGGACGCAACTAGGCGCAACGACATTCCTAAGTCATCAGAATCACTAAGCATGCAGTGTTCAGCTTGTTGATACACTGTGCCATTGAAATTCTTGTGCATGCAAGTACCCTTCTTAGTGGTGAAGAAACAGGACACCTTCTCGCAGCCACTTGAGTCCAATATCAGGACATCATAGGAGCAGTTGCCACTGCATGTGAAGATGACAAGGTCATTCTCCTGTAGCTTATGTGCCCTGGCAAAATCACCCCATCCTGACGTTAAGAGCAGCTCGTTCGCGTTCTTTGTGACATCGACGAGCCAAGTTTCACCACTGGGTGCTTTCAGGTTGAGCCCTTTGGTGATCTGCCCATTTAGATTGCTCACGAACTTCTTGGGTATGGTCTAAGACAAGAACACCACACAATTAGACTACATTTAGAGGATAATGGTGCAAATGATTGATTATGTGTTTGTATGTCAAATTAGTAGCTTAAATGTTCCCGGTTAACAAATCAGTAACAAATGCAAACTATCGATAATTGTCAGATCAAATAGATTTCCCCCTTTTTTTTCCTGTAAGGAAGTTCATATATCCTTGGGGGTGTATGTTTGACTAAATTTATTATATAATATCAAATATCGTACCATTAGATTTGTGATATAATATATTTTCACATTACATCTATTGAGTGCCATAAGTGTTGATTTTCCTCTACAAATTTAATCAAATAGTCAAACTTATGATAGTTTGACTTCACAATCAGGCTTATTTTCAGTCACGAAATAATATTTTTCTCAAACAACAAATCAACGACAGCCAAAATCAGCGCTTATTTTTAGCCTAAACAAACAGGGCGGCGCAGGTAGTATGTCCTTTCTATTGCCTATTTTCCTCTCTGTAACACTTATCCAATAACAAACCAGCACACAAGCTCTCAACAAAACGAAAAGCTTTCATAACTAAATGATGAAACCTTGCAGATTTTGGCAGGATATGGATACTTACAATGCCCTGTGCAAAATCTCCTGTCATGAGCTTGAAGAAACTCACCCTCTCCCTCGCCATGTGCTCTTGGTAGCAGTGCTCTTGCCACTTCCTACAGCTCTCACACCGCAGATGGGGGGCCATCTGCCATGCAACCGCACAACATTGTCACAGCCTACATCTTCCAAAGTTTGCCTGGCTAAATATCTGTTGGAAATCATAGAGGGAAGTATGGAGAGAGTTCTTACCTTGTTCATCCTGCATCCTCGGGTAGGCTGTATGCCCCGTTCACCCTTGATGTTAACGAGGGAGTGTTTTTATGGAGGTGAGAGGAGTTCTTACTAGTTTTTGAGCGGTGGATTTTTTTTTTTTTTTGAGCGGTGGAATTGTTACTAGCTATTACTCCGTACTGTGAGATTGGACATGACATATGCTTGGTTAGAGGCTGGTAGACCAATTGTTCATGGACCTTGGTCACTGCCGACTGGGGCCAGGGTAGCTGATGGACTAGGATCCTTTGTTTTACTGTTTGGGCGGCGAACACTAGAATGTTGTTTGCCTCATCTTGGGGAAAGGTAAAGTTGGCACTTGGGAGTGAAGCGAGCAGTGAACAAAACTTGTTTCCTTTTGCTAATTTTATTAAGAACTACGGAGTAGGTCGTCACTCGTCCCACAATATGATTGTCTCGAACAAGAATCGAGCAAAAACAGTACGATTTCGGATAGTTTCCTGATCAGAATCTTATATTTAGTTTATCTATTGCACAACATTACTGAAGAGATCAGGGTCCAACTTCCAAAATATGAGCTGAGACCCACTACCTTAGCAGCAACTTCACACATACCATGCCACAACTTTTGAACTTCAACAGCTATACACATCATAGCACAATTCATCATATGAAGGAAACAGAGGCCACAACAATGCATGGGAAGCATATCATTGTAACTCTGCAAGTGCTACTATACAAGATTCCACTACATAGAAACTGCCCCCTTGAAACAACACTTGTGAGTTGTCAAATCTTTAAAGCACTGCCACCAGATGGGAGATCCGAACCAGGCACAAAACCATAAGCCAAGGGTTAGTAAGAAAGTTACAAGGTTACATTTTGGTATGTAGGGCATCAATCCCATTACAATTACAAGGCATTTCATTACATTACATTAGTAGTCCATGAACGGGAAACGGACACTCCATAGGCGAGCTTCGGACCTGCACTCGATCAGCACTGTGTTTATCGTGAAGCGGTCATCCCTGAAGACGACATTGTTCCTCCTCTTCCAAATATGCCAACAGCACAGAAGTAGAAAGGCGAAGAATTTCGCTGGGAAGTTTGCTGGGGGCTGCATGTCTCTGAGAGCGTCGACAGGCCAGGATGCATCAGTATGTATTCTCATGGTATCCCAGAACTGCCTTGCATTTGAACAGCCAAAAAATGATGTGTTCCGGCATCTCTTCCGTCGCCTGGCATCAGGAAGTTACCTTACATGATACAAAATTGCACTTGCATTCCTTGAAAGAGCCACTAGACACTTCCAGATTCAGTTCACACTGCTACCCCTACACAGTACATACGGCAGAAAACTAAAACACTAAAAGTGCACTGTACATGCCAACTCTTAGGGGCATACGGTACAACTTAGCCTATCAGAATAAACCGGTCATTGGCCTTTCTGATGACATGGACAGTCATTGTCACTCTCCTCTTGCCTTCCATCAGCTCAAAGATGCAGATGTCACCCTCACGAAGCTTGTTTTCGCACATAAAACTAAATAACGCTAAGTTCTGGAAACACCGGGTGTGGGATGCGTAATAGTAGCTGACACGCCATTTCTCTTTCCTATTTGGCCTACGGAGGATGATGTCATGTGCTCTTTCCACAAGATACTCAGCAGCAAATTTACTTGGGATGATCTGCACAATAAAATCAGCTATTTTAGCATCGTATGGGGCAGACCAGCATAGTATAATATGAAAATATTAACAGAATTCTAGTGTAGATATGAAGATATCACCATCCATGAAGTGATATATAAATACATATTTACTGTGAGATTCAGTTTTCCTTACAAGCAGTATGTTATTGGTTGGTTATATTTAATCCTTGGTACATACAGTTAGCTGCGCAGTGTTTTCAGTGTTGGACATTGTCAGATTGGCAAGAAATAGACTACAAAAATAGCAACCATGTGGTAGTTTCAAACATAAAAACAGAGCTCCGTTTTGAGTGGCTGCCAGCAAATTCCAACCATATAGCACCTTTTGAAAAAGGAAACTATTTTTTTTGTAGTTCCTATTAACAAATCAAAACCTTACTTACAAAGATCACACATGCCTAGATTAAACAATCAATCATTTCATTTACTTTATATATATGAACAAACTCACCAGAGAGTTGTTTCTCCGCTGAACATGATTTTTGCTCAGAACAGTCACAAATGCAGGATTGTTTGGCCGGATAGAAGCCAAACCTTTTATTTCCTCCTTTTCCTCATTGCTTAGCTGATTGGCAGAAGTCGAGTAGTAGTAGTTAAACCTAGCATATTCATCATCACTATCCTCTTCGCCAGAGCTGCTGGCGTTTGGTGATTCATATTCACCTGACAAGAAGAATTTACATTATGTATATTGGCTTACATATACTAAAAATGATTAACCACAACAGTATTGATGATGCATAGTTTCATGTATATAATATTTATATACTACCTTGAAAGATAAATACATTAAGACATGCCATGTACTAATTTATTCAGAAGAAACAAAATATGCATAGTGTTGCACTGCAAACTTATAGTTTATACTCACTTGGTCTAGCCTTCCCACTGGGTTCCTTCAAAGGAAAGGCGTTTTGGGGGGATCCAACCAGCTGCGATGGCACAATGGTATCCTCAGAATCACTCACAGTCACAGAGTGATGCTTACCATGTTGACGCACAATATCTTTGAATTGTTTGCAGATATCAGGACTAAGTCCATTGCCAAACAGCGAAGACAGTTTCTCACAGCCACTTGCTTCGAAGACTAGGACCTCAAAGGAAGAGTTTCCACAGCAAGTGAAGAGCAGAAGATCATTCTCCTGCAGCTCATGAGCTTTGACAAAATCTTCCCATCCTGACATGAAGAACAGTTCATCATCATGCTTCTCTACACCGATGTGCCATGTTTCAGCACTGCTAGGTGATTTCAGTTGAACCTCTCCGGTGATCTGCCCATTGAAATTCTTTGCAAACTTCTCCGGTATGCTCTAAGATGAAAGCAGAAAAGTGACAACTCTTTGTTTATAAAGTTCATTTTCAGAGGATGGTAATGTAGTAACAGGGAAAATATCGCTTCATAATCAGCTAAAAATAGTAATATTGAATCCCTAAAGAAGAACAAAATATCTTCAAAAAACTCGAAGCAAACTTTCTTGTGCTATAATAATGCATAGTGGTAGAAGAGAATTTGCTTTCAGTTATTATGCACGGTAGAGTTCATGGCAGTATTTTGTTTATAAAGAAACTGAAACTTGGCAGGTGGACATAAGATTAAGATCACATCTATGTTACTTACAGCATATCTGCCGCATAAGAGGTGCTCCTAGGTAAGATTAATATTTTTTTGGCCAAGGTAAGACTAATATTTAGATCCATACATGAGATTTAAAGCTTGTGTCACTTTTATACTGCTTAAACTCCTTGCAGAAACATATCTCCATTTACACTTTTGGGCCCTGTTCGTTTAGCCCCCAAACAAATGGGTTGGGAGGGATTGAGGGGGATTAAATCCCCAACAAGTCAAAATCCTCCTCAATCCCTTCCAAAACTTTATGTAAAAGTTTAGCTGCATGTTTTCTAGACCAACAACATCTATTATAGAAAACAAACAGTAGTATCGACTTCACATTTACGTCAAAAAAAAAAAAAGTATCGACTTCACATGGCGGTGGGATATTCACCGTAACAAAGAACAGTGAACAGAGTATATGTAGTGGGCTTTGAACAGTTAGAAACTCACAATGCCCTTGGCGAAATCCCCAGTCACGCGCCTGAAGAAGCGGATCTTGCTCACATCCATGTGCTCCCAATAGTAGTGCTCCTGCCATTCCCTGCATCTCTCACACCCCTTCTCAACCATCTGCCAAAACGCAGTCACACAACACTGTCAGTGTCACAGCACAGATATTTGGCAGGATCACACGCAGAGAGAGAGGGAGAGAGAGAGTTACTGAAGCTTGGGCATGTTCTTGTTGCATCCTGCGAGTCTGAGCTTCCGAGGTGAAGCTGCCCCTGTCTTCTTCTCGATGTTGACGGAAGGGAGCGGATGCCTTATAATAAGTAGCAAATATATGCCCCGTGGCCTTCTCAATCGCGTGGGGGCACGCGGCGCCACGGCAGGTCACCCCACGCATCGAGGTCGACATCATGCAGCCACGCATCGCCGTTGCTGCTGCCATTGGCAATAAGGTAGTACTCCCTCCGTCCATTTCTCGTAGCGCTCAGGGGCACTACCTTATTGGCTTATTGCCATGCATCCTTTTTCTAATTTGTTGTAGTGTCCAGCACGTCTGCCAGCTAGAAACAGCAGGGATGGAGATTAGGATTAGGCATTCAATTAGAAGTTCTTAGTGAGAATTTATGGCTCCAACTTCTAAAATCTGAGCTGAGACCCACTGCCTTAGGCCCTGTTTAAATCCTTCCAACTTCCGATTATAACGGATCATATCAATTTTGCGGCAATTGTATAGAGCATTAAATATAAACGAAATATTTACATATTTGTACAGTTTGCATGCACATCACGAAATGCATCTTTTAAACCTACTTACCATGATTGAACACTTATTGCAAAAGATTCTCTGCTGCTACAGTATTTCAAACTTCCAACGATGCAAACACACCCTTAGCAGCAACTTCACAGCGCCAGCACATACATATCACTGTTTCAGAACTTCAACAGCTACACAATTCATCACATGAAGGAAACAGAGGAACACAACAATGCATGGGAAGCATATATATCACTGCAACACTGAAGATCTATAAAACACTGCACCAAAGGGGAGGTCCGAATCAGCCAACAGGCACAAAAGCATGAACCAAGCAATGGTAACATTTGCTTAGAAACACAAAAGCATACGCAGATCTCCTACGTGTTTGACAAAAAAAAACATTTGCTTAGAAACTAACAAACATTTACACTACATAGGCCACACCTTGTTCTAGTTAAACATTTACACTACATAGGCCACACCTTGTTCTAGTTGTCATACTGCTGATCGGAAAGTTACCTTACATGGTACAAACTTGCACTTGCATTCCTTGCAAGCAGCACTAGGCATTTCCAGTTTCAGCTCAAAATGCTACCCCTCACAGTACATACCGCACAAAACTACAGCACTAAAAGTGCACTGTGCATGCCAACTCTTAGGAGCATTCGGTACAACTTAGCCTATCAGAATAAACCGGGCATTGGCCTTTCTGATGACATGGACAGTCATTGTCACTCTCCTTTTGCCTTTCATCAGCTCAAAGACGCAGATGTCACCCTCACGAAGCTTGTTTTCGTGCATAAACTTAAACAACGCTAAGTTCTGGAAACACCGGGCGTGGCCTGAGTAACAGTAGCTCACAATCCATTTCTCTTTCCTATTTGACCTACGAAGTATGATATCATGTCCTCTTTCCCCGAGATGATCAGCAGCAAATTTACTTGGGATGACCTGCGCAATAAAATCGTCTAATTTAACATTGTATTGGACAGAGTATAATATGAAGATATTCACAGAATTCTAATTTAGGGATGAAGGTATCACCATCCATGTAGTAGTATAAACACATGGTATTTACTGTGAGATTTAATTTTTCCTTACAAGCAGTATGTTAGGTTTGGTTATATCATACTTAATCCTTGGTATATACAGTTAGCTGCTTTTTGGTAGCGAGTGTTTCAGTATTGGACATTGTCAGATTGGCAGGACACAGACTACAAAAATATTTACCATTTGGTGGTTTTAGATATAAAATGAGAGCACCATTTGAGTGTCTGCAAGCGAATTCCCACCATAATAGCACCATTTAAAGAGCAAAACTTTTTTGTAGTTCCTATTAACAAATCAAAACCTAACCTGCAAAGACCTAACATGCCTAAATTAAATATTTAATAATTTTCATTTACTTTAGCTATATGAAGAAACTCACCAGACGGTTGTTACTGCGCTGAACATGCTTTTTCTTCAGAACAGTCATAAATACAGGATTATTCGGTCGGATGGAAGCCAAACCTAGTATTTCTTCCTTTTCCTCATCTCTTAGTTGATTGGCAAACCTCGAGTAGTAGTTAGAGTTGGCATATCCATCATCACTATCCTCTTCGCCAGTTGCCACATGCTTGACAATAAAGTTGGCGTTTGGTGATTCATATTCACCTGACAAGAAAGAAACATTATTACATTATTTATATTCTCTTATATATACTTAAAATTATCAACTCCAATAGTATTGATGATGCATAGTTTCAGGTATATTATTTATACACTACCTTGAAAGATAAATATATTAAGACATGCCATGTATTAATTTATTCAGAACAAACAAAATATGCCTAGTGTTGCCCTGCAAACTTATAGTACTTTTACTCACTTGGTCTAGCCTTCCCACTGGGTTCTTTCAAAGGAGAGGCGTTGTGGGGGGATCCAACCAGCTGCGACGGCGCAAGCGCAATGGTATCCTCTGAATCACACACAGTCACAGAGTGAAGCCCACCGTGTTGACCCGCTATATCCTTGAATTGTTTGCCCATATCAGGACCAAGTTCATTGCCAAACAGCGAAGACAGTTTCTCACAACCACTTGCTTCAAAGACTAGGACCTCAAAGGAAGAGTTTCCAGAGCAAGTGAAGAGCAGGAGATCATTCTGCTGCAGCTCATGAGCCTTGACAAAATCCTCCCATCCTGACATGAAGAACAGCTCATCACCATGTTTCTCTA
The DNA here is from genome assembly GCA_038502445.1 of Eremochloa ophiuroides. Lineage (NCBI taxonomy): Eukaryota > Viridiplantae > Streptophyta > Magnoliopsida > Poales > Poaceae > Eremochloa > Eremochloa ophiuroides. Next base: position 64,512,931 of record JAHLJS010000003.1, on the reverse strand, counting down.
CACTGATGTGCCATGTTTCAGTGCCACTAGGTGATTTCAGTTGAACCTCTTCGGTGATCTGCCCTTTGAAATTCTTTGCAAACTTCTCCGGTATGCTCTAAGATGAAAGCAGAAAGTGACAACTCTTTGCTTATATTGTTAATTTTCAGATGATGGTGTTGTAGTAACAAGGTAAATATAAAATATCGCTTCATAATCAACTAACTATAGTAATCTTGTGATCCCTAAAAAAGAGCAAATATCTTGAAAAAAAACAACTGAAAGCAAGTTTTCTTTTACTAAAATAATTTTTGAAAAGGTCTTTTACTAAAATAATGAATTAGTACAAGATAATTTGCTTTAAGTTATTATGTAATGTAGAGTTCCTGCCGTATTTTTTGATAAAAAAAACTGAAACTTGGCAAGTGGACATAAGACTAAGATCACATTCATATCATATCACTTACAGCATATCTGCCGCATAACAAGTGCTCCTAGGTAAGATTAATATAGATCCATACATGAGACTTAAGGTAGCAAGAACAGCGTAGTCGGTTTTCAGTAAGTAACAAACATATCTCCATCTACAGAGTTAGCTCAGTAGTGCTCGGGACAACCAAAACTTTTGCAAAATTTTAACTGCATCTTTTCTAGGACATCTATTCTAGAAAACGAAAGGTAATATTGACTTGATATGCCAGATATTCGTCGGAACAAAGAACAGGGCAGTAGGCCTTGTTTGACAGTTGGAAACTTACAATGCGATGAGCAAAATCTCCTGTCATGAGCTTGGAGAAGCGGATCTTGCCCACATCCATGTGCTCCCAGTAGTAGTGCTCCTGCCACTTCCTGCAGCTCTCACACCCCTTCTCAACCATCTGCCAGACAGCCAGAGTGCAATCCCACAGCACTGTCAGTTTCACAGCACAAATATTTGGCAAGATCAATCATAGGCTGAGAGAGGTAGAGAGAGATTGAGAGAAAGAGTGAGAATTACTGAAGCTTGCGCATGTTCTTGTTGCATCCTGCGAGTCTGAGCTTCCGAGGTGAAGCCGCCCCTGTTCTTCTCGATGCTGACGGAAGAGAGTGGGAGTGGTTAACATATTGATAGCACCGCCAAGAACAGTAGCGTAGATGATGCTGTACCAGGAGTACGTAGACCTCTGTCACTGTGATGTGGGCCACCGCTGAAAGTTCACAGTGCAGTGACACCGCCCGGATGTCCCCGTGGGCCGTGGCAGGAGTTGGCAGGAGTCGGTTTCCACCTTCGTATGGGCCATTGGGCCCACACTGCCTGGACGTCGCTGGGCCATTGATTTTTAAAACATCTAGATGTAGTACTTGCAACCTAAAACAAATATAAAGGAAACAACATATATTCAAAACACTTCAAAAGCAATCGAAAAAGCATAGTAAACATATGCACCATTCAGATAAAACCCTTACAACATACGTTTGAAAAATTAGATGAAATATTTGAACAGATACTTACAATATACGTACGTGTACAACCATGGCAATAAAGGTAACATTTCAATTTACTTTTAAAACATTAATATAAAATACTTGGCAATATACAATTGAAACTATTGAAAAACTAAAAACATATGATTGTAACATGTCTTAAAAACACATGAAACACTTGAAACACAAGCGTCGCCAGCGGCCATAGCCTACCTGGTGGGGAACTGCGATGGCACGGACCTCCTGTTCCTGCGGATGGCGCGAGGTGGAGGGGGGAGCAAGCGCAGGTGCAGGCCTCCCTTAGCTTTCTTCCCTCCTTCCATAACTGAGCGGCCTCGGCGAGTTGCTGAGCGGTCACTAGCGAGCTGTTGCGCGGCTCCTAGCGAGAGGGTGGGTAAGTGCGGTCCCCATGTCAACGCCATGGAACTCGTTGGCAACATGGGGCTCTTCGAGGGTAGTGCGCGTGGAACTTACTGACAACGAGAAAACGAGTGGGGTATGCCCGGCCATGAGTAGCGATGGCTGAGAGAGAAATAAAAAGATATGAAATAGAACTAGATAGAAAAAAATCTACTGGAAGTAGATATTTGAATGATAAAAATGCATGGTGAAAAATACTGAAAGGTCCTAAATGGCTAGAGGGGGTGAATAGCCTATAAAAATTCTATAACCAGCAATTCAAGCAAAATGTTAGATAAATAATAAACGAAGCGAATTCTTGCGCTAGCCTACTAAAAAATGCAAGCCACCTAACCGTTCTAAGTTATAGTCTCTATTTCACACACGAGAGGCTAAGTTGCTAATTCTACTCTACTCCTAAGTGATCAACTAAGATAACAAGCTACACAAGAGTAAGTGCGAGAATGTAAAGAGTAGAGAGAGTGAATCTTATACCGCCGGTGTAGTGATGAGATGAGTACCAATAAGAACAATCACAATAATCGAGAAATCCTCGGCAAGAGATTGACACAATGATTTTTACCGAGGTTCACTTACTTGCCGGCAAGCTACATCCTCGTTGTAGCGATACACCCACTTGGAGATTCACGCGCTAATTGGCATCACACGCCAAACCCTTCTCAAGGGTGCCGCACAACCAACACAAGATGGGGATCCACAAGCTACGAGCAATCCACTAGAGTAGTCTTTTGCGATCTCCCACGGGGAAGGCTCAAGAACCCCTCACAACTTCACCGATCGGAGGCGGAGACAATCACCAACTCCCCTCAACGATCCTCGCAGCTCAAAGCCATCTAGGAGTCGGCAAACTCCAAGAGTAACAAGAGAAACCGCTGCGAAAGACAACTACCAAGTGCCTCTAGATGATCTCTATCAAAGCAATGCACTTGATTCTCTCCAAACTCACCAAATGATGATCACAATCAAGTAGGATGAGTGAGAGTGGAGTGGGAAGGCTCACAAGTATGCTATGATGTTCTAGAGTGCCAAGAGCCAGAGCCCAAACTAGCCAAAGGTCTATTTATAAGCCCCTCACAAAAACATAGCCGTTTGAGCCTCTCTGCGTGGCGTCGGATGCTAGCGTCGGACGCCCGCGCGCACACCGTCGGACCAAACAACACCGGTCCGACGTCTCGGATGGACGCCACGTGTCCTCTGCCGTTTAAGGTCGACCGTTGAACCACAACGGCTCTATTCTCGCGCCAAAACAACCGTCGGACGGTAGGCCGTCGGACCAAAGCTCACGGTCCGACGCTCTACGCGAAACCGCCGTTAGACTGAACTGCAGAGGGCCGTCGGACGAAACCGATCGTCCGACATTTCCAGTAAGGTTCCACAGCGCTAAAGCTGCGTCGGACTCCATCCGACGCTTGCCATCGGACTATCCAGCATGATCCGACGCTCTACAGCTCGCTACGTGTCAGATAGCAACACCGTTGCACCGTCGGACGGAAGAGGATTAGTCTGACGCTCGCCAAACCAGCGTCCGATGCTCTAAAACAGTTGACCGTCGGACCCAAGCTGATGGTCCGACGCTTTGCAAGTTAGCAGCGTCCGACGCTCGTTTTTCTGTTGTAACGTTTTCGAAATTTGCCGAATCCTGCCTCGCAAGCTCGGCAGGAGGAAGAGAGGACCCAAACCCTCTCGAACCCTCAAACTTCATCCCGTTTTCAAAGATGCTAACACTTCAAAGTGTCTCTCACTTAGGTGCACGTGTGTTAGCCTTTTCAAAGAGTTTTCCACGGGTCAAGTTAGTGTCACTAGCATCTATATGCATATGCAATAATCATGAACACCTAGTGGCACTTGATAACCGCATTTCATCAACGATTTTTTCCCTCTTGATAGTACAGCTATCTATCCTAAATGTGATCACTCCCTCTATGGAGTCTTGATCACCAAAACCAAAAGAGCTCCTATTGGTTATACCTTTGCCTTGAGCTCCCGGTTTCTTATCAACTTCCTTCTCATCTCTTGATAGACCTTGTGGACACCTTTGATGATGGACTTATACCATTTGCATGGACGCCATCATTGCCTTTTTCTTGTGGCCTCCACTGACCCAGTCTTTTGCTCCATCTTGTTGTTTGCTAATTAATCTCATAAAACATTTAGAGCAAACATTAGCAAACTAGATTTCATCAATTACCCAAAACCAAACAAGAGCTTTCAAATAAATAACCACATGAGATCACCAATACAGTCCCGTCGGGGCAAACTGACGCTCACACGCAGGCAAGGTGTGTTTTAGAGCATGTTGGCATGACTAGAGTTCAACTCTAGACCAGAGCTGGCTCCAGCTAGCTAAGCACTCTAATTCGGGAGTAGTCTAACTCCATAAAGTTCTATTTTTTTAAAAAAAATCCATGAAGTTCTTAGATCTCTATTCATTTTTTTAGCACCTCTTTCGTAACTTCAGAACCCTCCAAAATAGCTCTAGGGAAGGAGTTTTGAAGAAATTACCCTTAATTGTCATCGATTACACACCCTAGACAAAGTCAGCTCTAGAGTCAGCTGCACTTAAAGTTTTAGAGTAGAGCTATTTCACTCAGAGTTAGAGTTATTTCAAACAGGTCCTTACTTTTACCTATGTGAGCGGTAAAAAGTAAAAGGGCCAATTGCATAACTGCCCTTATTTATGTCCAATTGCATGTTTGCTCCTATTTTTTAACTTTATATGTTTGCCCCTGTTTTTTAATGCAAGGTTGCAGTTGCCCCTATTCCATAAAGAAGATTCAACAGTGTTAAGTACAAGCTGAAAAGACAAAAATACCATCTACAAATGACAAGAATCAATCCCAATTGTTTTTACAGACTTGTTGTCCATTTATCTTTGATAAATGACTATATATTTTATATAAATATCAAAGTACATATTTTTACAAGCATAATATATTTGCAGATAAATAGGAGAAATGAGTGGTGTGTTTTGAATAAGGGGTAGTATGGTTTTTTTTTTCTATTTTTTCGAAACTTAATTAATCTATTATTGACCATCGGCTCATAGTGTCAAAAGCAGGGGCAAACATTACCTTCCATTTCGAAAAACAAGGATAAACATGAAAAGTTAAAAAAACAGGGACAAACGAGAATTTAAACCTAGTTTAATTATGCAATTATCCCAAAAAGTAAAATGCAGCCGGCAACCCGCCACCGAACTGAAACCGGCCGAAATCCTTTCCGAAAGCGAGACACCAGCGCGCTCGCGGGACAAACACCGGCACCGCGCCCGCTCGCCGTAGCCATCTCCATGCTACCGCGTTCACGATTTCTCACAGCGCTGCCGCCGGCGAACTCAATCGTGCCGCCCTTCTTGTCCTGCGTGTCCTGACGCGGCTGCGGGCATGCCACCTTCGTTCGCTGCCTCATGGCAGAGCACGACCGCGGCGGCGTGCGACGCCACGTCCCTCGCCTCCGCGCTGAAGGCCGCGGCCGCCCGCCGCTCCGCAGCCCACGTGGGGCCACTGCACGCGGTGCTCCTCAAGCTCGGCCTCTCCGCCTCCGCCATCCACGCCACCTCCCTGGCGCACCTGGCGCTGCGGGCCGGCCTTCCGCGGTACGCGCGGGAGCTGTTCGACGAGATGCCCCGACCGGACGTGGTGTCCTGGACGTCCCTCGTCACCGGCCACGCGCACCAGGGGCTACACCGCGACTCCCTCGCGCTGCTCCGGCGCATGGCGGGTTCCGCTGTCCAGCCCAACGGCTACTCCTTGTCCGGTGGACTGCTGGCCTGTGCCGGCCTCGGCCAGAGCGCGCTTGCTCACGGGAAGGAGATCCATGCCAGTGTGGTCAAGATGAGCTCGCGTGGACCAGTAGACCCGGTTGTGGAGAATGGGGTTCTTGATATGTACTCGAGGTGTGGAAGCCTAGAGTACTCGTTGAGAGTGTTCAGGGCGATGCGTGTCAGGAACATAGTTGCTTGGAACACGATGATGGCGGCTCTTCTTGGGAGCGGGCAGGCTGAGGATGCACTGAGGTTATTTGTTTCCATGGCTTCGTGTGGCGTTGATGCGGATGGTTTCTCGTTCTCCATAGTTGTGGATGCGTGTGGGGAGCTGGCGCTATTGAAGCAGGGGATGCAGGCGCACGCACAGGTCATTGGTGGTGGATTCGAGGCAGATGTCATTGTCAGGAACTCCTTGGTGGATATGTATGCAAAGTGCGGTTGTGTCGATTCGGCCGAGCTCGTCTTCAAAGCAGTATCATCAAATGATGCTGTTCTTTGGACCACAATGATCTCAGCTTATGGCAAGTTTGGCCGTGCACAGGATGCGGTCAGCTTGTTTGACAGGATGACACACTTGGGAATAAAACAAGATGGCATAGCGTATCTTGCGGTTTTGTCAGCTTGTAGCCATGCTGGACTTGTTAGAGAAGGTTGGTACTACTTCAGTTTAATGTCCGATGGTTCGAGCTCAGTTAAGATGCAACCTGAGCACTACGGATGCATGGCGGATCTCCTATGCAGGAGAGGTTACCTAGAAGAAGCTCTTGAATTCATTGAGAATATGCCATTTGACTCGAGCGTTGCTGCTTGGAGTGCGCTACTGAACTCATCCCGAATACATGGGAATGCCCGATTAAGTCAGTTTGCAGCATCCTGTTTGCTCAAGCTTGACCCTGAGAACCACAGCAACTGGGTTGCTCTGTCAAGTGTGCATGCATCAGGGAATGATTGGCATGAGACCTGGACAGTCAGGGAGAGCATGAGCAGAGAGTGTGTGAAGAAAGAGCCTGGGTGTAGCTGGGTTGAATTGTGTGATGGCGTCCATGTTTTTATAATGGCCGACCAGTCTCATCCTGAATTGTTTCAAATATTGCAGAGTCTTGATTCTTTGAAGGAGGATATCTTGGTGATGCCTTGGCAAGTTTCATAGAAAATCCATATTTTATATCACAGCTTTGTCCTAGGTGGTTTAAATCTGACTGCACATAGTTGATAACTCTAATCAAAACAATCAGCTATGTAAAGTTGTTGCTCAATATACTGAATATGATGACTAATTGTTTGGACCTGCGGTTGATTATTAAAATCAGGGGCTGATATTATTGAGTTCTTTTGGAGAATATGCAGTTTGAAAAGCATAATCTTTCTTCCACATGTTACGTGCGTTAGGTTTTAAAAAAATCCACATAAAAAAAAGGCGGAGTTCAGCCACATGGAAATCCATTTTACATGGTTGAGATGTGCTCGCAAGAGGCTTGATAAAGAGAATAGGACCAGGAGATGTTGGTGTTTGGGATGAGAACTGGATCCCGGGTCTGCGTTCCCTAAAACCCATGGTGCGCAGGCCGGGGGCGACGGCAGAAAGGGTGCACGACCTGTTCGTTCAGGGGACGTGTGTATGGGATGAAGAAGCTGTGCATCGGTCTTTTATGGCCATTGCGGCAGCAGAGGTCCTCAAGATCAAGACTAGCGACCGGCTGGAGGTAGACGTCCTAGCATGGGTGCATGAGAAACATGGAGGTTATTCTGTAAGATCGGCCTATAGACTGCTTAAGCAGGAACAAATGGAGAAGGCTATGGCATCCACGGGCGAGGCAGCGAGCTCGGGGGAGACTAGGCATTGGAACTCTCTGTGGAAACTCGAGGTCCCTCCTAAGATACGGGTGTTTTGGTGGAGAGTAATCAACAACTCTTTACCATCAAAATCAGAATTGAAGCGGCGACATATCACCAAGGAGAGTCATTGTGAGATGTGTGGTGATCCGGATGAGACACTTTTTCATGTGTTCTTTGAGTGCCCGATAGCGAAGAGGTTTTGGGCAGAGGTGAAGAAGGTTCTGGGGGTGGCAGTGCCGAGTTTGCCACCATGGTCGTGGACGGCGGATATTCTGGGGCCCGCCATGAGCTCACCAAAGGCAGCGGCGATAACCATATGCGGGGCGTGGTCGCTGTGGACTGGTCGCAATGGGCGCAGGTATGGTCGCAAGGTCTGGGAGCCGGGTGTGGCAGCTCGCTTCATCTCGTCTCTCATGGAGGATATGGCCTCGTTGAAACAACCTGTGACTTCAAGGCTGGCTGTGTCCAAGGCGAGATGGGAGAGACCGGAGCTCGGCTGGGCTAAGATAAACACTGATGCAAGCTTTGATCAGGAATCAGGTACGGGTGGAGCTGGTGTGGTGATCCGCGACCACTCGGGGATAGTGATTGGAGGCGCGGCTCGCTGGTTCAATGATGTTTCTGATGCCCTCACAGCAGAAGCAATGGCGGCTAAGGAAGGCCTCGAACTCGCGGCAGAGCTTGGGTTGGAACGAGTGCTTCTTGAAACTGATTGCAAAGGTCTCGTCGATCTCCTACAGAGTCCCAATCCGGCGACTTCCTAGATCGGTGGTCTATGTTTTGATATTTCAGAGCTAGGCAAGTGTTTCACCAATTTCACTGTTAGGTGGGCCAGTAGAGATGCGAATTCGATGGCGCACTTCTGTGCTTCAACTGTGTCGTCGACCGCTCGTCTTTCTTTTGGTTGGATTGTATCCCGGAGTGGCTTGCTGGTTTAGCAGCCATTGATTGTAATCCTGTCATGATATAATGAAAGCTCTGAGTATTCAAAAAAAAAAAGGACATGTGGCATGCACAAAGGTATAATTTGCTTGCCTCATTTTATCAAATATCCCAATTTTCTTCCTTCTTAATTTGCTCATTCAATTATACCCCACATTAATATTATCAATTTGTTAATTTAATGGAAGTCACATCCACATTATCTGGTTGCAGAATGTGATGTGACTCACTTTCTAGATCCTTATTCTGTTTTTTATCCTAGTGTTAGTTACCAGAACATTTGCCAGCTAGAAAGAGCATGGATGGAGATTAGGCTTATGAGGCATTGAATGAGAAGTTCTTAGTGAGAGGTTATGGACTTTGTCTCGATGAGAAAGGGATGAATGCATTCTGAAGCAAAGGAGTAATAATTAGTTTTTGATAATTATGCCTTTAGAAGCTAGACTTGTGGTCATGGCTAGTCTAATAAACCCAAAAATTCTTTGAGTAAAGTAAATATTGATCTTCACTCATCTTGGCAGAGCACTGACTTTATATCGGAGTTGAAATTGGACAATACAATGAAGGTAAAAGGCAGCATAGTTTGACACTTACCACTTTGAAGAAGATTTTCTTTATGTGTATGCATCTGCTGTTAGTTACTTATTCAGTAGAATAAGAAAATCAAAGTGAGGCAGACTTCTCGTTTACCTGAGGGTACTTTGTAGGCTCCTGTCTTCATAATCTTGTTTTCTTATTAGTATTTACTATTCAGTAAGGAATCCTTTTGCATTTACTGTTTCACTTTTCAGGACTGAGCTTCACATCTAGCTGGTAGCATGGTCGCAAGTTTTTATGGATGAATGGGCCTGAAAGAACTAGGATGTCGAGTTCTGAACTCCACTGGGTAGGCACTATCTTGAAATCTGGGACTAAATTTTGCCGTCAAGTAGGGCTTCCATTACAGTTTACACTACTGATATCACTTCTAGTATGTCTTGAATCATAAGAGAAGGCTGATTTGATTGCAGATTTTTATTTTTATTTTTACCCACACAAGGATGGCTTGCTCCTCCGGCAGAAGCAACGGCCACGTCGCCCGAAATGACTCCCACTGTTGGATCTTCCCGTGGATGGTCAGGATTTGCTCCGCCAGCTTCAGCTTCTCAAGATTCTGGCCGAGAAGCTGGTTTGCCCATTAGCTTCCGCTACGGCTCGCAGCTTCTGGCTAGAATCTGGCCGGACGAATATAAACTCGGCTTCACCTGCAAACCAAAGGAAAAAAAAAAAACTCTCCTTGTCCTCCACCTCCCGACCCCGACCCCGACCTCCCGCGTTGGCGCGGCCGTGCGGGCGTGGCGGCGAGGCCGCGCGTTGGCGTGGGCGCGGCTCCGGTGGTGCGCCGGTGCGGCCGGGCGGAACGGCGGCGGGCGGCGCGCGCGGGGGCCGCGCCGGTGCGGCCAGGCGGGGCAGCGGCCGGCCTGAGCGGGCGGGCGGAGCGGCCAGGAGGGGCGACGGCGGCGGCGGCCGGGCGGCGCGAGCGGATTGCACAACGCGGCGATGCAGGTGGCCCCCTCCCTTCTCCCTCTCTCTCCGCTTCCACGTCTCCTCGCCGCATACATCGTCGCAGCTGACCTAGGGTTAGGGTACGGCGACGGCTGACGTAGGGTTAGGGTTATGGTGTTGGCTGGGTCTGTGCCGCCGGTCCATCGCGCCGCGCCGGCGACCCACCAGCGGCGGTGCCAGCGACGACCACCCAACGGCGACTGTGGCGGCAAAGCTCCTTGGTTTGGTGCCAACGAAACACCCACACCAGGTGCCCGTCCCATTCTCTTCACTGCCTGCTGTGCGAAACTGAGGTCTCAAATCCAAAAATGATGCATGATTTAGCCCTAAGAGCTTCAGCCTTTGGCAAGTCGATGGTTGTCACTCAGGTGTTTCTTCGTACTTTTACTAACACATAAGTAAGTTCCATATATATTTTCCATTAAGATATGCTGAACATTTTACCGTTTCAAAGTTACTACAGCACTGAGTAGAGTTACTGATGTTAGACCTATTTCGTGTACAAGCACTGAGTAGAGTTACTAATGTTAGACCTCTTTCGTGTACAGATTTAAGCCCAGGCAGTGCCTTCCATAGCAGGAAATATGAAGTGCCGGTTCATTGGTGGGTTTCAGCACTTATGTTGCTCAATCAGGAAATGAACTATGTGTTATCTGCTGCTAGGTCGGGGTCATTTCCATGTGTATGTGGTTACAAAGTCTTTTCTCCTTACTTTAGCTACATGAATATTATCTGAAATGCCAAGGTCTTTTCTTACTAAAGGATTAGAAGTAGCGATGCATATCAATTGTTGTTCAGGGATAAGACAGTGCATCCATAGATTAATTAATATTAGTAAGCATGCTTGAGATGACATGTACTCTAAATTAGTTTCCATCTACTGCAACTTGAATCAGTACTGATGCTAAGATATTTGACATGAATAGATATCTTTAATTAGAACAGCTCCAGCCTTTGGGTCATATATATTGCCTCCAGCTTCTTTAGTTATGTTCTAATGTTCCAAGCTGTTGGCTATATATATTGCCTGCAGCTTTTTCAATTAGTGATGTTCCACACTTTAGGTTGTCTATATATACTGCATATTGCCACATTACACTGGAGAAATCTTTTTTTAAATGATTTCAGCATAGTACGTATTTGATGTCCTGAAATATAAAGGAGGGCTCAATAATGGTAAAAAATCTGTGAAGTTTCTCTGACCTCTTATCTGACATGAGATAGCTATAATACTGAAGTTCCATTTATGGTCGTTATTAAAGTTTACAGAGAGACCAAGGAGATCCAATATTTTCATGCAGATGGCAACCATTAAAGATAATATTTCAGGTATCTTTCATCCAATCATGTCATCTTTATGAAGAGTAAGTTTTAATTTTCATATCACAGGAAGATACACGGTACAAGGCTCATTGTCACTTCATAAAAGCAATAAACACAGGCTACAACTCTGGCCTACTGAAATATGCAACTTATCGCCTATTTGCACTTGCATCCGATAGCCCCTTACATATTTAGACTGCAGAATCCACTTTCAAACGAAACATCTTTTGTTTCAGATCACACAAATTAGTGTGTCGCTAAAATAGCTTGCTGATTGGGAAATGTGAGCCCCAAAAGTGTCACAATGCATTATTGCCACATGTTCAGGCCACAAAGGGTATCTGCTCCACTTAGTTTACATGTACTACAAGCAAATTTAAGCTCTCTGGTTACTTTCACAATTAATTAACCTCAACTATGGTTTCATATTAATCTGCTGTACCAGTCCATACAGAATGTTATCTGCTTTTTTTTCCTTAGAAGGTACATATTTCGTTATGCAATTTTGAGTCCAATTCTCCTGCAAAGAGACAGTTCTGCAGTTTGTGGACTATGCAGCTTTTTCCCAGATCAATCAATAGTTTTAGAGTGATAGGGTGTCCAGTCATTATACCAAGGGGCTTAAATTTCTATGCATTTCAGCAACTCTCATGACACTTTGGTCTATGTATTGTCTACATTGAAACTGATACCTGCAAGTCCATTAGTTGAATTTTTTGTGGCTGGTTCCTGCTTTTTTTACTGAAAGATGCAGTTTGCTTTGAAAGGTTTACGATTTGGGTTCCCAAATACCAAGTACCTCAGGTTATTGTTATTTCTACATGCAAAGTGATAACATTGGTGTAAATTGTTATGCAAGGCTGATGCACCCACCAATTTGCAAATCATATAAAACCATGTTCAGATGGAAGTACCGTAACTATTTACTCTTTCATTCTAATTGACCAGATACAACCTAATATTACCATACCTCTTTTCTCTCTGGTTCTCATAGAAAAAGAGAGCTTATGGTTGATTCTAGCAAGCTTGAGTTTTTTTCCCTGCACTATGGTTCAATGACCATCATCAACCTTACTAGAAAGGTGCTTGTGCCCACCTGCTGACCTGCTGAACTTTATGTTTATATTTGCCTCACTGGTTATAGACTGTTACCACATTATTTTTCCTTACGTAAGTTAGAAATCAACTTTGTCCATTGCTATTTCCTTTGGTCAGTTCTGATGCGTCATAAAATTTCTTTGGTAGGTTACTAAAAAACCTTTAATTCTAGATGAAAAACATGTACGGCTTTGCCTTGCTTGGAAATAGAATGGATCTTTAGTAAATGGAAAAATATGGGAATCCATGGTTGACATATCATATTAATACACATGGTTATAACTCTTCAGTTGATTCTCTTAATGCCTGAATAGGCTCCAACATTTTAGCATGGATATCATTGCTTATATTTTAACATTGGTATTGTTGCCTTGCTGGGGAACTTGCTAGCTAACCTCTGGCGTTTCCACTTCTCTTGGATTACAAATGCTCTCTCTCTATTAATATGTGGAATGGAACGCTTCTGCCTGATCACCTTGGACATGGCTTATCTTATTTTGTTTCCTCACTGGGTGTACGTTATGCCGTTTCCACTCTGATATAACGAGGTTTCATAGCATTCAGTTTCATATACTGATATTATATACAATACAAGAGTTGAAATTGAGAACAATGTTGCAAAGAACATTAAAATTTATATTCTACATATATCATAATACATTGCCTATTATCTAGAAATTATATAAGACCTCGACTTTTTAGGACTCTTATGCTAACATGGGCATATTTGCATCTGTACAGGAACACTGGGCCTGAGATATCTGCTATTGTAAACTTGAAGCTTCTGAAGATGCAAAACCCAGGTGCCAGGATCATCTATATTGTGTTAATATGGTCTAACTTATATTGTGTTTTATATTGAAAGCTATAGCTACAGAAAAATGTTACAGATGATGGATAAGTGCAGCCTTCTTGAACAATCATTATTTTAGTGTGAACCAACCTTCAACTCTAGATATAGACCAGATACACATGTTATTATTCTTCTATCGTTGTTTGCTACGGACTATTAATTAGAATTCTGGTTTGACTCTGCTGCACATTTGAACATTTACACTTAGCCCATCCTTGCAGGCACACTTCATAAGTAAGTGATGACCCCAGGATTAATAGATAGGGTTTGTAACTGTGCCTGTTTTGTGTTAGAAGTGTACCTTGACCATCCATGCTTACAGACAAAAGTATTAGATTTGTTTTGCTAATGTTTATTGTCCGTTGTTTGGATAGTGATGGTTACATTGGTACACGATAAATTACAATCCTTTGTTTCAGTTGTTGTTTCCATGAAAAAAAAGAACTGCATAGGTAACAATCCAAATGCAGCCCAAATATGTAGGCACTGGGTCCTACAGATGCTTATGCCACTTGCTTGCTTATAGCCAAAGCATGACTGATAACTGATGATGAGTAAACCTATACACCTAAATGTTGGGGTGCCATTGCCCCACAAAATATGTATTTTCAAACTATGCTTTTTGACTAAACCTTCCAGTGTTCAGTGGCTCCATGTAGCATGTGATTTATGGTACCTGTCTATTTCCTAACAAAATTTGGTCAATGAATATCCATGCCGACGTTTTGTAGTTTGGTACTACATGTCTATGCTGACTTGTTGTGTATATATATATTTTCTCTTAAAATTTGTTTTCGATCTATATTGTTCTATGTTTGTACTAATTTCCCTTCTGCTATGTAGGCTATGACCTTGATCAGCAGAGCAACCTTCCTCTGTAGATAGTTGGCTGGTCTCCAAGATAAATTTTGTTTACCCAGTTAATATATTTCCAGCGTCCTATCTTTGTAAGTTCCATTCCCCACTTTTTTTTAAAAATTTTTTTGCCAAATTGCAGAGCTGAGCGTCTTTCATTGCATTCTTCTGTCCTAGGCTTACAATGCAATACTTAGTTTTTCATGTTATAATTCACTTTGTGCAGTTAGAAAATTTTACAACCTTATTACATGTGCTTTCCTCCTATTTTGCGACATTGCATGAGAAACAGTAGAAATAAAGTGCCATTTCTAGCCTCACAAATTTCTTCTTTTCATGTGCTATTTCCATGAAAACCATTTTCCTGCATGTTGTCGCATGCGACGCCATCTTAATGATAGAAGTACATGTAGCTAACGATGGTACCATCAAGCTACTGTTTCTTTTCGAGCCACGCGATGGCCATATGTCAATCCTCCGTCATTTGCATACTCAATTTGAGTTTCTTTTTTCAGACGATGTCAAAAAAAGACGGTGTTTCAGTGTCAGAGCTTCAACATAAGGTCTAGGGACTACACAGAAAGGCTTAGGACCATTACATCATCCATGAAACACATACATTTTTTACCTTGCTGTTAAAAGCAATATCCTATTTCGTTCCTTGAGATTTCCAAATGTATATTACAAATAGTTGCTTGCTTGACCTTATCACTGAGAAAATGTCCTCAGCACAATCAAAATTTGTCATTCGCGCGCCCCAGCTACTAGTTCGTACTATGTGTTGACATGTACTTAGTAGAAGCGAACAGGCTGCCCCAACAACTAGAAGACGGTGAACTGTTGGAGCCATTATATGTTTGGCTTCGCCTTCTTTAGTTACTGTAGCAATGATAAAGCCAAGCTCCACCAAAGAGGCCCTATATCCTCCATCGAGTTGTGAGCTGAATAGTGATCACAGCATCTCTGCTAGTCTGCTTTCAGATTTCAGTGGCCTATTTTCTTTGTTCGGTTGCTTTAAAACCACGATGTCAGAAGGTGCTGTACTCAGACCGAGACGAGTGAAATGTTACTATCTCTGTTACTTCAGTTGTTTGCTTAGCTGCTAGAGTGCTACCAGGTTGGCTGTTCATCCTTAAGGTCTGAAGTCTGAACCTTACCAGAACAGGTCTCAATTCACGCAAAAATTTCAACTAGTTGAAAAAAAAAGAAAAGGGCCACCAGGCCCACGACTAATTTTTACTCTAGGCGGTCCCAAAACCAATACTTTACGGCCGGCTTTCCACTGGGCCGGATCAAATTGGGTCGTACAAGGGCGGGCCACAGCCGATGCCCAAGGTCCAATTCGTCTGGCCAGAAACCCATCATAGCTGTCACAAGACGGCTGTCAGCTTATCAACCACAGCCGTTATCAGACATACTTACCCATCAAAATAAATTTTCGTCAACTCAATTGTTAGTAACCGTGCGTTGCAGCTGGAGAGTGTCAAAACAATTTCGTTAATCGTTAACTCAATTGATTTCGTAACTGACTTACGTATCAACATCTCTTTGCAAAAAAAAAAAACCGAGAAAGATATGAGTTTTCTTAGCAGAATGTCTCTTGTTTTATTTGCATCTCACCTAGTTACCCTTCCTCACTTTACCATATGATACTAATGTCAACCGGGCATATAAAACTAAACCGGACTAAGTGCACGTCTTATTAAGATAAGATTTAAACATGGCCCAGGAATGTTGAGGTGTCTTGGTGCACGGTTGTCGGCTGGGGTGGGGGGGGGGGGGGGGGGGGAGCTGTGCGACGCCCGAGGGCCCATGGGGCTGGGGGGTCCATGAGTACCCATGTATATTGTAGATGTATTAGCATGGAACTGGTCAGCTTAGCGCTCGCTTCGTATTCACGATGTCTAGGATGTCACGCATGAATTGCGACCTTCAGGATTCGATCGCGAGTTGCGAGTTGCGACTCCGCTTCGCGTGCTGGGGCATGGGCGTGGAGTGGATCTGAGGCCGTTCTGGGCTTCCGCCATGTCTTCGTGATTCTCGATCGACTGATCGTAGGCGGCAGCCATGACTTACTCTGCAAGTGATTTGAATATTTGATTGCAGTAAGGACGTGCAGATCTTCAGTTTATCAGGGATTAGGGATCGGGCTTGACATGCCGGCCGGTACCTCTGTGTAGATTGTTTGATCTAATTTCTAAATTTTTAATTCAATATATTTGACAAATATGAATACATGTCGTTCTATTAGCTTCAATATATTTGACAAATATGAATACATGTCGTCCAGTTAGCTTCTTCACTGTACTATCGTTCTATTAGCTTCTTCATTGTTCTTTCGTTTTTTTATAAACTAAATATATGTTGCAAGTTAACAGTTATCAATAGTAATATTTTTTTAGAAAAAAATATATTAATATCTTAACTTCTGCATCGAATAATACATATGGTTGTTTAGTAGAATTACAAGCAAATTATCAATAATAATATAACTTTCGATTGTCATATTAAAATATTATATTATGGGACCCTTAGTTTCTTCGTTGCCCAAGGGCTCTAAGAATTATTGGGACGGCCCTCGAACCTGGCCGGTGAGGTCGCATGGATTAAAAAACAATGTCGTCGATCTGACCATCTTGTTGACCACGGGTTGTTGAGATTAGCGATGCATGCATGCACGGGCTTCCGCGGATCTCTCGCCGCACGGTGGATCTGGTGGAAGGAAGGCTAGTCGGGGGCCCAAGCGGGCTGCGGCGGCCGCTACGGGCATGGTCGCGGACGTGATTGGCAAGGAGTACACGCGACCAAGGAGTACACACGCGATTCGGCAGACATCGATCGATTTGGCTGTCTCAGCTTATCAACCACAGTCTGAAAGTAATCTAGGAAGCGTTGAACCTCCCATAGGAGGTCACACCTTTGTTATATAGGTGAGAAATAGCCACTCAGGTGGCTTACAAGATAAGTCTAAGTTTGTTAAGATCTTTAGGATATCTACAATCCAACTACTTTATAAGATATACTCTATAATACATGATAACAACAAATTCTAGATCTCAACTAACTCAAACTCGGTTTACAAGTTCTGTTAACATCCTCTCTCAATCTTAACCTGGTATGTCGAGGTTGATGTTGCGCTTCAATTCTTGTAACTTGTAAGCTGCAATCGGTTTGGTGAAATCATCAGCGACTTGATCGTTAGTCCCAATCAATCTAATATCAAGTAACTTTTGTGCCACTCCTTCTCTTACAAAATGATAATCAATCTCTATATGTTTAGTCCGAGCATGAAAGACCGGATTTGAGGAGAGATAGGTAGCCCCAATATTGTCACACCATAATCTGGCTCTTGGTGAGGAATGTATGCCGAGCTCTTTGAGAAGAGATTGAAGCCAAATAATTTCAGCCATTGCATTTGTCATAGCTTTGTATTCTGCTTCACTGCTGGCCTGTTTCCTAGCACTCCATGACACTAGATTTGATCCAAAGAAGATGGCAAATCCTCCTGTGGAGCGTTTATCGTCGACGCACCCAGCCCATTCTGCATCGGTAAAACCACTGACAAGTATTGATGGTGACTTTGCTATTGTAACAGAACTGTCTAAATCATGTGGCCCACAGGCACCTGCCAAAGTTACTAATGACATCTGACAGCCGGACCCGTGTTCCATATGACCTAGACGGGCTCTGTCGGGCTACATAAGCGCCTGTTATCTCCGACAGGATCCCATTGCGAAGCCATTACAGAGTTACAACATTTCATAACAAAATACATCAGAGTAGAATTTGCGGAAGAGTAAATAGTACTTAATATTACAGACCAGTGTTCGAATAAAATTAAGTGCAGTTATTACAGATCAGAAATATAAAAGAGTAGCAGTAGAGTTTGGAACAACAGTACGACAGATAGTTTAATATTAGACGAACCCTGCCCAAGGGTTTAACCTTAGTCTTCTTCACTTTCCTGGACGATGGTGACGCAGCACGGAGCGAGACAAACTTCAGTCTCCTGCTGCCCTCCTGCAACGGGGTTAACAAACCCTGAGTAGATGGGGTACTCCGCAAGACTTACCCGACTAAAAGTGTAAGATTAGACTCAGGAATGCAGGCTGAGGGGAATCAAGGTAAGGCTTTAGCAAGAGTTCAAGAATTTTGCGGAAAAGCATTACTATTCCTAAATTAATATTTTATTTCAATAATACTATTCATCATTATCCATTTCTCCAAGTTCTTTCTCATATATCAGCATTCTTTCATTTGCTTAATCCATTCAAAACAATCCTAGTTCCGAACCACTTTCCGATGTAGGGGTGAGGATCAAGTCTCCATATCCGAGGAGCAACGACGATTCGAATCGATTAATACCCAGCTGGGGATCCCTATCCACACTGCGTATGTAGCACTTAAGCTTGCATACGCCAACCCCGCCTACCACGGCTTTTCATACCCCGGAACCAGTCCTGCGCCACCCGAGAGCACAGTACTCCTCTCGTCTCCAGGCACGACGGCCACGAGGGTACACGCTACTCTCGCCATCTCTCCACTCCCAGTGCGTGGTTGTCGGTTCCAGCAGTAGAGCCACCGGAGTCAGAGGCTTTCCGTAGTATGTGGCTAGTTGCAAAGTCTTGATCACAGCAGGCCTGACAACGAACGGTCCCTAATATTTTTCCGTTAGAAACCATGCATTGGGACTCTAACCCAAGTACACTGGTAACTACCCGGTTTTCACATCCCTTTCCGATGGCGAGGATCGCTGGTACTCTAACCCAACAGATGGTCGACCAAACGGAACAACCCATCCAGGTGGTTAACAATGAACTAGCTAGGCACACTGCCAACCAACAAGGACATAACCAATCCCATAAAATGATTCATTTGTTTCATATTATCACAGTTTTCAAAATAGCATTTTTGCAATTCTATCATTAAGCATGACTAAGCATTTTTCAATACTTTTAAATAAATCCGGGTCTTAGGTATAATATGTGGTCAAGGAAAGGTAATGCATTAATCGGTTATCACTCAACTCCTAATAACCTAATGCAGTAGATTAACTCAAGTGATAAATATTTTTAAATAACAAGGAGGGGCTGAATGCACCGGGGCTTGCCTTGAATTGCGTAGAGTGTCGGATCCGGGTCAGTGCCACAAATATCAAATCCTTGTACAACTTCCTGAGTAGTCTCCTCAGATGGACCCTCAGACTTTATCTCCGGGTTCTCGGTCACTACACGTGTACAATAATAAATGCATGAATGCATGAAATGACAGATGAAATTAAATAACAAATAAACCACATATGTGTATAAGACCCTACCTTAGCTAGACATGAATAATCTAATTCATACTGCCCTAGGTCATAAAGGTGATTGACCTAGAATCTCAATCAATCCGAAAATCACATCAATCAATAATCATTTCATTTCATTTCCTATTACTATTATTAATCATTTAAACCAACATATAATTTAATAAATATTTAACTATTTCAATTTGATGTCAAAATGCACCAACAGATAGATTTTAGTACCAAACAGTGACACCATAAATTTCATGATTTTTGGAACATCACAGAAATTATTAAAAATCATCAAAGTTCCTTTTATCAATTAATGTGCTGATTTTTAGTTAATACAGAAAACACTCAAATCAAGCATTCAATATTTTTCTTAAATTCTACACATCACAGAGAGTATCTAGAAATATTTTCATAATTTATGGTACAGTAGATTAATCCACACAAAAATATTAAAACCTAACACTATTCATTTTAATTAAAAATGAAAAAGCTTTTGTAAAACAACCGGAAAAAGGAAACGGCCATTCGGCCCACCACGGCCCAACAGCGCAGGCCGGCCCAACCGCACGCGCTCGCGCACTCGCCCGCGCGCTCACCCCGGACCGGCCGCTGACAGGAGGGTCCCAGCCGTCAGCCCGCGAGCGCGCGCGCGTTCTCTCTCTCGGCCGCTGACAGGCGGGCCACCCCTGTCAGGGTCATCCCCGACCTCCGGTCGGACGCTCCCGCGCGCGCACGCGAACGGCACGGCGCGGACTTCGCCGCCGGCGACCCCAACGGCAAACCCTAACGACACTACGACTCCCTTAGACCCTAGCCGGCCACTCTACTAGCACATCCTACGCCCTACCGCCTCCGGCGAGCTCGTCGGGATCAATGGCGGCTCGACGGCGGCGGCAAGCCACACGCCGGCGAGCTCAAGCTATAAACGACCGAGATGAATCGTGTTACAGCTTCAGGGGCTCACCACGGTTTGGTCTGGCTAGGAGACTCGTACTACGACGGCACGGGTAGACGAGAACGGCGACGAAGGTTGACGGGGCGGCGCGAGTTCCACGGCGAGGTCCTGTTCCGAGGTACCTAAGGCCCCAAACACGGAACCCGCGGGAATGTGAGTATCACGACACTGAAAGGAGCACAAAACGCAAGCCAAAACGGAGAGGGAGCTCACCGGGACGGGTTAGCCACGCTGATGCCGGCCGTGGCGGTGTTCGGCCGGAGCGGAGGAAGAAAAACGAACGAGCGGCGCACTCCGACCACAAACTACCACCACAAGCGGTCTAGAAGACACGCAAGGAACCTAATCAGACTACTGCACGAGGGGAGAGGTGGAGGTGGTCGGAGCGGCGGCAATTTGGCCGGCGACCGAACGGGAGCGGGTGAGAAGAAGTGGACGCGGCCGTCGCTTTTAAGCCGTCGAAGCTCGGGGATAAGGTCGGGAGGGGTCCCGGGGCCCTCAGGCGGTCGTGGCTTGATGGCGACGGGGCCATGCCCCGGCCGGACGTCACCGGCGTGCGGCGCGGCACGCGCGTGTACGCGCGGCCACGCGGCCGGAACCAGGGTTTTTATTACCGACCGGTAGCCGGTAACCGCCGGCCGGCGGTACCGGTATACCGGTCCGGTTTGACCGGTTACCGGTAGAAACCGGTCGAATTCAAATTTTGAGTTTGAACCCCAGTTCAATCGGTTCCGGACCGGTATACCGACCGGTTTGACCGGTTACCGGCCGGTTTGAGCGGTTTACCGACCGGTTTGGTGGTAACCGGTCGCATTTTCAAATTTCAGATTTATTTTTTTAAAAAAAAATGCTAAAAAAATTTCTAAAAATAGTTCATGATTTATAGAATCCAATGATGTCAAAGTTTTTCAAATTTGAGTGCGTTTAGTATATTTTTCGACCTTCATGATTTAATGGGCCTAACGGGACTTAATGGGCCTTTTTTTTTTACTTTGGGACTTCGAAAAAAATTCTAAATGTAGTCAAATTTGAAAAATTTTGACACCATTGGAATCTATAAATCATGAAGTATTTTTAGGAATTTTTTTACCATTTTTTCCACCGATTTTAAATTTGAAATTTCGGTTTTTTCAAACCGACCGGTACCGGTACCGGCCCGGACCGGTATGACCGGTAACCGGCCGGTTACCGCGGTAACCGGTCGGTAAAAAAAACCCTGGCCGGAACAGGGAGGGGGGCCCCAGTACTGTAGCAGACAGGGGTCAACAGCTATAGATTTGAAATTCCTCCCAAACCGTGCAGCTACAGTAGGTGCTCCCAAAATAAAAGTTGTGCCAAATTTTATGTAGAACATCTTTTCTTTTTACACCATGTTCAAATTCTGCACCAATTTGAATTTATACAAAAGGGGGTAGAATTGGGTTTTGAATTTCAAACTGAATTTTTAATATTACTTTTGATTCTTCTCAACAACTTGAAAATTGGTAAACATGAAAGTTGTCCTACTCAGAGAGCTTGACAACTTCTATTTAGGAAGTTTTTGAAGATTCTTAATATTTTTGAAATTGAAGTTTTAAATGTAAAATTCAATATAGTAATTTGAGTCTAATTTGAATTTTTATAATATAACTTCAAAATCTCCAAAAATAAAAGTTGTTCCATTTTTAAAACTCTACAACTTTTATTAAGACACTTTTCCCATATTCCATATAGATTTTGAATTGAGTTTTCAGGTCAACTTTAGGGTTTAATTTGATTTCTATTTAATTTCATTTTTGATTTTTGATTAAGGACTTAATTACACAATCAATACTTAGCTGAAATCAAATCACTCTAGGCCCTAAGCACAATCATATGCAGATGCTTAAATTTAAATATGATGACATGGCAGATTAATTGAATTGTAATACCAGAGGTATTACAGCTATTCGAAGCCCCAAACTCGTGCTGCTCTTAACATATCTCAAGATGCGCTTTGCTGCTGACCAGTGAGTCGTAGTTGGTGAGTGCAAGTACTGGCAAACTTTGTTGACTGCAAAAGAAATATCCGGTCTTGTCAATGTCAGATATTGCAAAGCACCAACCACGCTTCTTTAGCGTGTAGCATCATCTGCACTGAGTGGTGTTCCTTCATATATAGAAAGTTTTTCTGATATTGACATAGGTGTGCTCATCGATTTACAGTGTTGCATCCCTGTTTTTTTCAATAAATCATTTGCATATTTTCCTTGAGATAAAATAATTCCATCACACACCTTGGAGACTTCAATACCGATGAAATAATGAAGGTCACCCAAATCCTTTAATGCGAAGTCTGATCTGAGGGCTTGGAGGAGAACCTTGGTTCCTTCTGGAGATGAACTTGCCACTATAATATCGTCTACATAGACAAGGACATACATGATCAAGTCACCTTTCTTGTAATAGAAGAGAGAGGTGTCACCTTTCAATGGTTTAAATCCAAGGGCTTGAAGTTTCATACCCAGCCGATGGTACCACGCTCGAAGGTGCTTGCTTGAGACCATAAAGTGCCTTATCAAGCTTACATAGATAGTTGGGATATAATTAACTTATTTTGATACCCAAGAGGTTGCTTCGTATATACTTCTTCCTATAGAACACCATGGAGAAGCGTGTTCTGTACATCCAACTGTCGAAGACTCCAACCATTGGACACAGTAATGGACATAATCAATCTTATTGTTGCTGCCTTGACAACGGGACTGAACGTGTCTTCATAGTCAACTCCATATCGTTGCTTGAATCGCTTAGCTACCTGTCTTGCTTTGTGTCTGTCTATACTTCCATCTGCCTTTCTCTTGACTTTGTAAACCCATTTGCAATCTATGAAATTTCGTCCTTTTACTGGTGGTACGAGATGCCAAGTCTTGTTTTTATGAAGGGCCATGAACTCGGCATCCATTGCATCCTTCCAGTTTTTGTCCTGCAGTGCTTCATCAAGATTATTTGGTTCACCATTAGCAGCCAATAATCCGTACCTCACTGTTGCATCGGTGAATTCCAGCTTGTAGTCGTGTTCTTGGGCGTTGCTGAGACGGGGAATTAGCTTGAGTCAAAACGCTGGGAACAACAGTATCAGTAGGCGAAGCAGGCTCTGGCGCTGGGTGCGGTGTAGGATCAGCAGCAGTCGTAGGCGATGTAGAAGATCCCACTGCTCCCCCATGCTGCTGTGTCGGTGCAGAAACGGCAGGGCGACCGGTGGACAGGAGCGAACGTGATCCAAGGCAGACTCGCCAATCGATTCAGGTGCTGAGGACGTCAGTGTATCAGCCTCGTGTTCAGCGCCGGGAGACAGATGTAGATGATCATTATTTCCTGCATCAAAGTGAGCCGGATTTTCATGCAAACTTGACGATGGATTAGTAGCATGGCACGGCAGAATAATAGCACTGTCAGTGTATGAATCCGCATCTCCTGAACTGGAGGGAACAGTAGAAGTTGGAGTGAGAAGATTATTTTCTGAATGAAAACGGGCACCGGCGTTTGGGTTTAATTGGGAGAAAGGAAAAACATTCTCATCAAAAACAACATCTCGTGAGATGTAGATGCGACCGGTGGAGACATCTAGACACTTGAATCCTTTATGAAGATTGCTATAGCCGAGAAAAACACATTTCTTGGATCAGAAAGAGAGTTTGTGAGTGTTGTAAGGCCTCAAATTTGGCCAACATGCACATCCAAAAACTCTGAGGGCGTTATAATCAGCCTCCATCTTGAACAATCGGTCAAGAGGCGTTTGGAACCCAATAACTCTACTAGGAGTTCGATTAATAAGATAAACAACAGAGAGAAAAGCTTGATCCCAATATTTCAATGGCATAGATGATTGGGCTAAGAGAGATAACCCCACTTCTACGATGTGTCTATGTTTTCTCTTAGCTGCTCCATTCTGTTGATGGGCATGTGGACAAGATACAAGATGGGTGATCCCAACCTTGGATAAAAAGGAATTTAGTTTCTCATACTCTCCTCCCCAATCCGATTGAAATGAAAGAATTTTTCTATTAAATTGTCTCTCGATAAATTGCTGAAACTCATGGAATCGCAGGAATACTTCGGATTTGTGTTTTAGGAGGTAGATCCAAGTGAATTTGTTGAAATCATCGATAAAACTCACATAGTATTTTTTTCGTTCAAACGAATCACAAGCTGCCCCCATACATCTTAAAAGACTAGTTGTAAAGGAAAACTAGACTGACTTGACGACTTTGAATATGGTAAATGATGGCTCTTGGCCATTTGACAAGAATCACAAACTGAACTTATGCTAGACTCTGAGGAACATGGCAATCTGTTCCTTTTAACGACATGTTGGACTACTTGAAATGAGGGATGACCTAAACGGTGATGCCACCGTTCTATAGAGGAATGAACACCACTTGACGATGAGCTGAGGGCTTGCTTATTCCTGAGGGCACCAGTTGGTAGAGGATAAAGGCCACCTCTACACTTTCCTTCCAGAAGGGTTTTCTTCGTTGTTTTGTCCTTGATGAAAAATGAATTTGGATAAAACTCAAAATAAGCATTGTTATCTGAGGCTAGTTTATGGACAGAAACAAGATTCTTTGTAGTACTAGGAACATGGAGGACATTATTGAGGAACAGATTTTGTTCAGGAGTATGACAGATAGTACGACCAACATATGCTATATTCATAACTGAGCCGCTGGCCGTATGGATCTGTTCACCTCCTGTGTAGCGATCACAAATCATCAGCTTGTCGAGCTCACCAGTAATATGGTCGGTGGCTCGGGTATCAGTGTACTAGTTGGAGTCTCCCCATAGCCACCATGGCTGGCAGTGTTGACGCTCTTGTTGTCTTCTGGAGGAACGAAGTCTTCTTCAAAGCGTTGCCAGCAGTCGATCACGTTGTGGCCCTCCTTCTTTCATAGCTGGCACTTGATCTTTGCCTTGCTGGAGCTGAAGATTTCGCGCCTGCGGCTGCGGGAGTTGTTGTTGCTGCGGCCATGATTGCTACGGCCACAGTTTCCACCACGACCGCCACCATGACCATGAGCAGCAATGTTTGCAGATGAAGATGAGCCACTACGGTTTCCAAGCAGATCCAGCCACTGCTCCAAAGACTGGAGTTGCGCAGAGAGTTCGGTGACGGAGATTGGCTCGGAGCGAGCCAAAACCGACGTGACGACAGGGAACGTAGGAGATGAGCTCTTCATCATCGATGGGTTTACCCACCGAGGCCATCTCATCAACGAGAGATTTCATCTTGCCGATGTACTCTTCAACGGGCATGGATCCCTCCTTGGTAGTCGCCAACGCAATCCGCGTATTCACGGAACGTGCTCTACTCTGCGACGTGTACAGCTCCTCCAGCGTCGACCACAACTCTGCAGAGGTGTTGCAGGTTGAGACTGGTTTGAGGACCTCGCGTGTAAGCAAGGCGACGAGGCAGCTGAAGACCTGCTGGTCAAGCGCCAGCCAGGTTTCATATGCTGGGTTCGGCATCTTCTTCCCATCAATGTCGGCGATCTCCTTCTCTAGAGCCTTGATGGTGCCGTCGATGTAACCCACCAGGCATGCTCCACGGATGGCCGGAAGCACCTGCAGCTTCCAGAGAGCATAGTTGGATCTGGTAAGCTTTTCGGTGACGGGGTGGCCGAAGGATGATGGGAGAACGGCGGCAGCGGCGTCAGAGGACGATATGTTGGATGAGATAAGAGGTTGGCTCTGATTACCATGAAAGTAATCTAGGAAGCGTTGAACCTCCCGTTGGAGGCCGCACCTTTGTTATATAGGTGAGAAATAGTCTCTCATGTGGCTTACAAGATAAGTCCGAGTTTGTTAAGATCTTTAGGATATGTACAGTCCAACTACTTTACAAAATATACTCTACAATACATGATAACAACAAATCCTAGATCTCAACTAACTCGGACTCGGTTTACAAGTTCTGTTAACACAGTCAACATTATCCCAGACATACCCACTTAGAGCTTTTTCACGAACAGGTCATTACCCGTATTTCACTAAGGCCCCGTTTGAATCCTTAAAATTGAATTCATTTTAAGAATCATAATTTATACATATACTAATAAACTTAATATGGTTGTGTATAGATTATATTTATATATTATTGTTGGCTATACGAGAGAGATATTTATATGTTGTATTTTTATCGTGTGGGAGCAAGTTAAAGAGCGTGCTATAAATTACAAAGTGGAAATATACCATGGTGATTTATAAGAATCAAATTCCACCTCTCACCCTATGAATTTGATGTAGATTAATATGTAAACTTTAAAAAATACTGGAATATCACATTCTAAGTGAAATAATTTAAGTTATTAATTAGATTTCAATTCCTCTAATTTCAAGGATCCAAACAGGCCCTAAGACGATAGGAAAATTCAAAGTTACACGACATCTATTGATTCCGGTTGTTCCACGCCCGCAGGGAAAATGCTAGCGTCCAGGACCAATCAAGAACGTCGACAAGCTAGAACCTAGCAACTAGACGTCTAGAACACATACACAGGATTATACGGCAATAGAATTGCGACCGTGGGTACAATAAGGCAGCGCGCTGGAATATGTGGACTTCAATAAGACACTTCAATATGTGCACTTGTATCCTTTCTCCTGCTTTATCTGAAAGCCTGAAACTTCACAATGGCGCTCATGCCATGCAACCATATCTAATCTACCAGAGCCTTATGAGAATGCACATCTTCATACGAGAAGATCAAGCCACAGAAACGCACGAGAAACACTGTTCGGCTGGCTGGTCCAGACAGCCATTCAGCAGTGTTTTTCTCTCAGAACAATTAGCCGGCCAGCCATACCGTATCAGCTAGCCGAACAGAACGTGTGGACAGAGGCCGCACCTAGTTTCACAGTCACTACAACATAAACAGATCTTCCTTCTACTGAACTCAACAACAGCACCTGCCGTGGCCTGAAACAAAATATGTGGACTGAGGCTACCCGAGCACTGAACTGGACAGAGATCATCCTAGCTTATGACACCGTTTGCCTAGCTAGGAACATCTATCACAAACGCCACATGCTGTTCTAGTTGCCTCCCTACTGCATCAACCGGCTACCTAACACGGCTGACAGGACACAAAAGTTCACTCCTGGAACCTCCAGCTTCAGTTCAGAAACTAGACATGTACATGTGCATTCTCCAGGAGGATATATACAATACACTAATACAGTACAGAAAATACATAAGAACTTATCCTGCCAGAACAAACCGGTTGTCAACCTTCTTGATGACATGAACTCTCATAGTAACCCTCCTTTTGCCTTTCATGAGCTCGAAGATGCAGATGTCACCCTCACAAAGCTTGTTTTCGCGCACAAACTTGGATAAATGGTAGCCTCTGAGGCATCGGGTGACTCTTGTGTGATAGTAGTTGACATACCACTTGGCTTTCCTGTTTGGCCTACGAAGTATGATCTCATGGGATTTCTCCTCGAGATGATCAGCAGCAAATTGGTTGGGGATGGTCTGCACAAAGCTTCGGTTACGTCAGTACTGACCGATACAGGGTAAGATCAACAAAATTAACATGGTTGCATGCACAAAATTACTGTGATAGGTATTATTGCTATACTGGAGCTGAATGACAACTAGACAAGGCATAGCAACTAATTTTGAGCTTCAGTAGCCTCAAACAGAATTTCACAACTTAGAGGAGGAAAAGAACATTTTCATTAGTGTGGGGCAGATTCGGTCCTTACTTTAATTACACTAGATGTGCTAAACTCCTTTCTCATTCTTATCAAGTATCATGAAACAAAAATGCTGGACTACAAGAGAACCTTCTACATGCCTAAGTAACGATATAAAATGGTTTGCACTTATTGATTAATCTCACCAGAGAGTTGCTCCTAGTGCGAACATTGGTCGTCTGCAGGACAGTAATAAACGCAGGATTGTCTGGTTGCATCGAGGCCAAACTGATTATTTTCCTTTTTTCGTCACTGTTCAGTCGATTTGAAATCCTCGAGTAGTAGTACTTGGAGTCAGTGTTTTCCTCGTCACTATCACTATCCTCTTCACTGATTCCATGTTGATTGACATCGAAGTCACTAGTACTGTTTGGAGATTCAAGTTGTTTCCCTATGACATTAAGAAAATGCACGTCATGTAGAGCAGATTATAAACTACAATTTATCAATAAAAGCACACTACTTATAATGCATAGTTTTTGTGTATTAATGCTAGCAGACCAATGCCACGAGAGAGGAATATATTAAGACATCTCTAGTTACTCAATATTAATAAACATGCTGGCTAGTATTTCACTACAAGCATGTACAATTGTACATCTTCTCCTTGCTTGTCTTACTCTTGCAAATAGATTTCTTCGAAGTAGAAGCATTGTGAGGGGATTCAACCAGCTGATGCGGCAGTGTAGTAGTATCCTCAGAATCACTTTGGGAGTAACACTCAGCTTCCTTGCCCGTCATATCATTGAAATGCCTCCACATATTAGGACCAAATCTGTTCCCAAGAAGAGAAGACACTTTCTCACAACCATTTCCTTCAAAGATGAAGACCTCAAAGGAATATCTATCTTTGCATGTGAAGAGGAGGAGGTCATTCTCCTTCAGTTCTTGAGCCCTGACAAAATCCTCCCATCCAGACACGAAGGATAGCTCATCTGCATTCTTGGTTACACCAACATGCCATATTTCACCACTGGGTGTTTTCATGTCAACACCTTCGGCGATCTGCCCATTGAATTTCTTCACAAACTCCTCTGGTATGCTCTACAGTGGAAATAGAAATAGATGGTTGGCTTCAGAAGGATGATATTATAATAGCTAAGACAAAACAGTTCTTCATATTCACTGGTCAACCGATAACTGTTATCATGTTCGTTCAAAAATAAACTGTTATCTTGAAACTAGCTGAAATACATTAACACAAATATAATTGTTCCTAAGAATTCACATAAAAGTACTAGAAAAAATTATGTGTATATTTTACCCTTTCATCCCTTTAGGAAACAAATTACAACTTCATCAATCAAGGGCTAGAACAACTCTACATGATGCACAACTTCTTCATTATGTTCTATTGTCATTTCACACATCAGGTTTACTTTTTCTTTTGGCAGTAATTATCACACATCAGTCTTTACTATTGCCTTTCTGTCACAGTATATGCTACTAAAATCATTAAGAGAAAACATGAAACTGAAGTGAAGTACTTGTGCGTAAAATGGAAAATGCACTGATGTTGCTTTCACATGGAAAAACCAAAATATTTTTGTGATCATTGGTGGCAAACTGTGGTTCTTCTTGTGACACAGCAGGCATTAACTTGACAGAGTAGTCTACTGCAGACACTTATCTCTACTATACAAAATATAAAAAGAATATTTGACTTGAATATCCACAAATTTAGTATTTATTGTCACGGTCACATGGATGTGGTTGACGACTGCAGAAACTTACGATGCGATGAGCAAAATCTCCTGTCATGAGCTTGAAGAAGCGGATCTTGCTCACATCCATGTGCTCCCAGTAGTAGTGGTCCTGCCACTTCCTGCAGCTCTCACACCCCTTTTCAACCATCTGTCAGAATGCAATCTCACAACACTTTCACAGGGTCACAGCACAAAAAAAGTTTTACAGGATCAAATGAGAGAGAGAGAGAGAGAGAGATTGAGATTTACTGGATCTTGACTGTGCTCTCTTGTTAGTTTGCTGTGAGTCTGAGCTTCCGAGGTCAAGCTGCCTCCCCTCGCCGATGTTAACGAGAGAGGCGTCCTTGATGAAGGCGACCGGAGTAGTTACAAGCTTTTACAGCACCATGCTCAGCAGATACTACTGGACCAGGTGTTCGTAGACCTCGGTCACTGTGATATGGGCTCACCGTGCCAAAATGATCAGGGCTGTTTATCTCATATAGGAGAAGCAGTAAAAGCAGGCAGTACTATACGAGTATAAGTAGAGCTAAACGGTGAACATGATTTTAAGCGCGTACTATACGAGTATTTGATCTGCTCCAGAATGAGCTAGCCTCTCGGTGTAGAAAAAGTACTCCCTCCATCATAAATTCTAAATCGTAAGTTATTCCAAAAATCTTAGAGAGTCAAATAATTTCAATTTTAACTAAATTTATATAATAAAATAATAATGTTTATAATATCAACTAAATATCATTAGATTCTTCATCAAATATATTTCTAAGTACACTTATTTGGTGTTATAAATTTTTGTATTTTTCTCTATAATTTTGATCAAACTTGAGATGTTTTGACTCTCCAATATTATTAAAATGACTTACAATTTAAAATGGATAGAGCAGAAAACAAAACACTGAAACGCGTAGAAAGAATTTAGACCACGTAAAAAACAGAATGTGATGCCCACCTTAAAAATCATCCCAAGACCCACAATATACCGCATAGAAAAATTGATTGAACATTGGCTTAGGTTAAATATGCGACTAAAAGGATCAAAATTTCGTATAAAGGGGCTGGATAGACGTTTTTGAAAAATACAAAACATGCAATACAGATCGGGACCATAAATGATCCGATCAAGTAGAAATCACAATTCCACAAAGATTATGCATGTTTGAGTGATTCTACTTATTACCAAGGGTTGGTAGATAACTAGTGAGTTGATTCCTCCCAAAACCTACAACCAAAAACACACGAACAAATAGACCGAGGCAAATTACTATAATGGAAATATGAACAACAAGAACATAAGAACAAGTAGAGGATACACACCTGATTTGTTTACCAAAATTTGGATTCACCTCCATGAATCCTATGTCTTCGTTGAGGATTTTCCAAGGGAGCGA
Organism: Eremochloa ophiuroides; assembly: GCA_038502445.1. Lineage (NCBI taxonomy): Eukaryota > Viridiplantae > Streptophyta > Magnoliopsida > Poales > Poaceae > Eremochloa > Eremochloa ophiuroides. Next base: position 64,481,783 of record JAHLJS010000003.1, on the reverse strand, counting down.
GTTTCTTTCAACCATTTTCCTCAATTCACTAACTTGATCTCTTCCCTTATGAGGTGAGATTGAGGCCTTCACAAACTTCCTGTGGCTCACCACAAGCACAGGATTTCATCGGGCGAGTCCTAGCCATCTAGGAGGCTTCACCTCCAAGAGTAACAAACGCTTCATCGAATGCTTGACAAGAATCACAAGTGTTCAAGGGTGGGGGTTTGCTTTCTCTTGTTGCTCTTACTCTAATTCACCCAATCTCCCAATCCAATTCTCTAAATCCCACAAGAACCAATCAATCCTCACAAAAAGGGAGGGGAGAATTTCTTTGGCCTACATGAGTTTGTTCTTCGTGGTGGAGGAGCTCTGTGGAGTGAGGGTGAATAAGGGGTATAAATAACCAATCCCCAAAAGATAGTTTTTATGCCCAAATTTTATATAGGACCAAGAATTTTGATCCCCAACTAGAATTTTCGACCGTGGAAACTTTGAACAGATCTAGCAGAGAAAACACGCAAAAAAGGCCCCATAATGTACCTCGACCGGAAATTCTGGTTAAATACCTCTCCAACTTACCAGAGCACCCCACATAAAAAAATTGACGATCTTGGACTTTTCGAAAATCTGATTTAGAGGACTATTCATCTCAACAAAAAACAAGCTCCAAGATCACCATGTGCAAATGTTATGGCAAGTGTTTCTCTCAAGTTAACACTTATTTTTAGTTAGTTTGAGCATCGAGACTTGTCAACACACTCAATATTTCATCCTCTTAAATCTACCTCAACCTCCTGAGATACATCAGTATTCATATGCCTTTGTTCATATATTTCTGTATCAAGAGATGCAACCAACTTAGTGTTAATCCTTTGAGCAAATCCAGCTTGAGCATGTGACTTGAACTATGCATTTTCAACCATACGAGTTCACTTTATGGCATCAATTCATTTCTAAAAGTAGACAATAATTTGATCCTCCTCACAATGCGACTTCCCGTAGCTTGATTAGTGCCAAGACTCAATGCAAATACTCTCTTTTCCACCATAGTTGTGGTCCATCGTCACTTGCCCTTCACCCTTGTTTGGTCTCTCAAAGCCCTTTTCCTTGCTAGCTTCACCCTTTCAAGCCATCCCAAGACACATGGTGATTTGAACTAACAATGATCATACATTAAAATCCTTCTCATGAAATCCATCTTCATCTTCATTGATTTCCAAGCAAGTTCTCAAAGTGATACCATTCTATATGCATAACCTTATGTCTCATTTACCTTTGACAATTGTGCTTACCCTCACATGATGCAATGATATTTCATAACATATAAACCATATTCATTTCTATTTTCTGAGTGTGTGAAATGTACTCAAATCCCTATTTAACATTTAGAAAACTAGTTCTAACCATGCAATGTTATCGTAAACGTTAAACGGTAAACAATCGGTCACCTTCTATTTAGTGTTTAGACCATTTAAATTGTGTTTAAACAGAGTTAAATGGTCTAAACGGTTTTGTAAAATAGCAATAAAATATGCATATTTGTGTATGTAAAAATTAAATATTTTACCAAATAATCTTCTTGCAAGAAATCTAAATCCCACAACGCTTCATATAATTACAATATTAGTTAGTTTCGTGTTAATTGTGATAGTCGTAGTCCTCTAATTGACTAAATTATGGATTAAATGGTTGCTTAGATTATTTAATCATGTTTAATGCGATTTTGTCTAGACCATTTAGATGGGATTAAACGGTTCGAACTGGTTTAAACGGTCCAACCGTTTAATTCACCGTTTAAGGCTTAAACGACACGGGTGGCTTATGTTTACCATTTAAATGGGTGTTTAAACGGATTAAATGGCCGTTTAGGCGAACAGAGAACCATGTTGTCATTTAATCCAACAAAGCCCACCAAAGGGCCGGATGTATTTAGAGCGATCGGTGTCATATTATTGTGAAGTTGAGAAATATTTTTTTTTGAAAGGGGAAGTTAAGAAATGTGGAAGATGCATGCTCATGCGCCCCAAGTTGTCTCGTGACGTGTATGATATTTGCGCGTGTTCAGCCAGACTAGTTTTGCTGCTCCAAACAGACCACACCAATGGAAGAAAGAAGAAGGATGAGACTATCCACGAGTAGATCTACAGTTGTGCCTGGATATTTCTAGGCATGCCCAACAATTTTAGAGAAACAATTAGTAGATTGTAGGTATATAAACATATCTCATATATATATATATATATATATATAGGTAAGTTTCAAAATTGTAATCTATTCAACCAAAGCAACTCAATCTGCATATTTTCCTATGGAAAAAGTACACCTTTTCTCTCTCAACTTTTGCGAGAGTCTGCTTTTCCTCCCTTAACCATAAAACCAGATAAAACACCTCCCTCAACTTTTGAAACTGTGCATTTTACCTCCCTAATCCGATTATAAGCCATTTTGAAGGTTGTTTTGTCTTTTTCTTTTTTATTTATTTTGGCTAAATCTATGAAAATTCATAGTAAATCATAAAAATGAAAAATCAAATTTTGTTAGACTTCACATGAGTAAATCTACAAGTGAACATATAATATGGTATGCTTTATACAAATTTTCTCCTGTAGATTTAGATCTGTACTTTTCTATAACTAATTAGAGTAATTCATAATAACAGTTTTTATGGTTTAATTGTGGTGTGGTGACCTAATTATTGTATACTTGAATTGTAGTAAAAAATTCATACCCATTGGATCATGTATAACTTATTTATATATTTCTTTAGAGTTTATGCTTGTTAAATCCAAATAAATCTATAACTAATTTAGATTTAGTTATAGATTTACTTAAATTTAGTTATAACTAATTTAGATTAACCAACATACATCCTAAACAAATCTATAAGTAAATCCAAAATTAATTATAGATTTAATTATATCTAATTTTAGATTTAGCTATAGATTTATTTAGATTTAACAAACATAAACCGTAAAAAAAACTATAAATAAGTTATATATGATCCAATGAGTAAGAAATTTTTATTACAGTTCAAGCATACAATAATTAGGCTACCATAAAAATTTCACCATAATTGAAACATAAAAACTGTAATTATGAATTATTCTAATTAATTACAGAAAAGCATAGATCTAAATCAACAGAAAAACTTTGTACTAAAACATACCATATTATATGTCCACTTGTAGATTTACTCATGTAAAGTCCAATAAAATTTGATTTTTCATTTTATGATTTTTTTTATTTACTATGATTTTTTCAAAGATTTAGCCGAAATAAAAAAAAAAAACAAAACCGCCTTCAAAACTACTTATAATTGGATCAGGGAGGTATAATGCACAGTTTTAAAAGTTGAGGAGGGTGATTTACCTGGTTCTGTGGTTCAGAGAGAAAAACATAACTTTCGCAAAAGTTAAGAGAGTAAAAGTAGACCCTTTTCCTTTTCCTATCGCACTCAGCTTTCCCCGCCGGCCCACCATGGCACCATCCACACCTGATGGCCTAGGTTAATCCCTTCCCAAGCTGGCCCGCCCTCTTCTGGGCTCTGGAGGTGACTCAAAGATGAACGATGAGAGTCGGCGTCCGTCCAGTAGCACTCGCCGGTGCTGCTCGGCCTCGGCTATCGTCCATACAACTCAATTCGACTTCTCACTCAATCAAATTCATATGTAAACCTTAAATCCCCATTTGGTCTTTGCTCAGCTTGGTATCTAAGATGCTTTTGTTTTTGTGTAGGCAATAGCAATTCTTTAATTAAAAAATGAAGAGGAAAATGAGTGATATCTATGAGAGGGCTGCAAAGACAGGGTAGATTTCACTTCCAAATCAAGACCACACCTGATTAGTATTTTTGAACTACTTATTTTCTTTAGATGGGCATACCCAACTTTTCAAATCATGGGTTCATCACTGAGAGTGAGAAATGACCATAAATAGTGGGGGGAGCTGAGGAAAGGCAAAAGAGTGGTCAGGAGTAAAGAACGACAGATCGAATGATGGAGATTTTGGAAGGAAACGATAAATGGGATATGACGTACAAAATGAAAAATCAAAACATGTCGCACTGTATTTGTATGTGACGATTGCATATAGGATTGACCAGACAGATTAGGTTAGATGGGAGCTAAGTTCTAAAAATTACAGTAATTTAAAAACAAAAAAAATTCTCTTCCCTAAAATGATATTTAAAAAAAGACTAAATATACAATTCACCAAATATTTAGAATTTAAAAATGTTAAGTTCTCAAAATAAGTACAGTTACTCACAATATAAGCACATAAAATATAAAAAATATCCATCATCCTGGATCATCATTACGAGCGAGAAACCAATATAATTTAAAAGTACAATTAACTAAATAAATATGAACGTTAAATATAAGAGAGTAAAAAAAGCTAAACAATTGTGTTAGCCTTGAAGCTCATTAAAGAAAAAAAATGAAAGGCTAAACTTGAGTTATAGAAGAAAAGGTTTAAGCTAAGAAATATTTCTTTGATAGCTACATAAAATTTCTGCAATAGGATATAGAGAAAGGCAGACACAATAAGAAAAAGGAAAATACTTATTACCAAAGCAAAAAATCTACATATATATTATGAGAAGAAACTAGTGCCCGCGCTATTTATGCTGGCATCAGGCTATATCTTGCTAGTTTCGTAACATAATTTTTTTTTTTTGCTCGCAGTATATAGAATAAAAATGGATAAAATAAAAGGGTAAAAGATAGAAAAATAAAACGGAAAAAAAGAAAGTGGGAAATAAAATCCGATAGAGAAAACAAATAAAAAATGAGAGGCTGAAGAAAAGGGTAGAAGAACCACGAGGCCCGTAGTGTGTCCATCATGAGGAGCATCAGACACTGTGACACATGTACTCGGTACCGCTCATAATGTGTGATGAGGAGCATCACTATCAGACTACCAGCTCAGCACTTCCCTGTGCAATAAAGTTACTCCTCCTCCTCCCATATCTCAGTTTTTAAGATATATAAACTAATTGTAACTTTGAGTATTTTTTAAAAACAATATTATCATTTATATCTTCAAATAGATTTTGTATGAAAATTTATGATATATGATTAATGTAATTATATTTCTTTAGTATATCATAAATACTAGTATTTTTTTCTATATGTTTTTTTAAAGTTGAGATTTTGTGACTTTATTAAAACGGGAGCAGCAGAATACAATTCTCTGAAAAAAACAGAAGAAACTGCCAGTCGTTATTTATGTCATACGTCATATTGATGACGCGTACACTAGCGTTCAGAAGCATAATTATCACTTGGAGGACTCTCGCGTTCAGAAGCATAATTAACTCTAGCGTTCAGAAGCAGTAATTATCACTTGGAGGACTCTAGCGGGAGCTCGCCAGGACCGCCAGGACTTGCCAGTGTTGACGCGTCGTCGCCTCCTCCACGTCCAGCCATGGAGAAGAAGACTCTGGTCCTGTACCCGGGCCTCGGCGTCGGCCACCTCTCGCCGATGCTCGAGCTATCCAAGCTGCTCCTCCGCCACGGCGGCGGCGCCGCGCTCGACGTCGTCGTCGTGCTCGTGCAGTCTCCGTTCGGGGACCCCGGATTCGACGACACGGTGGCGCGCGCCAAGGCCGCCAACACGTCCGTCGCCTTCCACGTCCTCCCCTCACCCCCGCCGGCCTCCGACTCCGGCGGCGAGCAGCAGCGGCAGCAGCCGGCCCACGACCACCTCGCCCGGATGTTCGCCTTCCTCCGCGCCACCAACGCGCCGCTCCGCGACTTCCTCCGCTCCGTCCGCCGCTGCTGCGCGCTCGTGCTCGACATGTTCTGCGCGCACGCGCTCGACGTCGCGGCGGAGCTGGCCGTGCCGGCCTACTTCCTCTCCCCGTCGGGCGCGTGCAGCCTCGCCGTCTTCCTCGCGCTCCCCGGCATGCGGGCAAGCCTGCGGGGAGGATTCGGGGCGCTGGGCGACGCCGTCCTGCCGTTCGCGGGCGTGCCTCCGCTCAAGGCCTCGGAGCTGCCGCAGCTGCTCCGCGACGACGGCGGCGCCGCGTGCGAGGCCACCCTCGGCCTGGCTTCCCGGGTGCCGGAGGCCCGCGGGATCCTGGTGAACTCCTTCGAGTCGCTGGAGCCGCGCGCCGTGCGCGCGCTCAGGGACGGCCTGTGCGTCCCCGGCCGCGCCACGCCGCCGGTCTACTGCGTCGGGCCGCTGGTCTCGCCCGGCGGCGGCAAGGACCACGGCGGCGGCTGCCTCCGGTGGATGGACGCGCAGCCGGACCGCAGCGTCGTGTTCCTCTGCTTCGGGAGCATGGGCGCGCTCCCAGAGACCCAGCTCGCGGAGATCGCCGTCGGGCTGGAGAGGTCCGGGCAGAGGTTCCTCTGGGTCGTGCGGCGCCCACGCGGCCCCGGAGATCCTGCCGGCGGCGACCTCGACGCGATCCTCCCGGCCGGGTTCCTGGAGCGGACCAGGGACAGAGGCCTCGTCGTCGAGAACTGGGCGCCGCAGGTGGACGTGCTGCGGCACCGCGCGGCTGGCGCTTTCGTGACGCACTGCGGCTGGAACTCCACGCTGGAGGGCGTCACGGCGGGGCTGCCGCTGCTGTGCTGGCCGCTGTACGCGGAGCAGGGGCTCAACAAGGTGTTCATCGTGGAGGAGATGCGGCTCGGAGTGGAGGTGAGGAAGAGCCGCGTCGGGGACGGCGACAGGGACGACGAGGTGGTGAAGGCCGAGGAGGTGGAGGCGAAGGTGAGGTGGGTGATGGAGGACTCCGACGGTGCGCGGGCGCTCAGGGCGCGCGCGGCGGCGGCGGCGGACAGAGCAGCCGAGGCGCTGGCGGAAGGGGGCCCGTCGCATGCGGCAGTCCTCGGATTCCTCAAGGATTTGGAGGCCAGTGAAACAAGACTGCATATCTGAATTTTGTTTTTTTTTCCATGATGTTTTTTTGTTTGTAACTAGTAGAAACTTATAATAAATTAGAGCTCAGCAAGACTATCCGCGTGGATTCGCCGAATGATATTTCCATATCTGGCGTTTTTTACCCTCTGTCACCGCGACGGGTTTAGGCCCTATAAAATTTGTGTCAAATTCCTGCGTTTGCAGGATTGCACGAGGGCGGCGCCTTAAGGCTAACCGCACCGCGGTAGTCTGCAAAAGACAGGTAAAAGGAGTGGACCCCACCTGACAGTGCAAATACAGGTTGAGGAGCCGCGGCGCGTGAACCTCTATCTGTTCCGCAAAACAACGAACAAGTAAAAAAAAACACGACGGAAAAAAACACCCGAGACAGGTAGAGCGACGGCGGGGGCGAGCGCAGCGGCGACAGATCCGGCGGGGCGAGCGCGGCGGCGGACCAAGCACCGCTCCGGCCATGGCGGGGGCGCCGCCGCGGCGGATTCGGCCGTGCCGTGGGCGAGGGCAGCGGCGGACGACCTCGCCGGCCATGGAGCTCGTCCGCGGGGCTCCCTTCTCCTTCCTCCCTCCAGCACCGATGCGACCTCCCTTCTTCCTCCGGCGGGGCAAGCGCGGCGGCGCGGCCTCCCTCCGGCCGGCGGCGGCCTCTCCACCTCCTTTCCCCTTGGTCCGGCCATGGCTGGGGCGCGCGATGACGGCCGAGCTGCGCGGCGGCAGCAGCGGCGGACGGCGCTGTGGGGCCCGCGTGGACAGGGCAGCGTTCGGGTGCTGCTACTCCAGCTTTGGCGTTCCCCTGTAGCGATCGCAACCGTAGCGTAGGAAATAGCGTTGAGCGGTGCGGCGGTTCCAACCTCTAATATGGCATACAGATCATTTTACCGTCGCGCGGTGCAGACAGCCTAACGTGACTCCTTCTGCTGCGCTACTTTTTCAAAAGTACTACAAAAGAGTCTGTCCTAAATAAATTATCTGTCCTAAATAAATTGTCTTTCCAACACATGTCTTTTCTCTAATAAGACACCACCTAACTTTCGGCCCGAAAGTTACATGGTGCCTTGGTGCCATACAGGAGGAAAGGCACCGAATTTGAGTCTCATCGCCTTGCCGTCTCCGCCATCTGTCGCCTCGACTTCACCTCCGCCCTCCGGTGAACATGGACACGGTACCCATCTCCAACCACACCATACCGCGTCCTCGGTCCACCTCCTCTCTCCTGTCCATGGCATGCACATCCTTGCCCTATGGCCTAGGCCCCGTCGGCAACCGGGCGTGTGGACACACCGATTGGCCCCCGCTCATGGTTGTGTCCACAGATCTACCATGTTCGTGCTTCGTGCCCTTCATTTTCCTGCGTTCGCTCGGCAGGTCGTACCCCTACCTTCTCGCCTTCACCGGTTCCGCTTGGGCAGTGGCGGAACCAGAGCTTTTAATTAAGGGGACCGAACGATACTACAATACATTATAAACATAAAAATATATGGCCTTCTGATGTTTCCTTTTTTTCCCGTTTCCTTCAATCCTGCCCTACCCATGGGTTCGTGTATCTGGCCTGCCTAGTTTGCACCCATCCATTTCTGTTACGGGCTCTAATCAGCGTTGTTTGCGCGGTGGTCACGAGTTGCCTACAAGTTGCGTCCATGTTTTCCTGTGCTTTGTGTTTCGTGGGGATGGGATTCTTGGTTCCTGTTTTCATGATTCATTTCATGAGCCTTTTGTCCTTTGAGTTGGCAGTGCTCGGGTTCGGCGTGTAGGCAGAGGAAGCGATGGGGATTGGGGCCTGTAGGAGCGCCGCTCGAGTTTGGCCCGTGGACAAATTCACACTGCTTGCCGTCGTCACCTGCTCAAGATGGGGTCATGAGCGAGACGACGACAAGATGTGTTTCAGATGATTGCCTTCCTCATCCAACCAAAATTTGCAGGTCTTTGCTTTCTCATGTGCATAGCAAGACTCAACTGATGTTACGGGTACAAACATTCAGCTTTCGATTTATAACTGATGTTGCACTCTATTATTTTACATTTTTTATGTATGCTAATGATATTTGTATTTTTATTGTTTCGTGCTTCCAGTTGAGGATGCAAGCTATGTAGGGTTGACATTGGTGACATTGGGTATCTTGCTTTGCTCTGTCAGCTGCTTGCAGTCTCATTCCACAAATTTGTGAGGTGGTAGTATTTTCTTAATTCGAACGATTCCTTATTAACATTGGTTCATTGAATTTAGAGGTCCAGTATCCGATTAGCCATATAATATATATACATTTTTTTTTCATGATTATGCCAGTTAGATGCTATTCCATGCTTGTGCTATTTGGCTATTGTTCCATGCTTATGGTACATACTGATGCCACTGAAACTGTTTCCTTAAACCAAATCTTCTTCTTTGTTAGCAAATATTAGCTATGCCACTGTGTAGCTTGATGAGATTTGCGGGCTTCAAACTGTTATGCAGGCAGGTAATTAGCATTGTTTTTTCCTACTGCTGCCATCCTTATCGAATATTCTACGGCGTAGTCTATTTGCCATGTTCCAAATTTCAAATATTTCAAGATTCCTTTATGATTCTGGCCAATCAGGTTATCGCTGTAATAGTGGCATACATGTAAAGAAAGCTTTTGCCTAATGGTTTCTCATATTTTTAGAATATATATCTGACATGTACAAACTTAATTAAAAGATCTTTCATGTTTCTTTTTAGCAGTCTTTGTTGTCACAACATGCCATTTAGTCATCTGATGTTTTGGTCAGGCTACAACATGCTCAAATGTGCAGCCCTCAGCTTGCAATTGATATCTTGATACCACAAATTAGATAAATCTACTAACTAGCATGATCAAATGTGCAGTCTTGCCTATGCTTTCTATAAAGACCTTTAAGTTTGGTTAAAAACACTGTGGATGAGCAGGAACGGGTCCTTTCCAGGCACCGTTCACTGTTCATCTACAGTACTATCCGTTATTGTTCATTTCAGTCAGCACTGCACATCCAACCCGTTAGCGCACTGTTCACCCAACCCGTTACTATTTGTTCTACCCGTTAATGTACTGCTCATCCAACCCGTTGCAGTTCACCTAAACCCATTGTGTACATCCCAATTTTTTTTCCGCCAACCGATTCCCTCTCTTTTCTCCTTCCCTCGCGGAGCGTGGGATTATGCTCTTGTTTATTTTATATTTGTTGGCTTAGAATTAAGAAGCACTGAGCATGACAGATCCACATATATACATTTATACTCCCTTTCTGTTTATATAGGTGCATGCCTGTGATTGTTTTCATGGCACAGGATACCTGCTACTCTTTTGCTTTCATGCCTATAGTAATATCCTACAGGCTCAGAGCACTTGCTATTCTTTTTGCAGTCAAGTTTTGAACAACTGAGTTATGTCTCTGGAATTAATCTCTAGGTGAGCAGGTGGTTCAGTTGGCACTGTGACATGCAGTCTTCCGGCGCCTCCTATTATATAAGAGTGCGTTTGGTTGGTGGGATGAGGTGAGATGGGAATGTGATGGTCCTATTTTTGACTTGTTTGGTTGGGGGGCAGCCTGGGATGGGATGACCCCTGAGGGGAATTCCCCTCAGATCCACGCCCTTGCCCCTGCCCCTGCAAATCGGGCGGACGGGGTGCGACGAGGTGGGATGGCGAGCGCAAGCGCGTCTTCTCTGACGAGCAGACGCGGAGCGAGAGTGGATCCTCCTGTGTGGCGGGCCTTGACGGGCGGATGAGCAGGGGCAACGGCACGGGCCTCTATGGCACTTCTCCTTTGACGGGCCGGTGAGCGGGGCGGCGGCGCGCGAGCGAGCTCCGCCTTCACCGCTGCGGGGTTAGCTACGATGGGATCGTCCCACCCTTGAACGGCTCCATCCCATCCTCCTAACCAAACGCACCTTAAGGTGAGTGGAAGAACGAAGCCTGAGCTTTCGGGCTTTTCAAAAGGAGCCCGTTCTTGTTGGATGAAAACGAAAGTGAAATGTGACGCTATAAAATTTGGAGCAAACACGATCGCCTCCGTCAACTTCTCCCCTTCTACTCCGTGAGCAAACACCGCCGTAAGTCCAGCACAAATCCATCACTGCCGCTGCCGTCCAGCCAAATCTGTCGCCACAGCCGCCGGCAAAAATAACCCTGTGGCAGCGGGCGGAGGTGGACCTCATAAACGCCCAGCTTCACACCTTCCCTATCCTCACGCTAGTGCTAGGCTGGTAGCGTGTGCACGTACCCAGAACCAGACTGAACTTTTACTAGGGTCTTTCCAGAAAGCCAAGTGGGCGGTGCTGGTGCGCGAGCCATGCAGAAGAAGACGGTGGTGCTGTACCCCGGCGCCGGCGTCGGCCACCTGGCGCCGATGCTCGAGCTGGGCAAGGCGTTCCTCCGCCACGCCGGAGACCAGCTCGACGTCGCCATCGTGGTCTTCGAGCCCCCCGTCTACGACAACGGCTTCGCCGCCACGGTCGCGCGCGCCAAGGCCTCGAACACCTCCATCGCATTCCACGTGCTCCCCCCGCCGGCCCCCGACGGCGGCGGCGGCGACGGAGAGACTGAGGACCCCTTGGCCCGGCTGTTCCGCTTCCTCCGCGCCATGAACGCGCCGTTCCGCGACTTCCTCCGCGCGCTGTCGGCGTCGCGCCGCGGCGTCCAGGGGATCGTCCTCGACATGTTCTGCGCCGACGCGCTCGACGTCGCGGCCGGCCTCGGCCTGCCGGCCTACTTCTTCTTCCCCTCGGGCGCCGCCGGCCTCGCCTGCTTCCTCGGCCTCCCCGCCATGCGGGCCAGCGTGGGCGCGAGCTTCGGGGAGCTCGGGGCCTCCGCCGTCCTGTCGTTCCCGGGCGTTCCTCCGTTCACCGTCGCCGACCTGCCGCAGGGGCTGGCGGACGACGGCGAGGCGTGCCAGGGCATCATGCGCGCGGCCGCCCGGATGCCGGACGCCCGCGGGATCCTCGTCAACTCCTTCGAGTCGCTGGAGCCGCGCGCGACGCGGGCGCTCAGGGTCGACGGGCTGTGCGCGCCGGGCCGCCCCACGCCGCCGGTCTACTGCGTCGGGCCGATGGTCTCGCCCGGCGGCGGCAATGGCGACGACCACGAGTGCCTCCGGTGGATGGACGCGCAGCTGGACCGCAGCGTCGTGTTCCTCTGCTTCGGGAGCCTGGGCACGTTCCCCAAGAGGCAGCTGGAGGAGATCGCCGCGGGTCTGGAGAGGTCCGGGCAGAGGTTCCTCTGGGTCGTGCGGCGGAGCACAAGCACTCCCGGCGGCGGCGGCGGCGGACCACCCGCCGGCGCCGAGGACGACGACGTGGGCGTGGCCGCGCTGCTCCCGGCCGGGTTCCAGGAGCGCACCGAGGGCAGGGGCCTCGTGGTCGAGAACTGGGCGCCGCAGGTGGACGTGCTGCGGCACCGCGCGGCCGGCGCGTTCGTGACGCACTGCGGGTGGAACTCGACGCTGGAGGGCGTCGCGGCGGGGCTGCCGCTGCTGTGCTGGCCGCTGTACGCGGAGCAGAAGCTCAACAAGGTGCGGATCGTGGAGGAGATGAAGCTAGGGGTGGAGATGATGAGGAGGGACGACGACGGCGTGGTGACGGCTGACGAGGTGGAGGCGAAGGTGAGGTGGGTGATGGAGGACTCCGACGGCGCGCGGGCGCTCAGGGCGCGCGCGGCGGCGGCGAGGGACGCAGCGGCCGAGGCCCTGGCGGAAGGAGGCCCGTCGCGTGCCGCTTTGCTCGAGTTCGTCAGAGACCTGTTGGCTTCGGAAGGCATGGTTAATTAATGGTTGAATTTAGGAGTATAACTCTGTACGGTACTACTTATTTTGCTCTGTTTCTTCCTTTTATATTGTCAAACTTGCACTGTCTGTCTATACGGTCGTACGGTGAAAGAAAGTTACACTGTCTGTGCATAGATATATATATATACAAATATTGGCTCTGTTCGCTTCAACTAAACAGCACATTTTTTTTCAGTTCTGCAACGATTCAGCTCAAATCAGCTCAGCTTTTCAGCTCAAGCGAATTCAGAATTGCATTTTTGTTCTCTTCTTCAACAGAAAAACACATGGCTCACGAATGTGCAAACGAAAAGTTCTTGGATTGAGCAAAGCGCATAGGGAAATCGTACATGAATCTCATTTTAGAGGAAAAGTTGGATTGAGCAAGCGCACAGGGCCTCGTACTTCTCTCATCGTTCGGAAAATCAATAGGAAACTTTTCAACGGAACGGCAACTGTACCTGCACTTTCGGAGGAACCAGAAAATGAGGTCCAAACTCAGTTTGGTGGCTCTCTCGCTTGTTAACCGCTGGGTGGGCTGTATGCCTGTACGCTCTACGCAGAGGGAGAAGACAGAGCTGAGAGCTGTGGGGGACGGAAGTCAGGGAGCTGAGGACTGAGGTAGCTGCTGCCTGCTGGCGCTGGTCGTGGTCGACGGCCAGCCCTCCAGCTTGTCGTCTCGTCCGCTCGTGACTCGTCGCTATACAAGTCCAATCGTGCCGCCCGGCACGACAAGGCACGCTCCCGAACAGGCACGGCACGCTAAGACACGAGCACGATAGGCACGACTACCTAGCCGTGCCTAGTGTCGAGCCCAAGCACGACACTACATGATCTTAGACATGTCGTGTTGGCACACAAGGCACGACGTGCCCGTGCTGGCCCGTAGAAGAGGGGAGCGCCAGAGGAGAGGAGAGGAGAAGGGAGAAGCTTCCGTCGCCGCCGCACGCCTCCGTCGTGCCACGCGTGCAGCTGCCGCGCACACCCTCGCGCACTGTGTGCCACCGTCGCGCACCGCGTGCCGCCGCCGCGCGCACAATCGGGCGCCACCATCGCCACCGCACGCCACTGTCGCGCTTTCCAGCTATAGATGGCCAACTCGAGCTCGCTTGGGGAGTGGGGATAGAGGAGGAAGTGCCCAATGGGCGGCGGCGGATCTGCGCCGGGGCAGAGATCGCGCTAAGCGCCTCGGCCGGACCGGAGAAAGAACAGAGAGAGAGAGAGAGAGAGCGACAGGGAATAGGAAGGAGATACGAGCGTTGACGGAAAAGAAGAGGTGACGAGGAGGAGTGGCCGAGCGGATAAAGGCTGTGTTCGGTGAAGCTGAAGTGCTGTAGATAAGCGCTGAAGTGCTGTAGAAGTGCTGAAATCTTGTGAGAGAAAAATACTGCTGAAGTGCTAAAAAATAAGCGCTTATAAACGCTTATACCCTCAACCGAACGCAGCCAAAGACGGGAGTGGTTAGGGTTAGAATTGCTTTAAATGGGCCTTAGCGAGCTGACCTTCTTATTGGGCCGTGCTCGTGCTGGCCCCATGCTGGTGGAGGTTTGGCCCAGGCAAGGCACTAAACTGCGTGCCACGCCAGCATGGGCACGAAGCTTCACGAGGACGGCGGCGATCGCCGGCTCACCGACGACGAGATCATCCTCTTATGCTCCGAGTTCCTCGACGCCGGCACGGACACCACGTCCACGGGGCTGCAGTGGATCATGGCCGAGCTCGTCAAAAACCCAGCCATCCAGGAGAAGCTCTACAACGAGATCAAGGCCGCCGCCACCGACGACGACGACGACGACGACGAGGAGGGAGGTGTCTCAGAGGAGGATCTCCACAATAAGACGGTGGTCCTCGAGGGCCTCCGGAAGCATCCGCCGGGCCACTTCGTGCTGCCTCACAAGGCGGCGGAGGACACGGAGGTCGGCGGCTACCTGATCCCCAAGGGCACGACGGTGAACTTCATGGTGGCCGAGATGGGCCGGGACGGCCAGGAATGGAAGGACCCGATGCGGTTCTCGCCGGACCGGTTCCTCCCCGGCGGCGACGGCGAGGGCCTGGACGTCACGGGCACCAAGGCCATCAGGATGATGCCGTTCGGCGTGGGCCGGAGGATCTGCGCGGGGCTTGCCATCGCCATGCTGCACCTCGAGTACTTCGTCGCCAACATGGTGCGGGCGTACGAGTGGAAGGAGGTGCCCGGCGAGGAGGTGGACTTCGCCGAGAAGAACGAGTTCACCGTCGTCATGAAGAAGCCGCTACGCCCGCGCCTTGTGCCTAGGAGGTCTCATTTGGACTAGAACTATTCTGTTGTTTCTTGCTTTCTTATGTACAGTATATATCTAAACATCAGTGTACTATTCATAACTGTCAAGTATTACTGTTCTTCAATAATTACTCGGCAAAGATTATAATAACGTTCATTGAGCGTAATTTCAACTTCTTGTTGATCGTGGATGGCTTGTGAATGTGGAAAAATCATTAGCATAACTATGCCAATTATATATATAAAAAACAAAACAGAGTTGCTCTTCTGAAAACTTAAACTGTTGACGCATCTATCTTCAGATGCTCTTGATTCATTGCTGAGCCTTTGATTCAAAATTCTCGAGAAATAAGAAGTTGGTGACGGCTTTGAAAGGTTTGGTTAAATTTTCAGGTTCTTGCTTAGTTCCATTAGCAGAATGACTGTATTTATTTAACAAACGTTTCCTGCTTGATTTCATCTCATGAAGACTACAGATGATTCATTCTGTAAATGATTGAAATCACTAGCGCTGTAATTCCATCGGTACGAACAGAGCTACTCCCAGATAAATGAACTATTGATGAATGTGTCTTGAGTTGTTCCTGATTAGTTGCTTCGTAATCGAAAGCTCGTGATGAACATGTCTTTTTCATAGTAAACCATTTGACAAAACAGTCCTGCATTCAGATTTCACATGGCTCACAAATGTGAGGTGAAACTGTGAAAACATATTATTTTCAATTTCATCCCATCCAATTCTATAAACATGATTTAAAGAGCTCCATTGGTGAAAATGTTTGCGAAAAAATTATTTGATAAAAACAACAACAACAACTTGAAATAGCTTATAAAACTGGTGATGAAGCTATGTCAAACAAGCCTTAAGTGAAGGCTTACTTATTCAGATTGTAGACACCACCTCTTGTACATTCTAATCGATCCCTCGTATTTGCTTCTCTACTTTCACTAGCCTCTATTTATTTATATCTTACTGCTGAGGGGCAAGAAGCATTATCTATAGCTGGTATGCTGCTATTAGATCAAAACAAAGGTCCTGGAAAATTGCAGAGTAAAAGACAAATCAAAGTTGGAGACAAACACTAGTAAATATTGGCATATAAAGCGTAGGAACTAGTTTGCTGATTCAAGAATAGTTTTAATTGATTGAGCATCACTTGTGCTGTTGCAGTAAAAAAAAAATGCTATCTTAAAACTATACATTAAAAAAGCTAGTATATTTTCATAGTTGATAACACCTCAAATTATTTTGTTTCATACTCCCTCTATATGAAAAAAAGAAGGTCGTTTTCGACAAGGTTTTGGTCGAACATTGAGAATATAAATCATGAATATCTTTTAAATTGTTGAGTTTGGAAATATAAAAACTATATAAATAGATTTTTCTTCAAATATACTTTCATAAAAATACACAAATATCATTTTCAATAAATATTTTTATAGAAATATAAAGTAAAATTAATGCTTTAAAGAAAGTGTTGCTGTCCTAAACGACTTCTAAATCTAATACGGAGGGAGTACATCTAATACAAAGGAGCTTTTGTAATAATTTATAGTCGCTGAAAAGGATTGCACTTTTTTTCTGTCCATTAACAATCACACATGTCGAACAGGGTCAAGAATGAATATACCACAAAATCATGATTGAACGACTGAAAAAAAAAACATCATTATGGGGAAAGTTGAAAATGATTTAGTAAAATCAAATAAAAATAATTGTGACGGATTATAACAAGTGATGTGCTATAGCTTCCATGGTTCAGAAAAAACTTACACTGCAGCAACGTAATGGAAAAAGAACACAGAAAAAACATAATGGAAAAAAGCACAAAAAAGAGGAAGCGCAAAAAAAAAGAACGGTATGTATAAATACATAATATGCAGAGTAATAAAGAATATAAAAAAGAAGTTGTCACTGTCTGTTGTGCATCTCGAGGTTGGGATGGATGGCTGGGATAATACGTGGCCAGCATGTAGGCAACGTTTCTATCTATAGTACCAAAAAAAAAAAGAAATCTATATAGTACAGTAACGTGCCAACAGAAAAAAGTTACATGTTTAGCCGTTTCCATAGTATTTTATCAACTTCGAGGTACAATAAGAACCTCTCTAATAACATGGACACAATAAGCCCTGGCCTCTCATCTCTAAGAATCACGACATAATGAGCAAGATATACTCGATCTTTGCATTTTGCATTTTACATTTCACCAGTTTATTCTGTGTTGCTTTAAAATTGGCACAAACAAAGACTAACCAGTCCAGATCAAAGTCTACCAACTTATCATTATTCTACCTTTGCTAGTTCACTATCAGGATTCAGTTCAAGTTCTACGTTGCTTTAGAATTGGTAGAAAGAAATTAACCTGTCCAAAAAAAAGTCTAGCAACTTCAATCATAATACCACCTTTGCTGGTTCAATATCAGGATTCAGTGTATTGCATTTCATTGGATCTTTCAATTCAACATTTCAGCCAAAGTCAGCCTATCTTTCAATCCAACCGGCTGATTCGTGGCGGCTGTTGTGGGCTTTAGTGGTGTTGCTCGGCGCGTGTTTGTGTCTCATCCAAACCGGCTTTTGTTGTTAGTTTTGAGTTAGTTGCTTTGTTGTTTTTTAGGTTTTCGTTGCTTTCAGTCGTTGTCGTTGTTGTAGCTCTGTTGTACCGCCCGGTCTGGGTTCTTCTTTTTAATATAGTCGGCAGCTCTTCTGTCTGATTCGTTTCAAAAAGGAAAATAAAAACAGAGGTGAACCTTGCACAAAGGTTTCAACTAAAACCCCAGGATTAGCTTCAAGTTCTTGAACTTGAAGCTTTAGAATTGGCAGAGACAAAGATTAAACTGTCCAAATAAAAGTCTAGCAACTTCAATCAAATTCAACCTTTTGTTGGTACGTGCGCTGTGTGGGCCGTTTCGCACGCGTGTGCCGCAAACGAAGCTTCAAAGCTTGTGACGTGCAAACAGAAAAAAAGGGTTCAAACATGTTTTGATCGTTTCCATACAATTGTGTGTGCATATAATAATTTACTAACATTGATGACACAATAAGCCCTGGCCTCTGTCCAAGAAACATTACATCATGAGCTAGATGTATTCGAGCATTGTGTTTCACAACTTCACTTTTCATTAGTTTCAAGTTCTTCATTGCTTTAGAATTGGCACAGACAAAGATTAACCTGTCCAAAACTCCAAATAAAAGTCTAGCAACTTCAATCATATTCGACCTTTGTTGGTTCATCACTCTCAAAATTCAGGTAAGATTACATTTCATTTGATCCTTCAGTTACACATCTGAGCGAAAGTTAGCCAAAATATAAAAGCATTATTTTCCCCCCTGTTTTTTTTATATCTTGTTGCTCGTTGTGTCTTTAGGACTACTACGGTAATCGTAGGATTCCTTTGTATTGTTTAAACTTTACTTCCTCTTAATGAAAAAAGTGTTATATGGTACGATTGCGAAAAAATAAATAATTATTTTTCTACACACGTGATAAAAATCAAAGGAATCTTCCACTAAGGTTTGACTCACAACCTCATGTTTCCTACCTGACGACTGAAACAAGCAATTAGTACCAGCATGTAGGAATTTCTCTTATAGTACCAAAATATCAGTTATATATATCCCTTCCACAATTTAAATACTCGTTCAGAATGAAACTAACAAATCTGCAGTAACATTGTGAGCTTCATTAATCCTTTAGACTTCTAGCAATGTTCTCATAAAACTGAAAGGCTATCGAATAATGTGACATGTGGGCGTCCTCTATATTAAGAGGGAAACGGATTCGGCACCTCCGTTGGAAGCACATTAAGGGCCCGTTTGGTTGGTTGTTTCCAGCCGGCACAGGCTCGTGGGATGCAGCCTCTCCGTGATTGGTTGGGTGGACGTTCTCTTGGGCCAGGCCCACGGCGTGCAGCAAGCTCCGCCGAGCCAGGCCGCGTGGAAACGAGAATGGATTCCGTTTCCCGCGAGCCAGGCTCGCGCGGGCGCGGAAGCACGTCTGCCCCGTTTCTTCCAGAGACAAGTCATGCAAAAAATCAGGCAACCAAACAACGAATGCATTCATCTAGTATGTACTCATACAGCCAACCAAACAAACTGATGTTGCACACAATCAGCCTGTCCCAGCTCAGCCAGGCTGGTAGAAACGAGCCAGGCTCACCTCATCACCAAACCAAACACGCCCTAAACTGGACCTTGCTGTTAGGATGACACACACTGCAGATCCTTTCAATAACCTCCATGATCTCTGAAGAAACAGGGTCAAATGGTACCCTAATGTCCACTCTTTTAAGGGTTACTGTGTTGCATTTAGACAGCAGCAATTTCATAAATTGTTCCTGTTCATCTGAGCCTGTAAAGAAATCGATCCCAATCTCTTCAAGTGAATCAAATGAGATATCATCCAACCTGTAATTCTCTGGTAGAAGACAAGGACAGCCCGATATAGAACAAGGTGTCACCTGAAAATTAGTAAAAAAAAATGTTAGCAGACAGGACATGTAGCGAAGAATCAATTCGACTCGGCTGAATATCTAGATTCAGCTTATTTTCAGCCGCAGAACAATATTTTTCTCTCACCATAATTCAGCCATACAAAATTCAGCCCTGCCGAATTTCAGCTCAGCCGAACTATGGAACCTGTATCGACTAGACTAACTATTGTGGATCTAGTGGATCGGTTGCCCCTTCTTGTTCTCCTCGCTTGTGTTGATGACTAGACCGAGCATATCGCATTTGTTTTGTATGAAAAAAATTGTTAGTTAATTAGTTGATGTGTTGTGGTGTAGCATATTATTCTAAGTGAATGTCCTTTTTTCGGCATGTATATGTGAAATGTAAAGGTGTAATCTAATTTATTATATACCTAGATGTTCTGTAACTAATGACTTCTAACTTATTAGTTTATATTTATCTGCATGTAAGAGTCACACGATAAGGAATTATTTATTTTAGTTGACCATGTGAAAGCCTTGCCAATGTGATAAAACATATGCTGTGAGCGCAGAGCCGCAGACCTATTGCTAATTCCTTGATATCAGAGATCGCACAATTAATAATACATATATATCATTGCTAAACGAATTAGATACAGAACATACATAAAGCTAAAAATTAAAGCTAAAAGCTTAGAAGTACCTTCGGTGGATTAAGCTGACTTGGCAGAGGAAGAGATAATTTCAATTTCCTGATACAGATGCACTTCCTAAGGAGATGCAACATGACTGCCGGAAGAGCATGGTGATTCACCAAAAAAGAAATAAAAAGGGATTCACATAGTGGAAGCTTGTCCATTTCCTTCAGGAAGGTAAAATATCCCGCTGTTTTCTGCAAATGCACAATTTTCATTAAGTTTAATGAGAAGATGAAACCAGCAAAATTATCAGTGGTTTTTCTTGCAAAGTTACTAATGTTTCGGATCCAATTCTTGAGACAGAATAAGATTGGCCCTAATGATGAACAATAGGAATATAAGAATAATATGGTAGAAACGTTGCTCTTAACTACTCGTGTCTGTACTCTGCACACAGGGGGGTTTCACTAAGTTGTGGTTGAGTTCCAGCTTGGCTACTCTTTACAAAATTGTAGAATCCTTTCCCTGGTTTTCCAGAGTAACATCGAAAACAACAAGCTTTAATTTTTTGTGAAATTTTGTAAATGATAAAGACATTACCTCATAAAGTCCAAGACAAGCTTTCAGCTCTTTGACAGTATCATATATCGCCATCAGTTTTGTGGACGATATGAGCATTCCAAGAAAGCTCGAGTGCATGACGTACAAGGATTGAATATGGCGCCCGGCCACAGAAAACTGGTGGATGCCAGGATTATATTTACCGGTCCATTCGACACTCTCCAGCTTCGGGGCGACAATGCAAGCAGTAGCAGCGGGAGCCACAGAAATCCCTTGCAGCATTGGCGCGTTCACCTCCAGGTTGCCGCCTGTGTTCAAGCCAGTGAAGTCGAGACACTCGAGAGATTCCGAGCAGACGGAGATGTCGCTGACAGGGGCGAAATACGACACAAAAGTTCGGAGCTTCCGCAAGCATGGGCACCGAGGAGAGGACACGAAGCGCCCCAGCTCGCCGCCGTCCACTTTGGTGCATAGTATCTTCAGATCGGTGAGGGCCGAGAAGGAGCCGGACGGCGGCGGCCGGAGAACAAACTTTGTCGGGCGTCCGACGTTGAGGTCGATCTCCGTGGCTCTCTCGCAGATGGGAAGTGCGAGCTCCTTGTTAATGTCCTGATGGCCGGCGACAGCTTTCTTAGCTTCCGTGAGAGACAAACTGAGATCTAGCTTGCCAGCGAGGCGCTGGGAGGCGAAGCGCAGCCATGGAGCGACACGGTCGGCGGGGAGGTCGCACCGGTCGATTCCGGAGACGTGGATCTTGAGGCTGTGGAGGGTGGGTGCGGCGAAGGAGTTGAGGGCGGCGTCGATGGAGTCCAGAAGAGCCGAGGTCGAGGGCGGCGGCGTCGGTGATGGAGATGGAGACGGAGCAGGGCTGCT
Source organism: Eremochloa ophiuroides (assembly GCA_038502445.1). Classification (NCBI taxonomy): domain Eukaryota; kingdom Viridiplantae; phylum Streptophyta; class Magnoliopsida; order Poales; family Poaceae; genus Eremochloa; species Eremochloa ophiuroides. The sequence goes on along the minus strand of JAHLJS010000003.1, from coordinate 64,460,390 downwards.
GCCGCCGAGCACGAGTTCCGGCATGCGGGCCCAGACGCCGCGCCATCGGCGGGAGAGCACGCTGGTGCGCGCGGCGGCCGCTGCGGACGGCAGCCGGACGAGGATGGTGTGCAGAATCTCGTCGGCGAGGCCGCTGATGAGGTCCTCCGCCTCCGCGTCGCGGCAGCAGATGCCCAGCGCGGCTTCGGCTCCATGGCAAAGCCAAGCGGATGATTGCGATTTGCGAATCGATAGTAGGGTTCTGGAGTCCGGGACTGCTTGTGTGCGGGTTTTTTTTTTTTTTTGTTTTTTTTTGTTTTTTTTTGTTTTTGTTTTGACTACTAGAAAACAGGCGCAGCTTTGCTCTGCGCCTCTGCTGGACTAAACCAGTGTCTGTTCATTGATGTCAGTTTTGACCTTGTAGGGAATATAGAGTAATTTCCGTAGTGAGCTATTCTACAATTACTGTATAAATGTTTTTTATTTATGAACTTGTCAGTGCAGTGTACGCAATAAAAGTTATAGACTAAGGAACAACAACTGGTAATTAGCATTGTTAAGTGAGGTGACTCGTCATTATAAATTTGAGCAATTTATTAGAACAAAAGAAATAGTATATACATAAGTTCATAGCTCACATGAATCTATATAATATAAACCATACCAAATTCTTAGTTGAAGATCCTAGTGTTTAAGCATTAACGAAGGCAGTGACATTTATCAAAATAAATGAAACATGTAACATATGATAACTTCTTGTTAAGAGGGCCCCATGCTTCAAATTTGATTACAATGTTGAGAACTTGAGATCAATACCCACTTGGGTATATGCTACAAAAGATTGGAGTGATTCTTGATTGAGGTAACATCTTCAAAATTGATTTCTCATGTGATGAAATGGATTGGATGGGAGTAGATTCAATGGAACTTTTAGCCGGCATTTGGTTGCAACTAGTGCTGACATTGTGCAACTTTTGAAGAGGTTTATTGCTTGGGAAACTGCAATTGAGGCAAGCTTCCATCAGAGAAGAACTGAGTGACCATTCTGTTCTGCTGGCTAGATTGTACGGCTGGCTAACTGATTGTTGTGAGAGAAAAACTGTAATACCCCGGGTATTACGGATTAATTAATCTGCCATGTCATCATATTTAAATTAATCATTTGCATATGATTGTGATTAGGTCCCTAGAGTGATTTGAATTTAATTAGTATTTGTTTGTAAAATTAAATTCCCAAATAAAGGTTTAAAAATTTACTTTTATTAGGGCCAAAACCTAATTCAAAATCTAAAAGAAATTTGGAGATAGTCCCTTAATAAAAGTTTTAGATCTTTTAAAATGGAACAACTTTTATTTTTGGAGATTTCAAAGTTCTGTGGTGGAAATTCAAATTTATTTCAAAACAATTATTTAAAACTTAGTTTTGGATTGGCATTTCAAAAATTTTTGGAATCTGGCAAAACTTCCTAAATAAAGGTTGTAAAGCTCATTGAGTAGAACAACTTTTATTTTGGCAATTTTTCAAGTTGTTGTGTAAAATAAAAAGTAATTTTGAAAATGCAGTTTGAAATTCAAAAACCAAGTTTACCCCTTTTGCTGTAGTTTCAAAAATATTGCGAATTTGAACTTGGTTCCAAAAGCAAAGTTGTTCAGAATTTCAAACCCTACAACTTTTATTTTTGCAGTTTTTCATGTTGGTATTCAAAAACGATCGCAATTGTGCAAAAACCGACAGCCCTAGGGTCTAGGTGCTACAGTGAACTGCCCCCTCTTCCTGTTCGCGAACAGAGCCGGCAGCCGCCGTGTCGCGCGCGGGCGCGCGGCGAGCCGTGCCGGCCGGGATCGTGCCCCCGCGACCTCGGCAGATACGGGCGCGCGTGCGCCGCGTCGTCCTGGTTCTGTCCCCCTCGCTCCCGGCCTTTAGAAAGGCGACGAGGCCCTCCCCCTCGCCATTTCTTCTCTCCCGGCCACCTTCGAGCTCTCTCGGTCGCCGGCCAAATTGGTCGCCACCGAGCCATCATCACCCTCTCCATCTTGCTGCAAGCTAGCTAGCCTCCTTGCGCACCGCCTGCGTCCGTCGGCGGGAGCTGTAGAGCTTCGTAACCACCGGAACACCGGTATCTCCTTCGCGGGCGGGCAGAGCGCCGCCGCGAGCTCCGCCGTCGTCTCGAGCTAGTCTGGGTAAGCTCTGGACTTCGGATTGTTGCGTATCGTGATCTCTGTGACCCCTTGAACCTTACGCGTGCGTCGGCGTACTCTCTGGTTCCCTAGGTTCGCCGGAACGCGTGTTCGCCGTTGAGCCGAGCCGCCGGGATCCGCCGCCGTCGCCAAGTCGTCTTCTCCGAACCACCTCCGTCTCCACCGACCCCTCGGCCAGCTTCGTGGTGAGCCCCAGATGCTCGCGCACCTCTTCCCCCTCTCTTTACCGGCTTGTGCTCGCCGGCGACGTGCTCGCCGCCGCTACCGAGCCGCCGCGTCCGTGTCTCCAGGTGCTGTGCGCCTCGGATCTCGTCGTATCTTAGCTTGGTAGACTCGCCTTGGAGTGTAGAGTCCGTCGGTGCCCTCGGCTTCGTCCCTCGGCTCACCGTCGGCGAGCTAGGGGCGGCGGACCGCCGGCGCACCTGCCTCTGTTGAAACAGAGGGATGGCCAAGGGCCTCGGGTGAGAAGGCAAGTTTTCCCAGGGGGTTAAACGCGAAGTTCATGACTCATGTGAATAGTGTAGATCGGACCGCGGGTTGATTTCCAGTTTCCCCAGGGTCTCTTTTGCAAAGCCGTCGGCGCCGGGCGCGGGCAGGCCGAGTGGGCCGGCTCGCTCTGGACTTGGGCCGTAGTGGGCTGCTTTGGTTTTTCTATTTTCCCAGTGAATTACTAAATGCTTTTCTTTTATATATTCATATGAATAGTGCTGCAGTTTGTTATTTTCGTGTGGATTAATTTACTGCGCCAAAAATGATGAAATTAATTGTGTATGCTCTCTGAAGTATGTAGTATTTGTTAAAAATATAATATAGGGTGTTCCAGTGCCTTTAATCTGCTGTATAAATCAGTGAAGTAATTAATAAATGCAAGTTTGTGTAATTTTAATTAATTCTCTGTAAATCCAAAAATCATGAAATTTATTGTGGCTCTGTTTGGTGATAAAACCTAGCTGTTGGTAAAGTTTGGTTGCAATTGAAGTTAGTTTGGTCAATTAATAAATATATGTGAAATTAGGGATTAATAAAGTAAATAGAAAAATGAATTTAGGTTTGTTGTGTGAATTTTTGGGTTGAATGAAGACCAAGGATCTTCCGCTGTGTGATCCTTGGCAATTTGAGAACTTAGTGCTTGGTAGTAGTCATAAAGCTGTGTAGCGGCTTTCTGTGACCGTTAGAGAGGTCAATAAAACAAAAGTAGGAAACATTACTTTTACCTTCTGTAGATCGTTTACAACTTTACCGTGAAGGAAAGTTGTACTCAAGGTATTAATGGTTTACTTTCAAGCATTTCATTTGTTGCCCTCATGCCATGCTAAGCATACATCATTGCATACGTGTAGTGCCCGTTCCCGAGGTGGTCCCGGTCGAGACTACTACTGAGGAGGCCACTCCAGAGGTCATCCAAGGATTCGACATCTGCGGGACTGATCCCGACCCGACGCTGTACACGATCCAAGGCAAGCCCCGGTGCATTCAGCCCCTCTATTACAAAATATTTATAATTCGAGTTAATCTACTGCATTAGGTTAATAGGAGTTGATTGTCACCTATCCAGATGCATTGTCTCAAATAAATACCCTGAAACCTGATTTAAATAAAATGGTTTGAGAAATGCTTAGGCATGCTTAATGAACTTAGCTTTGCGTAAAAGAAAAACTATTTTCTGTGACATGATTATACTTATACTTTGATTGGTGAAGAACTGGTTATCCGTTGGTCGATGTGTATTTGGGTTGGAGTCCCAATGCACGGTCACTTTCGGAACAGTTTGGAACTGGTTGATGTCTTTGGAAACGTGTTTCGTTGGGTGGCCAGCTCATGGGGCGGCGTTCCCTATGTCTCACTCACCCGACAGGCACGATAATAAAAACTGTCGGGTAGTCTTGTACTTGGGTTAGAGTCCCAATGCAGGATTGACGGCAGGAAGGAAGTAGGGACCGTTCGTTGTAGGCCTGCTGTGATCATGATGAACAGCCTAGCCACATACCAATGCGGAAAGCCTAGAGTTCGGTGGCGCTATTGCTGGAACCGACAACCACGCACTGGGAGTGGAGAGATGGCGAGAGTAGCTTGTACCCACGTGGCCGGCGTGCCTGGATAAGAGTGGAGTACTGTGCTCTCGGGTGGCGCAGGACCGGTTCCGGGATAGCAAAGCCGTGACGACGGGTTGGTATATGTATGCCGGCGTGCTGCATATGCAGTGTGGTTAGAATCCCCAGCTGGGTACTTTCTGGATTCGAATCGACGTGCTCCTCGGTTATGGAGACTTGATCCTCACACTCTACACCGAAAAGTGGTTCTCAACTAGGTTATCTGAATGAATAAAGTAATTGAAAGAATGATGATACATGAGTCTGAATATTGGAGCTATAAATATGATTATAATAATGACAAAATAAAATATGGAACAGGATAGATTGCTTTTCTGCAAACTCCTCATCCTCTGCTAGCCTACCCATAGCCTTGCATTCCTGAGTCTCATTTTACACCCTTAGTCGGGTAAGTCTTGCGGAGTACCCCAAGTACTCAGGGTTTGTTAACCCCGTTGCAGGAGGACCGCAGTCGGAGATCTGTCTTGCTCCATGTTGCGTGACCGTGGTCGAGGAAGAAAGCGGCGATGAGTGAAGTGGAACCCGTGGGCAGGGTTCAAGATATCTTATCTAGTATTGTGTAACTATTCCACTGCTACTGTTATGTCCTCTGGTCTGTAATAACTATATTTGAATCCTATTTGAACAACTGGTTTGTAATCTAAATGTTATGTAATCTTCCGCACTGTACTCTGATGTATTTTTATTATGAAATGTTGTAATCCTGTAATGGTTCTGCAATGGTGATCCTGTCGGAGAAAAGGGCGCTAATGTAGCCCGACAGACCTGTCTAGATCATTTGGGACACGGGCCCGGCTGTTAGAAGTCGTTAGTGACAATGACAGGTGCCGGTGGGCCAGGTGATTTAGCCGGTTCTGTTACAGTTGGTACCAGAGCATTCCATTGCTAATCATTATGGATTACTTTTCAAAAATTTCAAAATATTTTGGATCATAAAAAGTTTAACCTATTATTTTGGGTCCAAATTGCTTCTATCCTTATCTTGTTCAGTAGTTCTTGCCTTGTTCTATATTTTACCTTATGGGATTAAGGTAGCATGTGGAATAATATTATTATTAGCCCTATGTTAAAAGTTATTTATGTATGTAGGTACCTTGCATGATTTAAATTCGTAAGTACGTACATGCATCATGATAATCACACCTGTTAATTAACTTCCTCCTTAAAGTGGGTTTTTGGGATAGTTTACCAAACCTATTCTTGCTAACCTTTTATATCTTAAAATTCCACTTACCTTCTCCAGATGGCCCGTTGCAAGCTCACTGCACGCAAGATGACCGGACCACGTGGCGTTCCACGCCACCAGTTGGCGCCACGCGCTGGCGAGGGCGGAGCTTCTGGGAGTCGCCCACCTCGTCGCAGCAGCGAGGAGCTTGAGGCTGAGGTTGGAAGGCTGCAAGATCTAGTCAGGCAGTGGGAGGAAGAATACAGAGTGGCACGTCTCAACCACTACCGTGACGTGAGGACCAATCGAGATCTGCGTCGAGAGATCGATCGCCTGACCAAGCAGAGGGATGAAGCTTGGGATCGTGAGGAGACGATCATGGACAGGATGCTCGAGGCGGAGCAGCGTGTTGGTCAGCTTGAGCTCTACAACAACGTCTTGCACGAGGAGGTGCATGAGTTCTATGGTGAGCTCCACCCTATTCCTGCACCGCAGGAGGAGGATCCTGAGTTGGGAGTTGTCCTCGGTCAGGAGGATGAGGACGTGGAGGATGTTGACGTGGAGGTCGAGCCGGTCGAGGCCGTCGAGGCAGATGCCGAGGAGGACTTCGAGGAAATCGACGAGGACAGTGACGCTTCTGGCGCGTCTGGGATCGACGAGGACTAGGCCAGTGTGGCCTAGGGTTGCCAGCTAGTTGTTCTCTTTTGTCTGTAATATAGGTGCTTCCTAGAAAACCTTAGTTATGGGTTGTGGGTCTTGCCTGGATGCAAGCCATGTTGTGTGAACTTTGTATTGTTGCTGTGTGCTGCTACGTTTGCTCAACTAATGTAAGACTCAAGTCGGGTTTGCTTATTAACAGATGGGAGACAACTCTGATAATGCAACTGGTGTTCCCCAACCACCTCAGTTTCCACCCACCCTGGCAGAGGCCATCACTGCATTGACCAATGTTGCAGCGCTGTTAGCTCAGAATCAGCAAGATCGTGGTGGACGTCGTGGCCGCCGTGATAATGAGGATACCACCTATGTTGACTTCACTGACACCCGCCCACCAGTGTTCACTAAGGCTGATGAACCCTTAGAAGCTGATGATTGGCTCCGTACCATGGAGCAGAAGTTTAGCTTGATTCACTGTACCGAGGTCCAGAAACCTCTGTTTGCAGCTCAGCAACTTCGTGGCCCAGCGACTACTTGGTATGCCAACCTTTTGGCTGCGCAGGATGCTGGACATCAACTTACCTGGCAGGAGTTCCGTGATGCTTTTCGTGCTCATTACATCCCTGCGGGTGTGATGAAATTGAAGCTGGATCAGTTTCTGGCCCTGAAGCAGAATGAGTCCACTGTCGCTCAGTATCTTGGGCAGTTCAACCACTTGGCACAGTATGCACCTGAGCATACCAACACTGATTCTAAGAGGAGAGCCTGCTTTGTCAGAGGTCTGAATTTCAAGATTCAACGCAGTCTGTCTAACAACCTCAAGTGCACTTTTCATGAGGCAGTGGATAGTGCAATAGCTTTTGAGGAAAGCGACCGTCAGCTCCAAGAGGAGAAGAAGAAGAGCAAAAGGTCTAGCTCTTCTGGCAGTCAGAAACGCCAGAAAGTTATCTATCATCCTACCCACCATAACCGTCCGTCATATCCCCATCAGCAGGTAGTTGTGCGCACTGCCGCTACCTCTCATACCTCTAATCAGCAAAACACCACTCAGCCGAATGCCCCTGGCGTTCGTATCAACACTCCACAGACCAACTATAATCACCCATGCTACAACTGTGGAAAGGTGGGGCACTGGGCCCGTGATTGCCCTTTTCCGAAGCAGAACAACCAGAATGTGCAGAAAAGTCCTGGTGTTCCGCAACAGCAAGTTCAGCACCGTGGTCACCAGCAGCACGCTCAGAAGGGCAAGATTGTCAAGAAGGCAGGTCGGGTTTATTACACTCAGATTGAAGATATTCCTGCTGGAGAACCCGTCATGATGGGTAAGTTTCCCGTTGCTAGTCATTCTGCCGTTCTGCTATTTGATTCTGGTGCATCTCATTCGTTCATCAACCGTACATTTGTGGTTAAGCATGATATATCTATTGGGGAGATAAAGGAAGATTTCCTTATACATTCGCCCGGGGGGCGTATAACTACTAAAGAGGTAGTTCAGGGAGTACCTATAGAGCTGGGAGGGCATAAATTCCCAACCACAATGATAGTACTTAAGGATCAGGATATAGATGTGATATTAGGTATGAATTGGATGTATCAGCACAAGGCCTTGATTGATGTGTTGAATAGAACCATAAGAGTGAACATACCTAATAGTCAAACTCAACTTCTTATCCAACTTCCATTGCCCGTAAGAAAGATTGAAAAGACCGTGCAAAGGTTGTGTGCCACCGCAGTTGAAGAAGTGTTGAAGATTCCAGTAGTCTGCGAGTTTCCAGATGTGTTTCCTGATGAGTTGCCTGGTTTGCCACCTGATCGAGATGTGGAATTTGCTATTGAGCTAAAACCTGGAACCGCACCTATATCTCGTAGAGCCTACAGAATGCCTCCCAAGGAATTGGCAGAGCTTAAAGTGCAGCTACAAGATTTGCTAGATAAGGGTTTCATCAGACCCAGCTCATCTCCTTAGGGTTGTCCTGCCATCTTTGTCAAGAAGAAAGACAAATCCCTCCGACTCTGTATTGATTACCGTCCACTCAATGAGGTCACCATCAAAAACAAATATCCTTTACCCCGTATTGACCTACTTTTTGACCAGCTGGCTGGAGCTAAGGTGTTTTCCAAGATTGACCTTAGGTCTGGCTACCACCAAATAAAGATCCGTCCCGAAGACATCCCAAAAACAGCTTTCACCACTAGATATGGCCTATATGAATACCTCGTCATGTCTTTTGGCCTAACCAATGCCCCCGCCTATTTCATGTACCTCATGAATTCCGTCTTCATGCCTGAGCTCGACAAATTTGTTGTCGTATTCATTGATGACATCCTGATCTATTCTAAAACACCCGAAGAACATGCCAACCACCTCCGTATCGTCTTGAACCGTTTAAGAGAACATCAACTCTATGCCAAATTCAGCAAATGTGAGTTCTGGTTGGACCGAGTTCCATTTCTTGGGCATATCCTGACAGCGGAAGGTGTGTCAGTAGATCCAAGTAAGGTGGAAGAAATCTTGAACTGAAAACCACCAACCACTGTGCACCAGGTTCGCAGTTTCATGGGAATGGCGGGATATTACCGCCGATTCATTCCGGATTTCTCAAGAATAGCTAAGCCTATAACCAACCTATTGAAGACTCAGGTCAAGTTTGTCTGGTCGCCAGAATGCGAGACAGCGTTTCAAACCTTGAAGAAATGTTTGACCACTGCACCAGTCCTTGCTCAGCCAGATATTGAAAAGCCGTTTGATGTGTACTGCGATGCGTCGGGTACTGGCCTTGGTTGTGTTTTGATGCAAGAGGGCCGAGTCATTGCTTATGCTTCACGACAACTCCGGCCTCATGAAGAGAATTATCCCACTCATGATCTTGAATTGGCAGCTGTGGTTCATGCATTGAAGATCTGGCGTCACTACTTGTTAGGTAGCACATGCAATGTCTACACTGATCACAAAAGCCTGAAATACATCTTTACACAAGAAGAATTAAATATGAGGCAACGAAGATGGCTTGAGTTGATAAAAGATTATGATATTGAAGTGCACTACCATCCTGGTAAAGCTAATGTGGTTGCCGACGCACTCAGTCGGAAGGCTCATTGTAATTGCTTGACTGTGAAGCCATATGATCTGTCGTTATGTTACGGGTTAGAAAAATTGGGCATAGAAATAGTCCCTCAAGGCAGTTGGAACAATATCAGCATCAAACCCTCCATCCGTGATGAAATCGTGGCTGCTCAGAAAAATAGTAAAGGTATCAGGCACATCAAAGAGAAAATCCAAGCAGGGAAAGCAGATTGTTTCAGAATTGATGATGAAGGGATTGTATGGTTCAAGAATCGGCTCGTAGTTCCAAAAATTCCAGAGTTACGTGGCAAGATTCTTGACGAAGCTCATTTGACAAGATACTCTATTCATCCGGGAAGCAACAAAATGTACCAAGATTTGAAACAGAAGTTTTGGTGGACTAAGATGAAGATCGAGATTGCTCAGTATGTAGCAAAATGCGACACTTGTTAGAAAGTAAAAGCTGTACACATGAAGCCTGGTGGAGAGCTGCAACCATTACCTATTCCTGCATGGAAATGGGAAGACATCAGCATGGATTTCATTATGGGCCTCCCAACAACCTCTAAGGGTTTCAATTCCATCTGGGTTGTTGTGGACCGCCTCACTAAATAAGCTCATTTCTTGCCTGTCAAGAAAATGTACAGGGCTCCGCACTACGCCAAGCTATACATAGAAAATCTGATGAAGCTACATGGAGTGCCCAAGACCATTGTCTCTGACCGAGGCACTAAGTTTATATCCCAATTTTGGAGATCCTTTCATAAATCATTGGGTACAAAACTCCTGCATAGCACAGCCTATCATCCTCAGACTGACGGACAGACAGAGAGGATAAATCAGATACTTGAAGACATGTTAAGAGCCTGTGCACTCAATTACCCTGAGAAATGGGACGAGTGTTTGGCATTGGCCGAATTCTCATACAACAACAGTTACCAAGAAAGTATAAAAATGGCTCCGTTTGAGGCAGTATACGGCCGCAGGTGTCGTACTCCATTGAATTGGTCCGAGCCTGGAGAAAGATGGTTCTATGGAGTTGACTTGGTCAATGAAGCCGAAGAGAAGGTTCGACTGATACAGGAAAATTTGAAAGTGGCACAGTCACGACAGAAAAGTTATGCCGATCAGCGGCGCAGACCTTTGACATTTCAGGTTGGAGACTATGTATACTTGAAAGTTTCGCCCATGAAAGGAGTTAACCGCTTTGGAGTCAAAGGCAAGTTAGCCCCGCGTTATATTGGACCGTTCTTAATCATAGGACGCGTGGGAAAGGTAGCTTACAAGCTTGAATTGCCAGAACATCTCTCGGAGGTGCACAATGTGTTTCATGTTTCTCAGCTGAAGAAGTGTCTCCGAGTACCTGGACAAGTCATTGATGTTGAAGGAGTAGCACTTGAACCTGAATTGACATACTCGGAGCAGCCAGTACGAGTTTTGGATATAAAGGACCGTGTTACCCGAAGGACCACAACCAGATGGTACAAGATCCAATGGAGTGATCATTCTGAAGATGAAGCTACCTGGGAATCTGAAGATTTCTTGGCAGAAAACTTCCCTGAGTTCTTTGCTACCTTGTAGAATGTAACCCTGTCTTTTAATGCGTATGTTTTCCCCTTGTCTCTTGTTTAAGCATGAACTGGTTGTTGTTAGCTCTTTTTCCTATGCCTTGTTCCAATCTTGGTTATGTACCTAATCTCGGGACGAGATTTCTTTTAGGGGGGAAGGCTGTAATACCCCGGGTATTACGGATTAATTAATCTGCCATGTCATCATATTTAAATTAATCATTTGCATATGATTGTGATTAGGTCCCTAGAGTGATTTGAATTTAATTAGTATTTGTTTGTAAAATTAAATTCCCAAATAAAGGTTTAAAAATTTACTTTTATTAGGGCCAAAACCTAATTCAAAATCTAAAAGGAATTTGGAGATAGTCCCTTAATAAAAGTTTTAGATCTTTTAAAATGGAACAACTTTTATTTTTGGAGATTTCAAAGTTCTGTGGTGGAAATTCAAATTTATTTCAAAACAATTATTTAAAACTTAGTTTTGGATTGGCATTTCAAAAATTTTTGGAATCTGGCAAAACTTCCTAAATAAAGGTTGTAAAGCTCATTGAGTAGAACAACTTTTATTTTGGCAATTTTTCAAGTTGTTGTGTAAAATAAAAAGTAATTTTGAAAATGCAGTTTGAAATTCAAAAACCAAGTTTACCCCTTTTGCTGTAGTTTCAAAAATATTGCGAATTTGAACTTGGTTCCAAAAGCAAAGTTGTTCAGAATTTCAAACCCTACAACTTTTATTTTTGCAGTTTTTCATGTTGGTATTCAAAAACGATCGCAATTGTGCAAAAACCGACAGCCCTAGGGTCTAGGTGCTACAGTGAACTGCCCCCTCTTCCTGTTCGCGAACAGAGCCGGCAGCCGCCGTGTCGCGCGCGGGCGCGCGGCGAGCCGTGCCGGCCGGGATCGTGCCCCCGCGACCTCGGCAGATACGGGCGCGCGTGCGCCGCGTCGTCCTGGTTCTGTCCCCCTCGCTCCCGGCCTTTAGAAAGGCGACGAGGCCCTCCCCCTCGCCATTTCTTCTCTCCCGGCCACCTTCGAGCTCTCTCGGTCGCCGGCCAAATTGGTCGCCACCGAGCCATCATCACCCTCTCCATCTTGCTGCAAGCTAGCTAGCCTCCTTGCGCACCGCCTGCGTCCGTCGGCGGGAGCTGTAGAGCTTCGTAACCACCGGAACACCGGTATCTCCTTCGCGGGCGGGCAGAGCGCCGCCGCGAGCTCCGCCGTCGTCTCGAGCTAGTCTGGGTAAGCTCTGGACCTCGGATTGTTGCGTATCGTGATCTCTGTGACCCCTTGAACCTTACGCGTGCGTCGGCGTACTCTCTGGTTCCCTAGGTTCGCCGGAACGCGTGTTCGCCGTTGAGCCGAGCCGCCGGGATCCGCCGCCGTCGCCAAGTCGTCTTCTCCGAACCACCTCCGTCTCCACCGACCCCTCGGCCAGCTTCGTGGTGAGCCCCAGATGCTCGCGCACCTCTTCCCCCTCTCTTTACCGGCTTGTGCTCGCCGGCGACGTGCTCGCCGCCGCTACCGAGCCGCCGCGTCCGTGTCTCCAGGTGCTGTGCGCCTCGGATCTCGTCGTATCTTAGCTTGGTAGACTCGCCTTGGAGTGTAGAGTCCGTCGGTGCCCTCGGCTTCGTCCCTCGGCTCACCGTCGGCGAGCTAGGGGCGGCGGACCGCCGGCGCACCCGCCTCTGTTGAAACAGAGGGATGGCCAAGGGCCTCGGGTGAGAAGGCAAGTTTTCCCAGGAGGTTAAGCGCGAAGTTCATGACTCATGTGAATAGTGTAGATCGGACCGCGGGTTGATTTCCAGTTTCCCCAGGGTCTCTTTTGCAAAGCCGTCGGCGCCGGGGGCGGGCAGGCCGAGTGGGCCGGCTCGCTCTGGACTTGGGCCGTAGTGGGCTGCTTTGGTTTTTCTATTTTCCCAGTGAATTACTAAATGCTTTTCTTTTATATATTCATATGAATAGTGCTGCAGTTTGTTATTTTCGTGTGGATTAATTTACTGCGCCAAAAATGATGAAATTAATTGTGTATGCTCTCTGAAGTATGTAGTATTTGTTAAAAATATAATATAGGGTGTTCCAGTGCCTTTAATCTGCTGTATAAATCAGTGAAGTAATTAATAAATGCAAGTTTGTGTAATTTTAATTAATTCTCTGTAAATCCAAAAATCATGAAATTTATTGTGGCTCTGTTTGGTGATAAAACCTAGCTGTTGGTAAAGTTTGGTTGCAATTGAAGTTAGTTTGGTCAATTAATAAATATATGTGAAATTAGGGATTAATAAAGTAAATAGAAAAATGAATTTAGGTTTGTTGTGTGAATTTTTGGGTTGAATGAAGACCAAGGATCTTCCGCTGTGTGATCCTTGGCAATTTGAGAACTTAGTGCTTGGTAGTAGTCATAAAGCTGTGTAGCGGCTTTCTGTGACCGTTAGAGAGGTCAATAAAACAAAAGTAGGAAACATTACTTTTACCTTCTGTAGATCGTTTACAACTTTACCGTGAAGGAAAGTTGTACTCAAGGTATTAATGGTTTACTTTCAAGCATTTCATTTGTTGCCCTCATGCCATGCTAAGCATACATCATTGCATACGTGTAGTGCCCGTTCCCGAGGTGGTCCCGGTCGAGACTACTACTGAGGAGGCCACTCCAGAGGTCATCCAAGGATTCGACATCTGCGGGACTGATCCCGACCCGACGCTGTACACGATCCAAGGCAAGCCCCGGTGCATTCAGCCCCTCTATTACAAAATATTTATAATTCGAGTTAATCTACTGCATTAGGTTAATAGGAGTTGATTGTCACCTATCCAGATGCATTGTCTCAAATAAATACCCTGAAACCTGATTTAAATAAAATGGTTTGAGAAATGCTTAGGCATGCTTAATGAACTTAGCTTTGCGTAAAAGAAAAACTATTTTCTGTGACATGATTATACTTATACTTTGATTGGTGAAGAACTGGTTATCCGTTGGTCGATGTGTATTTGGGTTGGAGTCCCAATGCACGGTCACTTTCGGAACAGTTTGGAACTGGTTGATGTCTTTGGAAACGTGTTTCGTTGGGTGGCCAGCTCATGGGGCGGCGTTCCCTATGTCTCACTCACCCGACAGGCACGATAATAAAAACTGTCGGGTAGTCTTGTACTTGGGTTAGAGTCCCAATGCAGGATTGACGGCAGGAAGGAAGTAGGGACCGTTCGTTGTAGGCCTGCTGTGATCATGATGAACAGCCTAGCCACATACCAATGCGGAAAGCCTAGAGTTCGGTGGCGCTATTGCTGGAACCGACAACCACGCACTGGGAGTGGAGAGATGGCGAGAGTAGCTTGTACCCACGTGGCCGGCGTGCCTGGATAAGAGTGGAGTACTGTGCTCTCGGGTGGCGCAGGACCGGTTCCGGGATAGCAAAGCCGTGACGACGGGTTGGTATATGTATGCCGGCGTGCTGCATATGCAGTGTGGTTAGAATCCCCAGCTGGGTACTTTCTGGATTCGAATCGACGTGCTCCTCGGTTATGGAGACTTGATCCTCACACTCTACACCGAAAAGTGGTTCTCAACTAGGTTATCTGAATGAATAAAGTAATTGAAAGAATGATGATACATGAGTCTGAATATTGGAGCTATAAATATGATTATAATAATGACAAAATAAAATATGGAACAGGATAGATTGCTTTTCTGCAAACTCCTCATCCTCTGCTAGCCTACCCATAGCCTTGCATTCCTGAGTCTCATTTTACACCCTTAGTCGGGTAAGTCTTGCGGAGTACCCCAAGTACTCAGGGTTTGTTAACCCCGTTGCAGGAGGACCGCAGTCGGAGATCTGTCTTGCTCCATGTTGCGTGACCGTGGTCGAGGAAGAAAGCGGCGATGAGTGAAGTGGAACCCGTGGGCAGGGTTCAAGATATCTTATCTAGTATTGTGTAACTATTCCACTGCTACTGTTATGTCCTCTGGTCTGTAATAACTATATTTGAATCCTATTTGAACAACTGGTTTGTAATCTAAATGTTATGTAATCTTCCGCACTGTACTCTGATGTATTTTTATTATGAAATGTTGTAATCCTGTAATGGTTCTGCAATGGTGATCCTGTCGGAGAAAAGGGCGCTAATGTAGCCCGACAGACCTGTTTAGATCATTTGGGACACGGGCCCGGCTGTCAGAAGTCGTTAGTGACAATGACAGGTGCCGGTGGGCCAGGTGATTTAGCCGGTTCTGTTACAAAAACACTGCTGAATAGCTGATGCTGGCTGGTAAATTCAAGTGAAAAACAATTATTTCGATGCTTTGGTTACAATGCTCAGTTATATTATACTCAACAGTAGCTTGCAGTATCTAAAATGACCAGTGCAGAGAAGTCAGTAATAATTTGAAAATAACGAGTTCGATTTGTGCATGCTTTTAGAATTGTACTAACTTGGAGATAGGAAATATGACTAAGGATAGTTCAAACAAATAGAGCATAAAAGTATTTTCTATCTTATCACTTAAAAATACTTAAATAACTAATGAATGTGGATTTTGCCATTGATTACAGAATAGTGATTTATCAGAGGAAAACAAATTGGAAATTGTATCATATAGTTGATGGTTTGCAGTAAGAGATGCAGAGGTCGTTGAGTATATTTAATAAGCTGAACAAAAATGCGTACATTGAAAAGATAGACAAAGGGCCAAACTGCATTTGCAATATCCCGGAACCAACACTTCGACTCCTATCCTTTCCAGTAGAGAATAAACTTGGTTCACTCGCACATGGTCTGACAGCTTAAAATTGTTTATAATCCTTAGACAAAGAACTTGGTTCACTTGATAATTGCAAACATTCACAGGATTTAGGAAATGCTTACCTTGGTCGGTAGTAGCATGTGGCAATAGAAGCCGTCCTTATTGTTTGCTGAGCAAACAAAGTTAAGAAGGTGAAAACGAATAGAGAATAAACCAGATAGCAAAGTCAAGTTTGAGATACTAATCAACACAGTAAGCATTTGTTAGCTTGGAGAAAACACTAACTTCACATTGCATGCCACAAGTTGCAGACTAAGACTGAAAACACAAATTTCATGAGCTGAAAGGTTAACCACTCATATATAGGAAATGAAAAGCATGTATAAAAAACCATGAATAAAATAGTTCTTAACCTAACATATGGAGCTATTGCAATATCAATATGATATTGTCGAAATACTTGATTCCAGAAATTACTAGCCATTCTTCACAGACCTGTAGCAGCTAAACACACATAATAAATTGGAAACAACCCTATCATCAATCCAACTATGAGCAAGTGGCGTTCCCCAAGGTTTGTAAGTAACTGTCATCAATATGCTATTTAAAACATTGCAGATGCTTTGTAAATTGGAATGGAAGTTAAGAGACAAGCATCCTGCAGGGTTGAGGCCGCTCTGCCGTATCGCGGCCGCCCCTTTTTTCGCTTGGTCAAGGCGGGCGCCAGTGTGCTTGAGCTCGAGAGCTGCCGCCGAGGCAGATGAGCGCCGACCTGACCACCTGAGGCGCCGGATGAGGCACAACCTCCGCTTTTTTTGCCATTTCTACAGGCAATTTTGAACATTCATCACGGTAATTTCTACAGCTATATCAACGGTGCAATGAAGGTAGGTGTGGCAAAGCCACACCCAGGTTTTGTAGTGAGAGTAAAAAGATACAGCCTCCCTGCCTGCAAAATTCTTGATGATGACGCGGTGAAACCGTAAAAGCAACATCTTCCATACACAGGCAGGCAAGAATCCTATTCCTAATCCTAATCATGTTGATGCGCAGCGAGACTCAGAGAGGTGGGGCTGGGCTGCATTTAACGCCGGGTGGTACGGGCCGGGAACGACATGTCCTATCCGTATGCCGGTGACCGGCTCGGCGTACCGCGAGGGGCGCCATATCTCAGAGATATTGTGATAAAAGCTGAGGCCATGTATAAGTATGCATCGCTAAGTTTTTTTCCAGTGGCACAGCACCAAAAATGGCTTGTATAACCTTTAATGAATGATGAAGAGGTAGACTATTTGAAGAGTGATGCATTAAACTTGATTGCCTAAGAATGGGGGGACTGTCTAGGAGGTAATGAATGCCTGTGTCATGGTTGTGTTGCAGGCAACATATGCATCCATTCTATAGCATACTGAATTATTGATATAGGTCCTTGACTGAAGCCATAGAATCTATACCACACTGTCCTTATTGACTGAAGCTATACATACATACAGTACTACAAGACATTGGTAATGCATGAGCATGACTGAAGCACCCACTGATTGAAGGGATAAAAGTACTGCATGTAGTGGCTCCTATACCATACGACTATCTCCTGATCATCTGCGCTTTGTGCATCTAAAAGAATTTCATAGCAGCTGGGCTTGCAAACAAAGAATATTAAACAAATAGGAATTTCATCTTAATTTCACAAATTTTAGACAAGAAGTCATGAAGCATGTATTTTATCAGTGACAAAAATCTATGATTGCTGAAGGAAACATGTGTTGGCATTTTGCCATATCCAATCCAACTGACTTTTGTAATATTTTGGTAGATCCAAAAGTTGAACCTCATTCTCCTAGCAACGGAAGAGGCTATGTGCATGCAAAAGAATTTCACAAACAGCTGGGCTTGCTAACAAAAAATATGAAGCAAATACGAGACCAGTTTGTTTTAGACATCTTCAAATTAACTATTCATGACACACGCATAAGTATCACAGTGAATACCAAAGAGGACCGGGTAGAAGTATTATCGCCAAAAAAAGGTCTCAAACAGCTCGGATAAGCGTCGATTCAAGGCTGTTTACCTCGTGGCCTCATGGGCATTCTGTGATTCTGTCGAACACTACCTTTGCGCTATTGATGTCGCACCCGGTCCAGCATTGGTGAGTGCTGCCGGGGCAGTGAACGCCAGTTTAGGTGGCCGGGATGCTGTTGGAACCGTCCCCTTCGGCTTGGGGGCCGTCGGGCATGCCCAGCCTCCACGCCACTTTCCGCCGCTTCATCTGGAGTGCCGTTATCTGCAGCTCGAGGCGCATGGTGGTGCTGCCAACGAACAAGTAATCGAACCTTTGACCCAAAAAAGTCAAATAAAATCACTACAAAATCAAGAGAGAAGAGGGTTAGGACAGAGGCCGAGGACCTGGCGCTGAAGGAGATAATGCGGTGGAGGCGCGCGTGCTGGAAGAAGCCCACGAGCCAGAGCACCGTTGAGGCGTAGGAGGCGTTCCGGCAGCTATTCTCTAGGTCCTTCACCGCTTCGGTGGGCGTGAGGAGCTCTCGACCACCGACGCGGCCGGCCCCAGGCGCACACGGCTCTGGCAGTGCAAGCTCGATGAGCCCTCACCGCACGACCCTACGCGTCTGCTCCCCGTCACCGGCGCGGCCGGCTGCCCGACGCAGGAGGCAAGGGGAGAGAGAGAGGGGAGGCACGGTCACCGGCAGTGGCGGTCCGCACCATGCAGGCGACCCAGTGGCACGGCGGAGGAGGGGCTGGCCACCGCCTAGGCCCACGCGGGCGCGCCGCGTCGCGTGAGGGCGGCCAACCGTCGGGGCCCGCTGCGCCGATGCGGCAGGCGGAGGCCACGGCGGCGCCGCCCAGGGCCACTGCCGGGAGCCAGCTGCGCTGGGGAGGTGCGTCCGCGCCCACGTCGGGGGAGGCGGCGGATGCGGTGCACCGGCGCCTGTCACTCGCGGGGGGAGGTGCTCGTCCCGGCCGCTTGGCTGCGCGGCCGCGCCTGGGACGGGGGCGGCGACCAGCGGGCCCCTCTCGCGCGCCGGCTGGCGGTCCTGCCCGGTGCGGCGCCGCGCGTACCGGGGTGCGACGGCGGCCGCAGTGGCTGACGGCGCGACGACGGGCGACGAGGACAAAGCCTCTGGAAACTAGCTACGGGGCCTCCCGCTGAACACTCGATTTGGATCGAACGGCTAAGAAAATATAGGTGACGTGGCTCAATGAGGAGCCCGAGCTTGGACTCTCGTTTCGAAGGTGAAAGATTCTTGGAGTCCTCTTCGAACTCTAAAAAAAATAATCCATCAAAGGCAGTTTTAGTCTTCAAAATCCATATCTATACCTACCTAATCCATGCATATAATAAAGCGCTAAAATTTATTCCATTTTTTATAGCCTTTCCTAACTACCACATAACGAAGAGTTTATTATATTCGGACTTATATAACTTGTGTTTATAAGAGTTTGAATAAATTATGTCTTGATATAGAGTCTGATTATCGTATCGCCTCTACGTGATAGCATCACAGCTTGTTAATGAGTCCATAGTCTTTTCTGAGTCCGTGTTCCAACCTAAAACATCTCTAACAGTTGTTTGTTCATTTTTTTCATCAAAGAATATCATTTTTCTTATAAATATTAAAAAATAATAAAATATAATATTATGAATCTTTAAACTCTTAATCTTTCTATAAAAGAAAAAAAAAGAAAATTAGCTACGGAAGAGAACGTGGAAGGCAAACGATAAAAGAAAAAAATACGGTAACAAGGATACGAACAGAAAAGGGAATGCAAGGCAATCATTTATATATGTATATTGAAAAAAAATGAAAAACAATAACGCATATGGGAAAAAATAATAGTAGCGTCCTTCAAAGAATTCCAATAAGCCTGGCTCCGCTTGTCCCCTACGACATGGGAAGCCATGCAGGCGCTCTTCCCTAGGAGGCTTAGACGTCGCTGCCTGGTGACAGACATCGAGTAGGCCAAGACATGATGTTCCCACAATCATAAATTCTATTGTCGTATAGTCCTCTGGAGGTGGTGTAGTTGTAGCAGCTAGGCTCTTGCTCTTGTTTGCTGGTTGACTTTTATGTCTGGTCTTGCACGCTAGCGTCTTGCCAGCGGACGTGTAACAGTCAGAACTTGATGATGTTGTAAGTTTGGGAACCTTATTCGGACTTCTTGTAGCCATTCCTCTTAATTAAAAACCCGATCGAGACAAAAAAAGTTTAACAAATATATAACAAAAACGAAGATATGTCAGTACTGGTGCACAAGAACAGAGTAATTGAGTATTTTACCAGTTTATTCTTGAAATCACTCGCACTTATCATAATCTTGATGAAACACTTATCCTGATCACTCATGTGGTGCCAATAATGATTTAAAATGCAATCCTTGCATACTGTGCAAGCTTTGTTTCTCCTGTAACAACTCATAACATACAAGTTGAGATAAAATTGTTAGAGAAATTTATAACCTCACTGCCGGACTTGGGTGTAACACCACACCCCTGGTGTTACGCCTAATTAAAACTGGCCATGTCATCATAATTATTATAAATCATCTATGTGTAGATCACCTTTGTTATGCATCAACTAAAATAAATTTTATTTCATCACGTAATTGTGCATAGGTGCTGTAGAGTGATTTGGTTATATGAATTGTTGTGGGGGAAGTTATATTTGAAAAGTTAATAATAAATTGATTAGAAAACCCTAAATCAGACCAAAACCCTGATTTCAAAACTAAGTGGAATTGGGCCATGGTCCCAAAAGCAAAGTTGTAGTTCTTATTTATTGGAGCAACTTTCATATATAAAGTTTTTCAAGTTACTAATTGGAAATTCAAATTAAACACTAATTTCTATTCAAATATTTGAATTTGAAACCACAATTCAAAAACTATTGAGAATCTGAGGTTGGACCTTTAATAAAAGTTGTTAATCTCACTGAATAGAACAACTTTGGTATTTGGAGATTCTGAAGTTATTCAATAGATTTTTGAATTTAAACTGGATTTGCAATGAGCCAATCAGCCCCTTTTCAATAATTCAAAAATTATTCAGAATTTTGAATATCTCCCAAAAACAAAGTTGTTCAATTAAAAATTTCCTACAAGATTTTTTTATAGATTTTTTAGTTTATATGTAAATTTAAATGTAATTTTGAAAATAAAACTGGGAACACATTGGTATGGCTACAGTATTTTGGGGGAGACTTTCTTCTCCTTCTCTGTTCATGGCGTCGCCGTGGCGACGGCCGGCCATTCCCGGCCGCTGCTCACTCCAGCCGCGTGCCCCTCGAGCTGGACGACTTCGTGAAGGCTCCTGCTACCTCACTTGACCAGACCGTGCCCTTTAAACGAGTAGGCGACGAGCTCTGCTCGTTTTACTCCGACCGGTCACCATTGCCGGCTTCACTGTCCGCGAGCAAATTCGTGTCCACCGGTTAACCAATACCAAATTCTTCCTCTCAGTAGCTTTGACACCCTCTAGCACTTCATTTTGAACCGTTGATGTAGCTGGTCAGTCGTCAGAGCGCCGTTGCCGTTCGTTCTTCCTCCCCGGCTCCGGCAGAACGCCGCCGTGAGCCGCTTCAACGTAGCTAGCCTCCGTCGGTGAGGTTCTGTGCTGTTCGTGTCTCGTTCTTAGTTCTCCTTAACTCTATGATGCTCATGAGCCCGATTGTTTCTTCTTTGGAACACCACGGTCGTCGGAACAGGGACTTGCCGCCGTGTCCGCGCAGCCGAACCCGCCATCGCCATCACGCTCGCCACTCCGCACCGCCTCTGCTTCAACAGACCATCGATTTGAAGTCTCGGTGAGCCTCTGGTCATGACTGTGTCGGTTTATTGAACGCTATCGCGTCGTACTCGCCGGAACGCGGCCGTTGTTGACACCTGTTATCATCCAAATTTTATTATCAATTATCCCTGCATTAAATATGAATATCCAGTAGAATAGGGTTATTACTGACAAATTCTATGAGTTTTGGTGAATTGTCTACTTTCCAGGGGATTTTTCAGAAAAGCTTAAAAGAAGGATTTAAGAGCATAATTACCACGAAACTTAACCGTCAAGGAAACATCTTCACGAGAACGCTAGAATCATCTGGAACACACCCGAAACACCGGAGCCAAAAACCCCATAGGGTGGGGCCGGCCAGCGCCACCCTAGGGTTTCCCCCGCGCCGCCTTCTGGAGTCTTCTGCCACCGCCTATTAGAAGTCATCTGGGCCCTTGTTTCAAGTCGGTTTGATCCTACGACATACGTGCATCCCACCGGCCTATAAATAGAGAGGCATACCCCCTGGAGGAGAGCCAGATCAAGAGATGAAGACCTTGAAGCATTAGATAGATATCCACTAGATCTAGGCTAGCAATCAAGAAAGAGATTAGAGAGATAGAGTAGATGAGTAGAGATTCGGAGGAATCCCGGCCTGTCGGAGCTTCTTCGTAGCTGTGTTCGTCTGGATTCAGCTCCCTCGCCCGGAGTTGCGTTCTGAGGTACTTTTGTATTCAACATCCTGATTCAAGTAAGCATTTATTCGTTCTTAAGTTTACAACTCTATTTGAGTGCTTTGATCTTGGTAGCTCCTTGGTTGAAGTAGTAGTTTGTAGTATAAACGTGGTGTCTGAGCTATAATTACTTGTGAATGTCCCCTGATTGGCCGGATAGTGGTAGATCGCGTAGGTGACAGCTGCGTTGAGTCCTCTGTAGTCCACTTCCCGTTGTTAGGATCAATATGTGTATAAGTGTCTGGTAGGAGAAAACTCTAATTTCGCCTCTTATTCATGTCACTGCCCGATTAGAACGATATTATTCAAAGTTTACCGGTTGTCGGATCTAGATAATTGTAACAACCCGAGTTTTTCGATAACCAAAAATACGAACTTTTTAAAAAAATTTCTTGCAATATGTGTGAAGCATGTGGTTCCTCAATTTAATCGCGGCTAACATGTTAACAGCCGTTGCATGCATATAGAGTTGCTTGTAGAATTTTGTCGAAGTTCTTCATTCGGTCTAGGGTTTTATTTCGGAGAGCACAGACCCATAGCAACTCCTCTCGAATTTTATCAAATGACCCTTCGATTCCATAAAATCAAATCATGAGCCATAGACGGAGAAATCCTCTTTTCCCTCTCTTCCATTTTCCGAAACTATCCCAATTTATTTTCCCCGCATGTTTCTTTGAAGCAAATATCCCATAGGAAAACTCATTTTCTCTCAAACTCAAATCCAATTCACAAAAGGAGAAAACCTTCCCTTCACTGTGGACCGAAATCCACCCCATCTGGCCCATCTCTTTTCCCTTTTAGCCGCCAAGCACACCACAGCCCCACTGCATGCGTGGCCCAGCACGCCCTCACGGCCCAACCAACAGCCCTCTCCCTCCTCTCCTCTTTGAGCCCAGCATGGCCCAAACCAGCGCCGCCCCTGGCCACGCGAGCGCAAAGCCGCACGGGCCTTTACGAGCGCGGCCCACTCAGCCTGCTTGGCCCAGCTCGTGGCCCAGCAGCACGCACCCCTGCGAACCCTAGCTAGGGCGCTCGCCCACGCGCCAGGAGCCGCCGCCGCCGCTCGCTCTCGCGTGAACACGACGCGAGCACGCGCCCTGACGCCACCTGCTCCTGCTCCCAGATGGATGCCGTGTGTCCTGACCACGCCACGGACGTCGAGGATCGTCTGCAGCTCCTTGGAAGCCCTAGCCCGCCTCCACTATAAGAAGCCGCAGCCGCTCCTGTTCATCTTCTCCACTCGAGCCGACGCCACTGCTCCGTCCTGCTCATGCCGCTACAAGCCTCAGCCACTGAAGCCACGCCCCGGCCGGCCGCCACCGCGCCCTGGCCGGCACACACGGCCGCCGCCGCATCCCAGCCGGTTACGACCGCATCGGTCGCAGCCGCGTCGCCATGGCCACGGGCAACCACGCTCGCGCAGTCGCCGTGCCACTAGTGCCAACCGCCTGGTGCCAGAGCCGAGCTCGACCACGACGCTCCGCTCCTCGTCCTCGCCTCTTCACCGAGCCGCCGTGGCCACCTCCGACCGCAGCAAGCTCCAGCCGAGTGCTCGGCGTTCGCCTCCACGCCGCGTTCTTCCTCGGCGACACGCTCCGCCACGCCGAACGGCCCCAGCACCACCTCGCCGCCATGCCAAGCCGACCACCGCGCGTCGACATCGCCATCCACGACTTCACAGCGGGAGCAGCAGCGCCCTGTCGTGCTTCGCCACCTCCTCGTCGACGCAGTGCAGCTCCCCCGCGCTACAGCCCGCTGTTCCCATCGCCGTCGCGACCGCCACGACGAGCACCGCCACGCCCGCAACCGCGACCTCGTCCACGATGAGCTCCGACCTTGACGCACTGGGACCTTGCCACGCCAACCCTCTGCCTCGCCGTCACGCCAAGGAACACCGCGGCGTCCTCCTTCCCCGGCTTCTCTGCTTCGAGCCGCGCC
The DNA here is from genome assembly GCA_038502445.1 of Eremochloa ophiuroides. Lineage (NCBI taxonomy): Eukaryota > Viridiplantae > Streptophyta > Magnoliopsida > Poales > Poaceae > Eremochloa > Eremochloa ophiuroides. The sequence continues at coordinate 64,436,455 of JAHLJS010000003.1, read as the reverse complement.
ACCGCCCTGCTGCTCCTCGCCGCGACGTCGTCCGCGTCCATGACATCGACGGCGTCTGCTGCTGCGGACCTCGATGGCCTGCTCCACGACCACTGCATCAACCCTGCTCCACCTCGACCGGAGTCGGCAACGCTTTGCCGGAGCCATTCCTCATCACCAGTGAGCTTCCATGACCAAGCCCATGTCCTTTTCCCTTTTGCTGTCACCACTGTGTCGCTGAGATCGGCCGTCGTGCCGTTGTGTCGCTGTGAACGGCCATCGTGCCGTGGTTCACGACTTGTAGGGAAGCGGCAAGTCCCCACGACCCCATCCGTCACCATGCTGACACCTTCGTCGCTGGTAATCACGAGCCGGCGCCACGACGAAACCACCGCGCCGAAGCACGATCTACTACATCTCGCCCGCCGTCGTGAACGTTCTGCCTGCACCGATCCCGTCCCGCTTCAGGCGATCCACCGACCACAAGCCCACGGTGAGCTTCGCCTCGACATCATTGGTGGGCACCGCCACCATGACCAGGCCCGCCACATAAGCCATGGCGTCCCACCTTAGGGACGCGTAGGCCGAGCCCTTCCCGGCTCAGGACACTCGCACACACAACACGAGACCCTTTTAGCCAAATCGAACCACCGGCGTTCCAAGAACGCCGGCGTGGCCGAGGACTACCCGAACCATCACCGTGACCGCGCTTCGGTTTTACCTTGTGCCTTTGGACTCTGAGACTGCCGCCACTCTGCTCATGTCACCGAAGGACACGATGGACGCCGATCGAGAAAGGAGAAGGTCACTGGAAGTTCTGCCTGGTCGCCCCGACGTGCACCGACGCCCCGTCCAAGCTTCACCTTAGCTACCGTGCACACCGTTGGAACCCGGCCATGCTCCGCCGCCTCCCGGCCACTTGACGCCACCTCCGGCCAGCCATAGCCTCGTTCGGCCAGTCACCAGCCGCGCCCGGCCAGCCGTGGCCAGCCGCGACCAGCCTACAGCAGGCCACAGCCAGCCATGACCAGCCAGCAGTAGGCCACGACCAGCCAGCAGCCGGCCACGACTAGCCGTAGCAAGCCATAGCAGGCCAGAAGGTACCAGCAGTTGGCCCAGTGGAGCCAGGACGTGTAGAAGCAAGTCTCGTCACTTTCCTTTAACAATGGCCCTGTCCGACCTTGTGCCATAGCCCCGTTGCCATCTCTTGAGGCCCCATAGATAATGTTGGACGGTTAGAAAGCCAAAGTGATATACGACGCTGGACTATTGGACCCCTGCTCTTACTCCTTGTACATCTATCCATCATACTGTATCCTATCCTCACGATCTGTCTGTTCATATATCTGTTGTACCCTGTCCTCACGATCTGTCTGTATCTAAATCTGTAATGCAGGATCCATCTATCATAATGCTATGGAATTGTGCTACTCCGCAGTCTTATAATGAGTCTTTTGAGTCATGTCATTGGTTCTTATTGCTGGTTGTCATGTTGTTTGTCTGTGTGCCATGCCTTCGAGCCGGCTGTGTGATCGTATCTCGTTCGGACATTGCGATCGCGGGATCTGTTCCGCCATGACCGTAACACCGAGTGTAACCTGCCCTCACGCTATCTCTCGCTGACTTTTCGTGCACCGACCCTCGTATGCTCATACCCTGCTCGACCGCCGCATTCCTCTGATTCTTGCGGTGACAACCGCACCGCTATGGATCCGAGTAATGACTTAGTGCCAGTGCACCCAGGTCGTGGTACCCTATGAGTGGCTTGCGCACTAGCATCTTTTACATGTCGCTCTCTTCTGACGCCCCGTCTATTCCGTGGCGTGTGCGTTGGAAAGAGTAGACCACTACTGTTTTATGCTTCTCACTCTCTGTTCGTTTAGCCCGCTCTGTTCGATCCCGTCTTACTCACAGTGACTGGATCAAAGACCGGACTGACTCCTTTTGTTAGCGAAGCTATGGTCTATATTAAGATCTCAGACCTATGTAGGTCGACTCGGTCGACCGCTTAAAACCATGTTCACCGAAGATGTGACTGAGAATATAATATGGATATGCCTAGCTAACTTCTCTCTCTTTTGATTCTTGGTGTTTAAACGCTTGTATGATTGTACCCGTTTGAATCACAACCTTGGTGCCCTACAAGTGGATTAAACACTCGCTCTTTCTCGTGCAACATTTCTTGTCAATAAATCCCTCGTTCCCCTCTTGCTTGGCTCGTCCTCCGACCCCCGTCTCCTCCATAGCGTTCGGGTCGGAAGATCGTGTGCCGTGGTGTTTGCTATGGATAAGCTTTGGCCTAAAACCATTTATTATAAAGCCATATTGGCTTGGCTGTGACTTATGCTTGTGCTTAGCAAACCACCACTCTTGTTTCTTTGGCCTGATGAAATCGGACATACGCCGAGAGGGCTAAGCCGTGTACCTTTTATTATTTCTTTGCTGTTAATGGGTCTCCCCGCATCCCGTCGTCTTTGGTGAACTGGGTGTTTTATTGCCTAGTATTGCTTCGTGGAGTAGCCGTTTCCGGATTAGCGACGAACGGATCGAGACCCGCTGGAAGAGAACGTGGACGGCGCAAGGACCCGCAGAATGGAGTCACCCTGGAGGAGGTGATCCAGCAGAACGACTACACTAACTGAGGAGTGCTCGTACCACTACTTCCTCGACAACGCAGGTGTCATGGCAGCACCTCCTTTTAGAGAATCCTATTAGACATTGCAAATCTAGAATTGCTAGCGCTTTATATTTACTCCTTTGCTAGTATATGATGCATGTTACTACCTAAGCCGTTACTACCCCGCTTGCAACCACTCTACTATACCACCCGGCTTCGCGCTCACACTCTTTTATACATATTTCTATCTACCTGTTTGCTTGCATGTTACATCACTATATTTATCTATTAACTCCACTCGCATTGTATCTATGATGTGATGCTGGTGGTGAACCCCTGGGAATGGTTTGGCTTGGGATGCCGGACTGGTGGTATGTGAGCGTGCTGCGTGTGTCTTGGGTGTGTGGTGAGGGTCGAGTCGACCAAGTGGGATACACGACGAGCTGTGTAAGCAAGTCTTGCCGGGAGTTGCATCTGGGCATTCCCTCGAGAGATACCTGTGGCGGGTAATGACTTATGTGGTGGTTCTGGGATGTGCATTGAAGTCCCATGAATGGAGGTGCCATGGTGGCACGGGGAGAGTATCCCCTAAGAGAAGATGCCTGCTTGGTCAAACTTAGGAAGGACTAGCCCAGGTTCATGGGAATCTCTTACTGCTCACTCGCTTCTGATGGGCGGGAGACGGCTGGACTACTTGGTAGGGCGGTGCCACTACTGCTAGGTTGTAAGGTGATAGGGTGGGCGGTGGCGGATGCAGGAAGTTCCCGCACCGTTCTAGATGCGCTGTACCACTGATTGGGCCCGGTACTGCGTCTCCCAGTCTCAGCGTTTTGGCGTAGGGCCGAAGTTACTCAGGGCTGAGTGGTAGGGTGGCATCGACCTAGGCAAGCAAGCACCCAGAATTCTGCCTAGGTGATTGTACAGCATCGATGATTGCTAATCTTGTGAGTGGTAAAACCTCTGCAGAGTGTTATGGTTGATCGATCGATACATATGCCGATTCGTCGGCTATGGACCTTTCCTGTGAAGCTCTGTCTAGTGTAGAGAGCGATATTCTTTTCTTCCCCTGGTTGATGATTGTCCGGCAGTGTACCCGATGCGGTAGTGTGCCGTTGAGGCAGGACCCGAGAGGGAGTTGGGCCTGTCGACTGAGCGTGAGGTGTGTGTGAGGTGGTGTATGGGTGGGATAATGGAAATGGGATAGACTGATGGATGGTGTGATATGGGGTTAAAACTTGACAAACTATTATGATATTATTACTTGATACTACCTTGCATGCGCTTAGGATGCAAACCACAGCCAAATATTAGGATCGCCAGATCCTTTGTTTCTCTTTTCCACTAAAGCTCATCGGTGCTGACCATGGCCTGCACATATCTGGCGGTGTGCAGATTACCTGACTAACAGAGATATTGAGATAAGAAGCATTAGAAGGTCTCGTGCCTACGCTCAAGTTTGGTTCAGAAGATGAAGACTATGCTGCGCCATGAATAACTCTGATGGTACCCGTGAAGGAGGAGCCTTCACTCGATGACATATTCCGCCAACTCTGATGACGACTAGATATGCTTCCGCTAGATTAACCCTGTAATAGGTGTCCCCTCAGTTGATGTAATATTTTGTAAGTAATCTCGATGTATGACTTTTATATCAACTGATATATGATAATGCGATAAGATCAATCTTTGGTTTTATCACATTATATCTCATTCTGTGGATTTTCCCATCGTGAAAAATCGAGGATGTTTCAATAATCATTTGTTATCTCCTCATTCTTGATTTTCTCTGTATTGATTGTATTATCGGGTTAAGAGCCAATAGACTTAGTCAGTATCACCTACTGTTTCTTTGGGTTCAATATTAAAACCGGGATTGTCTGGTGAAGTGCTACATTGGGTTGTTTTATCTGTGCGCTTGCGGATACCTTGATAATAATAATCTTTAATAGAGTGCAGTTATTTTATACCAACAAGCATTTCTGGCGCTGTTGGCGGGGAATGGTTTGCTGATTTTGGCTTAGTCTATCTTAATCTTGTATTATACTTTCATCTTTTCCCTTTTTAAAGTATGGAACCCACGTCCCAACTTTTATATCAATATGGAGCACCATCGGGATCGTATCTCCAGCCAAAAGAATCATCTTTACCTATCACGTTATCTGGCAATGAGTTACACCCGGGATTAATTAAGTTAGTTCAGGATCACATTTTTTTCTGGCAGTTCTAGCGAAAACTCCTATTCCCATTTAGCTGATTTTGAACAGACATGTTCATGTTTGCACATTAAGGGCATGGCAGATGAAACTTTAAGATGGAAACTCTTTCCTTTTCATTAACGGGAAAGGCAAAGAAATGGTATAATCGCCATGTTGGGAGTAGTCAAGGAGATTGGGAAGTATTGCGCGCTAATTTTTGTCTTAAATTTTTCCCTATCGAAAAGATCGCTAAACTTCGTTTTGAAATTATTGGATTTAAACAATTAGATAACGAATCATTAGGAAAGGCTTGGGAACGCTTTGATTGATTTATAAATTTTGGACCTAATCTTCCTTTGCCAGAACCTATGCTTTTGCAACATTTCTTTTTAGGCCTTGATGATAAAAATGAAGAATACCTTAATTTGGCCGCAGGAGGAGCATTTATGCATATTACTGCTTCACATGCTAAAACTATTCTTACTAATATCTTAATTGATCTTCCTGAAGAAAAAGAAAAATTGTTAGAAGATGAATTTTTGTCGTTTGATTCTAAACTTTTGTCCGATTCATCTCAACCTTTACCTCAACTATCTAATGAGAAGGAGATAATTCCTATTTCTGATTTTATGCTTGAATTTGAGGATGGACTTTTTGATGATTATGGAAACGCCTCACGCTATCATAAAATTATAAAACCACAAGAGCCTATGAATTTTAAAAGTTTTAATGCTTCATACCCTGCTGATTTAAAATTTCTTAGAGAGATAACTAGAGAACTAATTTTTGTTATGAGTAATGAGTGGTTGATAGAATCTGAGCTTTCAAATGATATAGTTCGTTTAAATTCTCCTGTCATTACTATTAAATGTCAAATTGATGCATATCCTTTGATGCCTTTTATAATCCAGTAGTAGGTGTCAATATTATGTCTTTTACATTTGCTAAAAAATTCTTAAAAGATATGCCATCAATTTCTACAAATAAATTATTGAAAAATTATTCAGGACACATTATTTCTAGTTCAGGTGTTTTATGTTCTCTTCCTATTGTGATTAATAAATTCTGAATTTTGCTGAATTTCTATATCTTTGATGTTTGGGATTTTGATGTAATGATTGGGTTACCAATAGGAAAACTTTTGCGAGAAGGTTGTGCGGGCAATTTAGAAATTAAACTTGGGAAGGGATTTAATCTCTCAGTGCCTATAACTCATGCATTAAAAGCTAAGGCAGAGCCACCTCCTGAGTTAGATCCGATAGAAGAAATTAAGGCTGTGTCATTTGAGGAATTTATCGAATCTAATTTAGAGGATGATACTCAGTTCTTTATTAATGAAGAGGAAGAGGATCCGATTGATCTTGAACCTCTGGATGAATTACTAGAGCCACCTAAGCCTTCTATTGAGCATAAGCAACTACCTTCTGGTCTTAATTATGTTTTTCTGAATAATGATCAAAATTCTCCGATGATTATTAGTGATAAACTTTCTGATGAAGAGTCTTTTAGATTAATAACTGTCTTAGAAAAACATCGTGTTGCTTTTGGTTATTCACTCCAAGACCTTAAAGGGATTAGTCCTATTTTATGCACCCATCGTTTTCCAACCAACTCAGAGATTACACCTTCTAGAGAGCCCCAACGTAGGCTTCAAAATACGATGAGAGAGGTTGTTAAGAAAGAGGTCTTGAAACTTTTGCATACTGGGATTATTTATCCTGTTCCGCATAGTGAGTGGGTAAACCCTGTTCAAGTTGTACCTAAAAAGAGTGGTATGACCATAGTTAAAAATGATAAAAATAAATTGATACCCCAGAGAACTGTTACAGGATGGCGAATGTGTATAGATTATAGAAAACTCAATAAAGCAATCAAGAAAGATCATTTTCCGCTGCCCTTCATTGATAAGATGTTAGAGAGTTTGGCAAATAATTCTTTCTTTTATTTCCTTGATGGTTATTCTGGATATCACCAAATTCCTATCCACCCTGATGATCAAAACAAAACCACTTTTACATATCCTTATGGAACTTATGCTTATCATAGAATATCTTTTGGATTATGTAATGCGCCTGCTTCTTTTCAAAGATGTATGATGTCTATATTTTCTGAAATGATAGAAGAAATCATGGAAGTTTTTATGGATGATTTTTTAGTTTATGGAAAAACTTTTGATGATTGTCTAGAAAATCTAGATAAGGTTTTGCAAAGATGTGAAGAAAAACACTTAGTCCTTAATTGGGAAAAATGTCATTTTATGGTTAGAGAAGGAATAGTGTTAGGACATTTAGTGTCTGAAAGAGGCATAGAGGTAGATAAGGCAAAAATTGAAGTAATTGAACAACTACCTCCACCTATTAATATAAAAGGAATCCGAAGTTTTCTTGGTCATTATGGTTTTTATCGCAGATTTATAAAAGATTTCTCAGATATTGATAGACCACTGACTAACTTGCTAGCTAAGGATGTTCCTTTTAAATTTGATGATGCATGTTTAAAATCTTTTAATATTCTTAAAGAAGCACTTACGTCAGCACCAATCATTCAACCCCCTGATTGGTCTTTACCTTTTAAAATTATGTGTGATGCTAGTGATTATGCTATAGGGGCAGTATTAGGACAAACAAAAGATAAGAAGCATCATGCAATTGCTTATGCTAGTAAAACTATGGCAGGAGCACAATTAAATTATGCAACAACTGAAAAAGAACTCCTGGCTGTTGTTTTTGCTATTGATAAATTTATATCTTACTTAGTAGGAGCAAAAGTAATTGTTTATTCTGATCATGCTGCTTTAAAATATTTGCTCACTAAGAAAGATGTTAAATCTCGTTTGATAAGATAGATTTTGTTACTCCAAGAATTTGACTTAGAAATTAAAGATAGAAGGGGAATAGAAAATCCAGTTAGTGATTACTTGTCTAGAATACACTTTGAGAAATCTCAGGAATTGCCTATTAATGACTCGTTGAGAGATGACATGTTGTTTAAAGTGACCAAGTCAGACCCTTGGTACACGAATACTGTCACCTTTATGGTTGCAGGTTATGTACCACCAGGGGAAAATAAAAAGAAGCTTATGTATGAAAGTCGTCTCCACATATGGGATCCGCCATACCTCTTCAGAATTTGTTCAGATGGATTATTTAGAAGATGTGTACCAGTAGAATAGGGTATGCAGATCATTCAGAAATGCCATGCATCACCATATGGAGATCATTATAGAGCATTCCGCACTCATGCTAAAATCTTGCAGAGTGGGTTCTTTTGGCCATCTATGTATGAAGACACCAAAGATTTTGTCCGGAAATGTGGATCATGTCAGAGGCACGAAAATATCAATGCAAGAGATGCTATGCCACTCACCAACAATCTCCAGATTGAGCTCTTTGATGTCTGGGGAATTGATTACATGGGACCATTTGTCAAATCAAGAAATTGTGAATACATTCTGGTGGCAGTTGACTATGTATCTAAATGGGTAGATGCTATGCCATGCATGAATGCTGATTCCAAACATTCAAAGAAGATGTTCGAAGAGATTATATTTCTAAGGTTTGGAACACCAAGGATGGTTATTAATGACGGAGGAACACACTTCACTGATAAGAAGTTTCACCGATACTTGCAAGCTCATGGCATCCGTCACAATGTAGCTACTCCATATCATTCTCAGACAAGTGGCCAGGCAGAAACATCAAACAAACAAATCAAGAATATTCTACAGAAAATAGTAAATAAAATGGGTACTGCATGGAAGGACCGATTACCCGAAGCACTTTGGGCATATCGGACCGCATACAAGACACCTTTAGGCATGTCACCTTACCAGCTAGTATATGGTAAGATCTGTCATTTACCAGTGGAGTTAGAGCATAAAACTCACTGGGCTATTAAGAGATGGAATATGAACTTTGAAGCCGCTGGAGAAAAGAGAAAAATGCAATTATTAGAATTAGAAGAATGGAGAGAAAAGGCTTATCACAATTCAAAGATCTATAAAGAAAGAACAAAAAGATGGCATGACAAGAGGATCAAGAAGAAGGAGTTTGCACCAGGAGATAAGGTATTACTTTTTAATTCCAGGTTTAAATTATTCGGGCTTGGAAAACTACGAAGCAAATGGGAAGGACCATTTACGGTTGTGAATGCATCACCACATGGAGCGGTAACTCTACAATCACATGAAGGTACGTTATTCAAGGTAAATGGTCACCGACTTAAATTATTTTTAGAACCATTTAATTTAGAAGTTGTTGCTGGGCTGGAATTTGTCCAATTACCCACTCTCTAGTCCCGTCATTATCTGTTACGAAAAATTATCGCGCATCGCAACTAACAGGAAGTAGAAAGAGTCTAGAGGCTTCACGAGCTTGGCCAACCAGAGAAGTCACCTGGTGGGGCCGGCCGGCGCCATAATGGGGCCGGGCGGCGCCATAATGGGGCCGTGCAGCGCCCCGCTGTCCCCTCTCGTCCTGACTCAAGTTCCCTTTTCTTTCTCTATCTTTCCTAAATACGATCCCATAGATTCCCAATGCGTACGGATAATCTTTCGTATGAATCCTGTAGAACCTAGATTTGATCTTATCCTATCTCCTGAAAACCATATAAATACGCACCTATACCACCCTTGAATGTCATCCCATCATCATTGCCTTCTTCTCATCCAAAGAAACTCTCTAATTTAGATCTAGTAGCAATGGCAAACAAAGCGGTCATCGGCACTGACTCCGGCAAGCTCAAAGGCGACGACTCGAAGGCCATCGTCCTCGCGCAGCCGAAGCCCCTTGCCATCGTGCCCCCGAAGCACCTCGCCGTCGTGCCACCGAAGCATCTTGCTACGGTGCCCCAGCAGTTCGAGCAAGTCTACTACACTTATGCTCATCCTGTTCTGCCATCGTCACCTGAGAGACCACTGCTAGAAGATGGTACCAGGGGGAAGCAGATCGCTATTCCCCGAGGCACCCCACTTTTTCCACCTAGAGATAATGAGCGACTCCTTTCGGTTAAGACCGACAAGAACGGAACGCTGGTATGTGCGAAGTATACCACTGCTCGCCCTGCCATCCAAGGAGTTCGTGCACGTCCAGACCAAGTCCGCTACACCGAGTTCATACCACCTCCGCCCAAGGGACAGTGGGCTACATCTACATCAGCACTAGAGAAAGTCTCTAGACAGCCCCAGCTCTCTCTACGCATCCTTAATGAGAAGATGAAAGCTCTCTCTAACACTGTTAGGGGTATAGAGAGGAATGAAGACTTAAGGAGCAAGATTATGAGTGACATGACTAAGTAGATAGAAGTCAATGTCAAGTTAATTCGTAGTCTCAAGCACGAAAAAGATTAGCTGAAAGAAGAGATTGGTGAGCTGAAGGAAGAAATTAGGAAGCTCGCAAAGCAGGGGCAGCCTTAAGTTGCCCTCGTTATCTATGTAATAAGGCACTAGTGTGTTAGGTTTGATTATATTATTGAGTATGCTAAGTTTGATTTATAATATTAAGTGTGTTAGTTAAGCCCATGGAGCTAGGGTAGTCGTTAGCTCGGTCAGTTATCAGAGTTATCTAGTATTATTAATGAATAAAGTGCCTTACTCTTTTTTATCAATATTAATGTTTAAGTTTACTCTACTCTCTATATTTTTGGTACGCATGTTGTCTCCACTTGTTGCGCAGGAAAGTATGCAGGAAAATAAGTGTGGGGGAGGCACATCGCGACTATGGAAATCAATTCGCTCGGGAAAATCACGCAATTTGGAAGATAATCGAACCAGGACCTCGCACACCGAAGTGGACCTCGTGGGGCCATAGAGGTGCGCCGCCCGGCGCCCTACCTGGGCTGGCTAGCCCCCCATGTATCCTCTGCATCCCTTTCTCGGTCATGGTCAGGTTTGATCCTCATACAATTTAACTGCATATGTTTCGATTTCCTTTTCGATCCGTATTAAAATTCACATGCTAAATTACTTTCAAAAGAGAAGAAGAAGATTGTTTAATTCATAGCTTAAGAATAAATTATATAACATTTTTCTAGGAATCATGTTACTATTGGAAACTATTTATAGGGACCCCATGATTGCTTAAGTCGTTGTGAAACATGATTTAGTTGAATAATGAGAACTCAATCCCTGATGTTTTGTCTTTGAAGATTTTATTTCAAAAATTTAAATGATTAGTTATACCTCTCCTTTGTGGTAAAAATATTGTCCTACCAGAGCCATATATAGGATAGATGCCTGCTACATATAATACTTGTTTTTGTATTGAGTTTGGTCAACCTTTGTAACCCTTTGAAGAAATTTGTCATATTTTTGAATCAAGTGCCAATTCCACATAAGCATTACTCTAATCCGGAGTAATAGCGAGTCATTCTATTGAAAATGTTTCTCTCCTACACTGAGAGAAAACACCAAAAATAATTATATAGCATAGTTACCAAATAATTGCTCCATGTTTTGTTAAAGTCTCTCAATTACTAATTTCAAAAGAGGTATGAGCTATGCAAAAGAATAAGGGAGTATAAAAAATGGACAAGTGTCCAAAGAAATTAAAACAATGAGTACTTAGATGCTCGCTTCCCTTGAAAAAAAAAGAGAGAAAGAGATAGCTCATACCCTCTGAATAAACTTAACTGTATAAAAGAGAGACTTATTTTCTCAAAGAGCAAGGTAGAATTAGATTCCACCATATTCCACCAAATAATGCTTGATTCGATTATATGCCTCATTTCTCTGTGGATTCATTGTTTGACTTTACAACAAATACAATGCAAGTATGTTTTCACATTTTACCTACCTGAGATCCACATAAGCTTTTTTTTAGAAGTAGGATAAAGAAGGCAATTTCATTAATGCCTTGGTAAGGATACAAAAATACCATATATATCAGTGATTCGAGAGTACTACAAAAGGAGAAGGTAAAGCTAAGTTTATTTACAAAATTATATACCCTCCAATTGATTTAACTAAAGGAAGAGAGTGATCTGTTTTCAAGCTATTCTGTTCTTCAACTACTCAAAGATTCATGGTAGACACTTTGAATTCCATAGTACATGCATGACTAGACTAGTTTTATATAATGTACTCTCAAGTTATGTTTTAAATGCTCCATTCTCTCTAAGAATCTTACATCTTAAAACCAACTTTTTCTCGGGACGAGCATAAGCCTAAGTGTGGGGGTAATTGTTGACACCTGTTATCATCCAAATTTTATTATCAATTATCCCTGCATTAAATATGAATATCTAGTAGAATAGGGTTATTACTGACAGATTCCACGAGTTTTGGTGAATTGTCTATTTTCCAGTGGATTTTCCAGAAAAGCTTAAAAGAAGGATTTAAGAGCATAATTACCATGAAACTTAACCGCCAAGGAAACATCTTCACGAGAACACTAGAAACATCTGGAACACACCCGAAGCACCGGAGCCCGAAACCCCACAGGGTGGGGCCGGCCGGCGCCCCCCTAGGGTTTCCCCCGCGCCGCCTTCTGGAGTCTTCTGCCACCGCCTATTAGAAGTCATCTGGGCCCTTGTTCCAAGTCGGTTTGATCCTACGGCATACGTGCATCCCACTGGCCTATAAATAGAGAGGCATACCTCCCCTGGAGGAGAGCCAGATCAAGAGATAAAGACCCTGAAGCATTAGATAGATATCCACTAGATCTAGGCTAGCAATCAAGAGAGAGATTAGAGAGATAGAGTAGATGAGTAGAGATTCAAAGGAGTCCTGGCCTGTCGGAGCTTCTTCGTAGCTGTGTTCGTCTGAATTCAGCTCCCTCGCCCGGAGTTGTGTTTTGAGGTACTTTTGTATTCAACATTCTAATTCAAGTAAGCATTTGTTCTTATTCGTTCTTAAGTTTATAACTCTATTTGAGTGCTTTGATCTTGGTAGCTCCTTGGTTGAAGTAGTAGTTTGTAGTGTAGATGTGGTGTCTGGGCTATAAGTACTTGTGAATGTCCCCTGATTGACCGGATAGTGGTAGATCACGTAGGTGACAGCTGCGTTGAGTCCTCTGTAGTCCACTTCCCGTTGATATGATCGATAGGTGTATAAGTGTCTGGTAGGAGGGAACTCTGATTTCGCCTCTTATTCAAGTCACTGTCCGATTAGAACGATATTATTCAAAGTTTCCCGGTTGTCGGATCTAGATAATCATTTGTTATCTCCTCATTCTTGATTTTCTCTGAATTGATTGTATTATCGGGTTAAGAGTCAATAGACTTAGTAAGTATCACCTACTGTTCATTTGGGTTCGATATTAAAACCGGAATTGTCTGGTGTAGTGCTACATCGGGTTGTTTTATCTGTGCGCTTGCAGATACCTTGATAATAATAATCTTTAATAGAAGGCAGTTAATTTATACCAACAGCCGTGCCGACGTGCGGCGTACCGTCGGGCCGCCATGGCCGCCGGCCAAGCTCCTGTGGAGCCCTAGGTTCCGTCTGCGTAGCCTAGATAGGTCTGCTAGGGTTCGGGTTGCTCGGTGTCGCGCTCACCATCGTCGGAGGGCCACCGGCAGTGAGCCACCGCGGCTGCGCCACCGTGCGTGCGCGCGGGGAAGCGCGGCTGCGCGAAGAAGAAGGGGAGAGGGAAAGGTCCAGCTGGGCCGTGCTTGGGCCGAGCCGGATCGGCCCAGCTAGCAGGGCGCTCGCTGAGGGAGCACGGGAACGCGTGGGCCGGCCTGCGGGCGTTGGGCCGCCTCGGGCCAAAAGGCCGTTATTCATTTTTCGCGAAATTAAATTAGTTTTTCCATATTCAGAGTAAATGAATAGTATTGTATTTTGTTATTTTTGTATGAATAAATCTGTAGCACTAAAAATTATGAAATTTTTTGTGTGAGCTCCCTGTGATATACAGAATACAAGAAAAATATGAAATAATAATTTTTAGTATTTCCTATAGTAAATAAAATTGTGCCTTTTAATTGTTAAAGGCAACTTTGATGAATTATAATAAATTCTACATTAATCTAAAAATCATGAAATTTATTTTGGTTCTGTTTTAGGTCAAGACTTAACTGTAGAAAAAGTTTGGACTCAAATAGAGATAGTTTATTTATTTATTATTTTATGCTCTATTAATTGATTAATAAAATGAATAGAAAGCCCTAATGAATTAGGTATTGTGTGACTTTGGGATTGATTGTAGACCATGGGTCATTCACTATAATGATCCTCGGTATTTTAATTGTTGCATTGCAGTAGAGGTTGAACAGCTGTGCAGCGGCTTTCAACAACTGTTAAAAGGAAACCCAAATTCAGTAATCAGTAGTTGGTTTTGTTGCCTTGCAACTTTACCGTGAAGGAAAGTTGTACTCAAGGTTACTAAAATAAACATTTACTTTATATCTTGTTCATGTTACTTCTGCACCATCATTAAAGCATGCATCATTACATTACGTGTAGTGACCGAGGGTGAGGAGATCAAGATCGAGCAGGTAGCCGTTGAAGAAACACCGGCCGTTGTTGGTGGGTTCGATATCTGTGGTTCAGATCCAGATCCTACTCTGTCTGCAACTCAAGGTAAGCTCCGGTGCATTTAAACCTTTCCTTATAATTTATAAAATGTTATCACTTTGAGTTAAACTATTGCATTAAGTTGATAGGAGTTGAGTGATAATCCCGTTAATGCATTACCACTCTATACCACTTGAATATCTTCCTGGAAACCTGATTTAAACGAAAATGTTTGGCAAATGCTTAGCACTGCTTAATTAATTTAGTTTTATTTACGTAAAATGCTATTTTCTGAGCTATAGTGATATACTATTGATGAATCATGGAAAATGAATATGGATATGAATCTGTTCGGTCGATTTGTATTTGGGTTAGAGTCCCAATGCATGGTCACCGACGGAAAATGAGTTAGGGACCGTTCGTTGTAGGCCTACTGTGATCATGACTTTGCAACTAGCCACATACTACGGAAAGCCCTAGCTCCGGCAATTCTGAGGCGAGAAGGGTTACCCATGCACTGGGAGTGGAGAGATGGCGAGAGTAGAATGTACCCTCGTGGCCGGTGTGCTGGATTGGAGGAGTACTATGCTCTCGGGTGGCATGGAGCCATTCTCACTTAGAGGAGACGTGGTAGACGGGGTTAGCATATGCAAGCTTAAGTGCTACATATGCAGTGTGGATAGGGATCCCCAGCTGGGTATTTAATCGATTCGAATCGTCGTTGCTCCTCGGATAATCGAGACTTGATCCACTGACCATATACCAAAAAGTGGTTCGGAACTAGGATAAGAATTTGGTAAAGTTTTGAATGTGGATGGCAATTATGAATTAATCTACATTCAGGGCTAATGATTAATGTTGAAATAAAATATTGAAAGTAGGACAAGTTTAGAGAGCTTTTCTGCAAAACATTTTGATTCTTGCTATAGCCTCTCCTTGATTCCCCTCAGCCTGCATTCCTGAGTCTTCTCCCCACTTTTTAGTCAGGTAAGTCTTGCGGAGTACCCCATGTACTCAGGGTTTGTTAACCCCATGTTGTAGGTGAGCAGCCTGAACAAGTCTGTCTTAGGCCGTGCTGTATGACGGTCGTTTAGGTGAACAATGATGAGGATGCGTGAAAGTTTAAAACCCTTGGGCAGGGTTAATATTGTAAGATATGTATAAAAGCTACTCCACTGCTAATACTGATATTATGGTTGTAATAAATCGTACCTATGTTTAAGTTTGAAACAACTGGTTTGTAATATTATTTAATGTAAGACTTCTGCACTTCCACTCTGATATATTTTGTATGAAATGTTGTAATGCTGCAATGTCTTCGTAATGAGATCCTTTTCGGAGAATACGGGTTTCCGTGAAAACCCGGCAAACCCTTATAAGTTATTTGGGACACAAGCATGATCATCAGAGGTCTTTGGGACAATGATTAGTGCTTGTGGGCCATATAATTTAGATGGTTATGTGACATTGGGGAGTATGCATAAAATAGCAAATAAAAACATCAATATTTTTGGGTCCTTATAATAGCAGGTACATGCCTACAGGCTATAGCAAATATGACACGATTCAATTTTGCTTGTGGGGACAAAAAGGTGAGTGGAGCTACCATTACAGAGTTTTACCAACCTTTCACTTCCTGGTGATTGTAAATGACTATCATGAGATGTGATCCTCTCTTGGACGCAAGGAATGGAGTTACATCGGAAAACAATTATTCCAACTGAATATTCGAACTTCAAAATGGGACTCTCCACTGTATCCAAACACCAAGGTATCATCCTGCTCTAGTTCATAAGCATTGGCAAATGCAGCCCATCCAGAAGAAAGAGTAGCTCATTATTCTTCTTGGTCACATCAATGTCATATTTCACCATCTTGCATTTTCAGCGTGATTCCTTCAGATATATGATCTCCAAAATTTTTTACAAACTTTTTGGGTAGGATCTGCAAAAATAAATAAATAAATAAGATTTTTTTGTTTACTTAAAAGTTAAAAGACAGTTCTTGTAATGGCAATTAAGACGGCTGTACAGAACTACTGTGCTATATGATGAGCCCGGGCGGTTGCCTGGGGTCGCTAAGCGGTGGTTTAGGCACTATTGAGTATACATAGAAACCAATAAAAAGTTATGTTACAATACAAAAGAAATCTAAAAAATAAAGAAAAGAACACTGAATATTTGGTAAAAAAAAAGAATAACATTAATTAGCCCTAGGTATTTAACATTCACCATATCAATCTACTTCTTAGGCCTGAAAAAGCATTCACAATAATAACATGAACAGAGAAGATAAGAAAAGACTAATCTAAATAATATAAGTGCTATTAAAGTTCAATTTAGAGCGAAAGCAAAGCACTAATTACATTTAACTACGAGGGCAAACTAGATTTTTTATAGATAAAGTAACAAATAAAAGAAACAAAAGAGCTGGAGAAAATAATAAGCCAAATTTTAATTACACAATATGTATCAGAGAAGAAATTTTGAATGCAAATAATGTCATTAACTAGCTAATTGAATCACTGTCGGTGTTTTACGACCGATAGCCCGTCTCGGGGGTACCCAGGACGGTTATTTGTTCGGAGGGTGTCGGCGTATGCAGGAACTCGATGGTAAACGCAGGTAGACAGCGATTTATACTGGTTCGATACGCCAGAAGGTGTCGTCCTACGTCCAGTCTGGGGTGTATAATATGTTGCGCCCTGCGCTTCTAGACCGTGAGGTCTGTTGTGGTGTTTGTGTAGATGTGTGTAGTTGTGTGTCCAGGTGCCGATCTAAGGAGCCCTACCCTCCTTTATATAGTCCAGGGGCAGGATTACTAGTCGGTTACAAAGTAGATATCCTAATAGGATTACAAACTAGTCCTAATAGGATTACATGAAAGGAATCCTAATTGGTCTAAGTCTTCTTCTCTCTTTCTTGTAGGGAACTCCTGGTGTCCCGCATCGATAATCACTAAGTAGCTAATTAAGTGGGTGTATTAATGGGGGCATGAAATGTTGGGGTGCCTGGCCCCCATCAGCCTCTGTTTACGCCCCAAAAAAAGTTTAACCCTTGAGAATCCAAATAGTTAAACTACTGAGTGGACTAAAACTAGTTGAAGCCCCAACTCGTTCTCAGTTCATTAGTCCATACAACCCAACTATTCAAGGCTAACAACTAGTTCTAATCTATAGTAGCACTCGTTAGTCCTTAAATCAGGTGAAGGTTCAATACTCAAACAGGCCCTAAATAATTTCAGGTCCAAACTAGTCTAGCTAATCATGTAGAGTCAAAAAATTAAACAGCTAACTACTAGTCCAACTGATCATTAGTTCTAAATAATTAATAGTCCTAGTTTATCTAAACAAATCCAAGCTAGTACTCTCTCCATCCTAAACTGTAAGGCATTCTAAAAATCTTGTAGAGTTAAAACATCTTAACTTTAACACCAAATTTATCTAACATAATAATATTTACAATATCAACTAAATATCATTAAATTTTTTATCAAATATATTTTCATAGTACACTTATTCAGTAGTATCATAAATTTTCGTATTTTTTCAAACTTTGGCTCTCCAACGTAGCCTGGGGCCTGGGCTTCTGCCATCGGCTGCCCTCCCTTCGCCGTCCGTTGCGCACCGCACGACGGCCGCCTTCCCAGCCGGCGACATGGACATTGGGACCCGAATCCCGAACGAGCACATCCTGTGATGATGACGTGGCGTGGTGCGCCCGGTTGGAGTGATTGGGCCGCTGGGCCGGGTTGTAGGGACGGATTTTGGTACCTTCCGCTCGAACACGTTTATTTATCTCTCTCAAAAAAAAAAAAATCTGTCAAAAAAATCAGGTGCTCAAACATTTTGAATGAACTAGTACTTTTATAAACTCGCTTTCTTGACTGTACCATCCAACGATTGGTCGAACGAAGATCATTCAGACATCGCATTCAGAGTTCCATGCTGGAGATTTATTGAACAAGTTGTACATGGACCAGGCAGAACAAAGCAATTTTGACAGAACAAACAAAGCATCGGCACGAACATCTGCTAGCTCTGATCATGCCTGGCGACCAGACGACCAGGCAGCTACAGCTACAGCGACACCGACGATCTCTTCCGGATGATGTGGACGTCCATCGTCAGCGTCTTGGCGGTGTTGTTCACCAGGCTGAAGATGCAGATGTCGTCTCGTTTCAGCTTGTTGTCGCTCACAAACTTGTTCCAGCCTTTACCAAGGATCTGCTGCCTCCCGTACTTGTCCCGGAATTCAGCTTCCCATGCATCGTCCTTGCTGCCATCTGGGGATCGAAGCCTCACCCTCATATTCCCGTCGCCGCCGCCTGGAAGATACTCTCTTGCATACGCTGAACTGATTCCCTGGTACCATAATTAATGGATCGGACGATCATGTAAAAGAATTCAGTGATGATACAGGCACAGAAATATATAGGCTTTTCTTCTGTTAGGAATAATCATGACTTGAATTAGTTTTGAGTCTTTGCAAATAGTGCATGTCTAATCACGTTATGTGTTAACGTGTTTGGGTTAGTTGTGGCTGGACATGTGACGAGTGCAGAGTTGACGTTGTGGCCAGAGTCATTAGAGTGCACGTAGACTAGTTTGTTCATTAGTCATTTATCCTGATCGAGTCCAACGGCAGCATGCAGAGGCACGGAGGACCGCTTCGTCGGGATGTACGCATGGTGGCGCGGACGTCTCGCAGTACTCGAGTTCGTGGCTTGGGAGAAGTGGACGGCGTGTGTGCGTACGTACATTGGCTGAGTTGTTGCTTGTCGGTGTGCATTGCTGGGCTATAAAGCCAGCTTGTAAGCGTTGGATGAGAAAGCTCTGAGTCGTGTGCTTTCAGTTAATAAAGCCGAGATACAGCCATTTGGACGCTGCGGCGTTCGTCGCCGAAAAATCCCCGTGTACTGTTCATCTTCTTTCTCGAGCCTGTGAGTGTGTGCGTTCCTAGCCTGTTCTAACATCTTCTTCCGGGCAATAGGTTGCAGTGAACTGATTAAAAAAAAATTGCTGCCAAATCAACAGGAATAAACCTTCGAAACTTTTTTACATGTATACGGCACTGCACGAGAGAGAAATGATGAGTCACCAGAGTGCCGATCCCGTGGTTAACA
Organism: Eremochloa ophiuroides; assembly: GCA_038502445.1. Taxonomy (NCBI): domain Eukaryota; kingdom Viridiplantae; phylum Streptophyta; class Magnoliopsida; order Poales; family Poaceae; genus Eremochloa; species Eremochloa ophiuroides. The sequence continues at coordinate 64,417,086 of JAHLJS010000003.1, read as the reverse complement.
CTGCTGTTCTTCATGACAGCCACAAATACGGGGATCTCCGACCGGATAGCTCCAACTTTCTCTTCTACTTCACTCCTCTGTTCGTCAGTTAGAGATGTTTTCCGTGGGAGAATGTATGGAGGCTTACCAACTCCATGCCTCTTAGTTGGAGACACAAGTCCTGCAGGGAACATGCACGGCCATTATCAGATTCAGAAACACGCTCCGTATAGGGCTAATTAAATCAAAAGGAACACTTCAATTGCGACAGCAACACTTATATTTATAAATAACCTGGTGGCTGAAGGCAGCAGTTTTCTTCAAGGGTACGAAATATCAGCTTCACTCTGTCGTTCTTGCTCCTTGCTGGTTGAAAAATGCAGACATCACCTTCTTCCAACTTATTGCGGCGAATGAATTCCATCCAGCCAGTAGAAAACAGCGTAGTGAGGGTCACTGGTCATGCACAAATTGATGGTCCATTCGTTGCTACCATCAAGCTGACAGAGCTGGATGGTCCCATTTTCGTCTGCGAGATGTTCCATGACATATTTCTTGGAGATGAGCTAGCACAAATGGTTTTGAACTATGTTATTTTTACAAACTTCGATTTGATCAGTGTAGGTGAAGGCTCAATACTGAAACATGCATGATGCTGCACAAATGAAACATATCTTTAATGTATGAACACCTACTGACCAGAATTCCAGAAGCCAAGCTTTCCTTGTACATTGCCGTGATGTAAAAAGGCATTTTTGGTTGTATTTTCTGCTCAAGGGCGATAACTTTAGCTTCTTGCTCACTTGTCATACTGCATCCAGTTGGTAACACAATGCAAGACTTGATGAGCTCCTGGGAGGCACCTGAATTGATGGGCTCCTGATGGATGCCTTCAGAGGATGGGACATGTTCAGCTGCATAATGTCAAGTTGTCAACCAAGGGGGGAAAAAAAAAGCATTAGTACACAAAGAATCCAAGAAGTGTTGAAATTGTATGTACATTAAACACATCAGATTCTTACTTTTGTCCTGTGATGAAGGAGAGTCTGCTGGGTTCACCTTCGGAGTCTTTCTAATACTGCCGCTTGGGCTGCCAACTGCAAACCTTTTGCCAGTTGGTGACTGCATTTGATTGCCATGAGAAACTCTCCTTTCTTGCATACAAGGGACCCTGTCCAGCGGAACACAGGAGAGCTCTTTCTCACAACCACTTAGATCAAAGATTCGGACCGTAAAGTGTGAGTTCCCACGATTTCTGAACACTAACAAATCACCTCGTTCAAGTTCGTAAGCACAGGCAAACTCTGCCCATCCAGACCGAAGGACCAACTCGCTCTGTTGTTCCTCAGCAACCTCTACTGTATATGTCTTGCCATCTGGCACCTCGAGTGTGACTTGTTCAGATATTTGCTCTCTGATATTGGCCACAAACTTTTTCGGTATGATCTGCATGAGTCTGTGAATCAGGTGTTTTTGTACATAACAAGAAGTGAACGCTGATGACTGATGTAAAACAAAGTGAAAAAAAGGACCAGGAACCACCACTGCTACTGATCAGTAATGAATAGAGCATATAAGCATATTAATAATCACACCTATAATAATTTTCTAACAGCCAGGTTGATATTGTGGTCGCCTTTTTCCTGCATCATTCATTTCAAGAGAATCCTTTTCTACATCATTAATTTTAAGGGAATTGGGGCTGGGACTCTGGGAGCACAAGTGGTTAGAGGATAAATATAATTTTTTCACGTTTGGATTCAGAAATGGGAGATTTTGGTTTCCCATCAAAATAAAAGATCTTGTTTTTTTTTTTTTTGCAGAAATAGAAGATACATATAGGCATGGAGAATGTCTTACCACTCCATTTTTGAAATCACCAATCATAACCTTGAAGAAACACTTCGCAGCATCCATGTGGTGCCAATAATGATGTGCAATGCACTCTTTGCAGACTGTACCAGTTGATTTGTTCATCCTTCCACCTCTCCTACAATATAATTAAATTTGAGATGAAGATATTATATAGGCCCGATCTCGAGAGAGAGAGAAAAAAAAGACGAAGCTATTATATAGGGGGAACATTTAAATCTAATACATGCAACTACTCATTTTCACACCCTGAACAGCAGAGCAGCTACAAATGGATTGCAGGTTATCTACGAACATAACTGAAAACACCAATTTCAGATACCTGTTTTTCTTCAAAAAATAATTTTACAGTACTACAGTACAAGTGACCCTACAACATTCAGAATTCGTGGGTTTTTTTTTTGAAAGATCAGAAGTCGTGTTTTTTAGATTATTTTTTTTAAGAAACTCCTAAGCTCTCCTGCCGGTTAAAAAAAAAAAATTCAATGACAGAAGCATAAATAAATAAATAAAAATCAAAGCTCTCAAAGAAGTCCGATGCCATCAGAGAACAATCTCAAAGAAGTCTCGTGCCATCAAAGAACCATGCATCACCGATGTTTCCTCAGAAAACATCTTGTACCCAAGGAATCATGTACTAAGACAACTGGAATAACAGTACGAGTGACCAATCGATGCATGAATGCAGCAAAATCCTCACACACGTCACTGCATGAGCTAGCTTCTTACCTTTGGGGCTCGTCCAATCCAGCTGCACCGAACTGAAGCAGACACCTGAAGAACTGCACCCGCAACGCTCTCTACCTTTAGTTACTTGTTACTTCTTCTAAATCTCAACTCTCAGGCCTCCACCATTATCTGATGACACGGAAACCGATAACCATGATATCTAGCAGCAGTTCAATTAAGCTCAACTCTCAGGCTTCCATTCATTTCCCTACCCCACCACAGCGCTGTCCTAACTTCTTCCCAGTCCAATTATCTTCCACCCGCACATTTCAATTAAGCTTATTGGTTCTCAGAATCCAGTAGCAATGCATGCTCGAATATAGGTGCTTAACGCACGCAGCCTTCCTCCACTCACGCATGGCATTAGTACTGCCCTTCCAAATCTCTCCCACCTGCGGATCGAATTCAACTAGGCCTACTAAATCTCTGCAAATTCCTGATGCATGCTGTGGGTTAGTGGGTACTCATCGTGCAGCCTCCACTCAAGCATATCATTACTAATAATCCTTTACAATCCCAGAACCAGCACTGTTAATATTCTTTACCTATTATTCTGTCTCAACATTGCAAT